>QNUK01000557.1:0-413917 GCA_013621035.1 Clarias magur
TACACACGTGGACAAAATTGTTGGTACCCTTCGGTCAATGAAAGAAAAACTCACAATGGTCACATAAATAACTTTAATCTGACAAAAGTAATAATTAAAAAAATTCTATGAATGTTAACCAATGAAAGTCAGACATTGCTTTTCAACCATGCTTCAACAGAATTATTTAAAAAAATAAACTCATGGAACAGGCCTGGACAAAAATGATGGTACCCCTAGAAAATACTGAAAATAATGTGACCAAGGGACATGTTAATTCAAGGTGTGTCCACTAATTAGCATCACAGGTGTCTACAATCTTGTAATCAGTCAGTGGGCCTATATATAGGGCTCCAGGTAGTCACTGTGTTGTTTGGTGACATGGTATGTACCACACTCAACATGGACCAGAGGAAGTGAAGGAAAGCGTTGTCTCAGGAGATTCGAAAGAAAATTATAGACAAGCATGTTAAAGGTAAAGGCTATAAGACCATTTCCAAGCAGCTAGATGTTCCTGTGACTACAGTTGCACATATTATTCAGAAATTTAAGATCCATGGGACTGTAGCCAACCTCCGTGGACGTGGACGCACGAGGAAAATTCATGACAAATCAAAGAGACGGATAATCCCAATGGTAATAAAAGAGCCCAGAAAGACTTCTAAAGAGATCCAAGGTCAACTTCATGCTCAAGGAACATCAGTGTCAGATCGCACCATCCGTCGTTGTTTCAGCCAAAGTGGACTACATGGGAGACAACCAAGGAGGACACCATTGTTGAAAACAAATCATAAAAAAGCCAAACTACATGTTGACAAGCCACAAAGCTTCTGGGAGAATGTCCTATGGACAGATGAGACAAAAATGGAACTTTTTGCCAAGGCTCATCAGCTCTATGTTCACAGAGGGAAAAATGAAATATATCAAGAAAAGAACACTGTCCCTACTGTGAAACATGGAGGAGGCTCTGTTATGTTCTGGGGCTGCTTTGCTGCATCTGGCACAGGGTGTCTTGAATCTGTGCAGGGTACAATGAAATCCAAGACTATCAAGGAATTCTAGAGAGAAATGTGCTGGCCAGTGTCAGAAAGCTGGGTCTCAGTCGCAGGTCATGGGTCTTGCAACAGGACAATGACCCAAAACACACAGCTAAAAACACCCAAGAATGGCTAGGAGGAAAACATTGGACTATTCTAAAGTGGCCTTCTATGAGCCCTGACCTCAATCCTATTGAGCATCTTTGGAAGGAGCTGAAACATGCTGCCTGGAAAAGGCACCCTTCGAATCGGAAACAACTGGAGCAGCTTGCTCATGAGGAGTGGGCCAAAATACCTGCAGAGAGGTGCAGAAGTCTCATTGACAGTTCCAGGAATCGTTTGATTGCAGTGATTGCCTCAAAAGGTTGTGCAACAAACTATTAAGTTAGGGGTACCATCATTTTTGTCCAGGCCTGTTCCATGAGTTCATTTTTTAAAAATAATTCTGTTGAAGCGTGGTTGAAAAGCAATGTCTGACTTTCATTGGTTAACATTCATAGAATTCTTACTTATTATTACTTTTTCAGATTAAAGTTATTTCTGTGACCATTGTGAGTTTTTCTTCCATTGACCGAAGGGTACCAACAATTTTAAAATTTCAAAAAAAATTTTTTATTTTTGAAATTTTTAAAATTCACTATTTAAGTTGCATTCATGCTGAAAATTTATATATATATATATATATATATATATATCAATATTCAATATCATAATATTTTCCTAAGCGGCATGCCACATAATATATATATGGCATGCCATTTAAGAAAAATATTCATGAAGATAACTTAATAGAAAACTATATTGGTTCGAATATTGATTATATATATATATATAATTTTTTTTTCATATATATGTATTATATATAAATGAAAAGTCTGAATATGTTGAATGAAAACTAAGTACATATTGAATGTTTACATATATACAAACAAACAATGCTCGACCCAGTTTCCCAGAACAAACTGCAATTTTAGAATCTTTAATGAACTACCTCGGTTCAGGTGAGCTCTCACATCACCTGACCAAGGTGCCTTCTGGGACATTGAGTCAATCAACAAAAACTACAAAACAGACAGACGAGAACAGTGCCCTCTAGTGGAGGTCCCTTACCGAATGAAACATGAAGTCATTGAAACACAGCGCCATCTTTAGAAAGGATGAGTGAACCAGTGAGAAACTTGGTTGCTGCAATTCTGAGAAATGAAGAGATGGTCAAGACATTGGTGAGTGCGTGTACGGCCCAAAGTGGTGGCACAAGTGGTGGCACTCAGTATCAGACTACAGATGAAGAAATTTACTCGCCATTTCACTGTGGAAGTCCAAACACAGTGGGCCTCACCACCCAGGCTGCTCATGGCCATCTAGCTGGCAGTACAAGTATAGGTATCGAAGGAAACGTCCCTCCCACTCTTCAGGAGCCACCTGTATCAACCCCTGTCTACAACCTGCGTCCGTTCACTCGGAAGGCCCCAAGACAGAAGAGGTGATTCTGACTTTTCATTCAATATATATGGGTTTACAATTAATATATTCAGAATCCATTCAATAGTCTCACGATTCATTCAATATATATATAGGAGTTTCAATCAATATATTTGGAATCCATTCAATATATAGAGTTTCAATCAATATATTCATCAGAGTTTTCATTAAATTCTGAATGAATGAATATTTTCCTAAACGGCATGCCATAATGTATATACAGTGGAACCTTGGATTACGAGCATAATTCGTTCCGGAAGTGGGCTCGTATTCCAAAACACTCTTAAACCAAATCATCATTTCCCATAAGAAATAATGAAAACTCAAATTATTCGTTCCACAGCCCCCAAAAATAAATACATAAAAATAATTAATACAATCTATAAAATGAAAATGAAAAATTAATCTGCACTTTACCTTTAAAAAAAAGTACAAATAAATCCTGACAGATAAGTGTTTCCGTTGGTGCGCGCACGTGCTGTGTTTATGTGTGTGGAATTAGCCCCTTCCCTCGCCTCGTTTTACACAGTAACACTCCTCCTCCCTCTCCCCACCTCGCTTTTTAAGATTCACAACACACAGACACACACACACACACACACACACACACACACACACAACGAAAACACTGTTTTAACAAGAAAAAAATAAATCTTTCTGAGACTGGCATGAGCGTATATTAACAGACTCACATTTTAAGTTTCACACAAGCGCACAAACACAGCGGAAACACCGTTTTAACGGAAAAAAGCGAGACTGGCATGAGCGCATACTAAAGGAATCACTTAGGTTTCACAACAAACGGTCACACACAAACACGTAAACAACGTTTTAACAGGAAAAAAAATAAATCTCTCTGACCTGGCGTGTGCGCATACTAAAGGAATGACTATTGTAAAGTAAAAAAAAAAAAAATGAACCAGCAACTTACCTTTGAAAAAAATTGCGACAGAGCAGAGTTTCTGTGTGTTTGTGAAGCCAAAGAGGGGGTGAAAAGCGGAGAGAGCGTCTGTGCGTGTGTGTGTGTGTCAGTGTCAAATTGCACGCGCACGAGCAGAGTTTCTGTGTGTTTGCGAAGCCGTGCGGGGAGGGAGGGGGGGGAAGGTGAGAAAGTGACGCTCGGTGTCAAAATAAGAGTCGCATGTGTGAAGCATGATACTCGGCGCTCGTAAACTAATACTTGCTCGGTTTACGAATAACAAATTATTAAAAATCTTTGCTCGGTTTGCGGAACACTCGTAAACCACGTTACTCGCAATCCGAAGTTCCACTGTATTTATACAATATATGAGTTGCAATTTTGCTGAGGTTGAGAGCATGAGTTACTCCAATGCAATAAATGATTTGTATTAAGAGCCATTTGAAAACTAACAATGTTACAAGCAAAAATTTTATTCAGTAAGTATTTGTGAATGAGTAAGCTTTACAACAACTGTCCTAAGTCAAAGACAATGAACAACTTGCCCCACTGTGTAAAAAATAAAATTTTGTAAACTGTAAATTAGGCCTAAATTCTGTTTTGTAAATTATAACTATGTTATCATCATCATCAAGTCATCTTAAATGTAGACAATTCACATTATTTTTACTGACTTTACATCATGAGTAACACAATAACATCAATTAATTTATAGCATGTATGTGTGTTTGGTAGTTTCGATGATCGGTGTGCACAAAGAGACAGAGAGGCACTGGATGTTGAAATTAAATAAAACGGGAAATAGTTTTTCAACATCGTGGCAACACATCCAGTCACTCGGAGAAGTGTTCCTTCAGACACCCACTTTGTGTGTAGTCTCTGACCATTAAAAAACAGTTCACGGCCTTCTACAAGGATAGATAAGCTTTACTGAAAGATCAGAATTACTGCAAAGAGAAAAATGGAAATGAGTAGGGAAATGTATGCAAGTGCAGGCAGTAGAGCTGATTCCATCCAGAGTGAGCAGACATATCAAGATCTTTACCCAGTCAAGACCCCAACGCCCAGAAGCAGCGAGCAATCTAAGAACTCAGGTAAAATACACTCACACTCAGACATACTTTATTTATATATGTAGTCTAGTCAATTATATTTAATTGTGTAAAATGTGTCCGTTAAAGGGAAAGACAGACAAAAAAAAAGGCCATTTTGGACATGAAACATTTCCATCTCATCAATTTGTAAAAACTTCATTCTTTTGCTATTTGGATATGCCAAATACAGTACTTTACTTTTCATGAACTAGAATGTGTCTCCTTGTGTCTTCACTTTTTCCCTTGGCTAGTGTGTGTGTGTGTGTGTGTGTGTGTGTGTGTGTGTGTGTTTGGGTGGGTTGAGTGTGTGTGACTTGTTGTTGTTGAGTGAGTGAGAGAGAGAGAGGCTCATTGCATTATATACAGTAGTGTTGTGTTGAGTCAGTAACATGACCACTGAGTAGAGATTATTAAAAAAAAAACACCTTGGGAGACCAAGGGCTACATTACCGCTTTTCAACATGCAGGTATCAAGTGAAAATGCTATAAAATCTCAATAAAATCAATAAATATATTTCTTCCATATGAAACATGAAGTCATTGAAACAGCGCCATCTTTAGAAAGGATGAGTGAGTCAGCGAGAAACTTGGTTGCTGCAATTCTGAGAAATGAAGAGATGGTCAAGACATTGGTGAGTGCGTGTACGGCCCAAAGTGGTGGCACAAGTGGTGGCACTCAGTATCAGACTACAGATGAAGAAATTTACTTGCCATTTCACTGTGGAAGTCCAAACACAGTGGGCCTCACCACCCAGGCTGCTCATGGCCATCTAGCTGGCAGTACAAGTATAGGTATCGAAGGAAACGTCCCTCCCACTCTTCAGGAGCCACCTGTATCAACCCCTGTCTACAATCTGCGTCCGTTCACTCGGAAGGCCCCAAGACAGAAGAGGTGATTCTGACTTTTCATTCAATATATATGAGTTTACAATTAATATATTCAGAATCCATTCAATAGTCTCACGATTCATTCAATATATTCAGACTTTCATTCAATATATATATATAAGAGTTTCAATCAATATATTTGGAATCCATTCAATATATATAGAGTTTCAATCAATATATTCATCAGAGTTTTCATTAAGTTCTGAATGAATGAATATTTTCCTAAACGGCATGCCATAATGTATATACAGTGGAACCTTGGATTACGAGCATAATTCGTTCCGGAAGTGGGCTCGTATTCCAAAACACTCTTAAACCAAATCATAATTTCCCATAAGAAATAATGAAAACTCAAATTATTCGTTCCACAGCCCCAAAAAATAAATACATAAAAATAATTAATACAATCTATAAAATGAAAATGAAACAAATTAATCTGCACTTTACCTTTAAAAAAATACAAATAAATCCTGACAGATAAGTGTTTCCGTTGGTGCGCGCACGTGCTGTGTTTATGTGTGTGGAATTAGCCCCTTCCCTCGCCTCGTTTTACACAGTAACACTCCTCCTCCCTCTCCCCACCTCGTTTTTTAAGATTCACAACACACACACACAACGGAAACATCGTTTTAACAGGAAAAAAATAAATCTTTCTGAGACTGGCATGAGCGTATATTAACAGACTCACTTTTTAAGTATCAAACAAGCGCACAAACACAGCGGAAACACCGTTTTAACGAAAAAAGCGAGACTGGCATGAGCGCATACTAAAGGAATCACTTAGGTTTCACAACAAACGGACACACACAAACAAGGAAACACCGTTTTAACAGGAAAAAAAGAAATCTCTCTGACCTGGCGTGAGCGCATACTAAGAGAATCACTACTGTAAAGTAAAAAAAAAAAAAGGAACCAGCAACTTACCTTTGAAAAAATTCTGAGACCAGAGCAGAGTTCTGTTGTTTGGGGTGAAGCCAAAGAGGGATGAAAATCGGAGAGAGGTTCGGGGTGTGTTGTGTGTCGTGTCAATTGCGCCGCACGAGCGAGTTTCTGTGTGTTTGCGAAGCGTGGGGGGGAGGGGGAGGTAGAAAGTGACGTCGGTGTCAAATAAGAGTCGAATGTGTGAAGATGAGTACTCTGCGCTCGAAACTAATACTTTGCTCGGTTTCCGTAATTAAAAAAATTATTAAAAACTGTTGCTCGGTTTGCGGATCACTCGTAAACACGTTACTCACAATCCAGGTTCCACTTTTAGTATATTTATAAATTATATATATATATATATATATAATATATGGTTGCAATTTTGCGGAGGTTGAGAGCATGAGTTACTCCAATGCAATAAATTATTTGTATTAAGAGCCATTTGAGAACTAACAATGTTACAAGCTAAAAGTTTATTCAGTAAGTTGTGCGCATGTGCCTGTGTGTGCACAAAGAGACAGAGAGGCACTGGATGTTGAAATTAAGTAAAACGGGAAATAGTTTTTCAACATCGTGGCAACACATCCAGTCACTCGGAGAAGTGTTCCTTCAGACACCCACTTTGTGTGTAGTCTCTGACTATTAAAAAACAGTTCACGGCCTTCTACAAGGATAGATAAGCTTTACTGAAAGATCAGAATTACTGCAAAGAGAAAAATGGAAATGAGTAGGGAAATGTATGCAAGTGCAGGCAGTAGAGCTGATTCCATCCAGAGTGAGCAGACATATCAAGATCTTTACCCAGTCAAGACCCCAACGCCCAGAAGCAGCGAGCAATCTAAGAACTCAGGTAAAATACACTCACACTCAGACATACTTTATTTATATATGTAGTCTAGTCAATTATATTTAATTGTGTAAAATGTGTCCGTTAAAGGGAAAGACAGACAAAAAAAAAGGCCATTTTGGACATGAAACATTTCCATCTCATCAATTTGTAAAAACTTCATTCTTTTGCTATTTGGATATGCCAAATACAGTACTTTACTTTTCATGAACTAGAATGTGTCTCCTTGTGTCTTCACTTTTTCCCTTGGCTAGTGTGTGTGTGTGTGTGTGTGTGTGTGTGTGTGTGTGTGTGTGTGTGTGTGTGTGTGAGAGAGAGAGAGAGAGAGAGAGAGAGAGAGACCAAGAGAAATTATCACATCTCAAATCCTACCTCAAACGTTCCTGTAACAAACAGTAAACAGAGACATATTCTGTGCATATAAGCCTGTATTATCATGCAAAATGTCTGACACCTTGTATTATCCTATCCTATGAATATGGATAGAAATAAACATAAAGAGGTTTATTTGTTATTGGAGAACAGCAACAACAAAATTCTGTGTAAAAGTATTCAAAACGGCAGAAAAGTGGGAGAAAAGAGGTGGAAAAGATAATCAGGAGGGAAAAACAGACAAAAGAGACAGAAATCTTCAGACGATTTTGTGAAAATTGTAGGAGTTTTTGGGGGGGAGAAAATGAACATGAACATAGATAAGATGTAGGCCATGTTTCTTTAACCCCCTGGTGATTACAGTATTGACTATAACATAACCACTGAATGCATTTTTTTTTTTTTCATTTAAAGGCTGATTGCATTATATACAGTAGTGTTGTGTTGAGTCAGTAACATGGCCACTGAGTAGAGATTATTCACCAAGGGCTACATTACCGCTTTTCAACATGCAGGTATCAAGAGAAAATTCTCTATAAAATCTCTATAAAATCAATAAATATATTTCTTCCTCATGTAGGTCATGTCTGGCAAGTCTTAATATGTCCAATTATGATTATTTGCCTAACGTACACTAGTGTACTCATTTTCAATATATTTTAATCTTTATATCAATTCTTAGTGCGGCTCTATAAATGTTCAAAGAAAACAAGAAATCGATGTCCATCTGTGTTCATTTCCCCAATTCGATCTCAACTCTGCAGGGAACAGATGCTACAAAGTGACGACAGTGTTTCTGGTGCTGCTGTGTGTTCTCCTGCTGAGTGGCGGCACAGTGCTGTGGATCAAATACAACACCGTGACTACAGAACGTAAGCAGTTACTCCAGACAACAGCTGAGCTTCAAAGTGGACTTCTGAGACTTGGCAAGTGATTACTGTACAAATGTTGAACGTTAAGTACTTACATCTGAAGCATTACGAATAAATCATGATGTGTTATGAGTTAATATTTATGTAAATACTTGGGCAAACAAGGATGGAGATTTTTCAAATCAAGCATTTACTACAAGACTACTGAAGAGAAGAATTGGAATGACACCAGAAAGCACTGCAAAGACAGAGGAGCAGACCTGGTGATCATAAACAGCAGAGAGGAACAGGTGAGAGAGAGAGAGAGAGAGAGAGAGAGAGAGAGAGAGAGAGAGAGAGTATTTGTATTCATATTGTGCTATTACCCTTTTAGGAGTTCCTCACTGAATATTTTGGACGTAATGAAGCTTGGATTGGTCTGACTGACATAGCCAGAGAGGATGAATTTAAATGGGTGGACGGTTCACCACTGACCACTGTGTAAGACATCACTGCACTGAAATTGACTTTTTTTTTTTTTCTCTGACATACTTTTTGTGACACTCTTTGTTTTTTCAGGTTCTGGTCGAACGGTGAACCCAACAATGCTATAGTGGAAGAGGACTGTGCCATAACAGCCTCTAGATTTTCTATATTTAACATACATTTATTTTCCTGGAATGATATTTCATGTAACATCTCTTTAATTGGGATTTGTGAGATGAAATTATTTAGCTGAGCTCATTGAGGTCATCGGATGAAACTGATTCAATCAGAATTCGTATGTTAAATATCTTCTATAAATATAGGTCTTTAAGTTGCCTTCATGCTGAAAGTTGAAAATGAATGTTTTATTAAATGTCAGTTGAGGGTGAGGTTGAGAGCATGAGTTACTCCAATGCAATAAATGCATTAAAAGTCATTTGAGAACTTATACTATTACAAGCAAAAATTATTCAGTAAGTACTGTGTTTGTGAATGAGTAAGCTTTACAACAATTGTCCAGAAGCAAAGTCAATGAACAACTTAGAATAGAATTTTATACACTGTAAATTAGCCCAGAATTCTGTGTTATGAAATTATAACTATATCATCATTATCATCAAGTCATCCTAAATATAGACAATTCACATTATTTTTACTGACTTTACTTCATGAGTCACACAAAAACAACAGTTATTACATTGTGGTGTGTTAACAAAGCCAGGAATAAATATTTTGTGCTAATCCAGAAAGATATCAGGCTGTCATTATTTAGAACAATATGTGTTGTTAGAACACTGTATATAGATTTGTATAATCGAGAAATATGAGAATGTGGGGAAAGCTCAATTTAAAAAGTTATTGTTCATTTATATTGTGTGTTTGTGATAATGTAGGTTATCAGTATTTTTTCTGATACCACGTACAGAAGTCTAGAGAAAATAACAAGTAGGTAGTAACAATAACAGTGATTTCTCTTTATTATTATTTGTTTAATATGTATTTTTTATACAAATTATGATGATGCATTTGGAACAACCATTGTTTCCTTGTCACCTGCTTTCTATCTGTTGGAATTGTAGTGATTTTATAGGTTCAAACCTATAATTCAATAAAAATACAAACTTCTCCATACATTTTGAAATTGGTGTTCATGAACTCAATTCTAGTGAGCATTTACAGTTAAATTAGCCAACGACCGAATTCCGGGTCGGCTCGTATAACTGAATTCAGATGTGGTACGAAACAATTTCTAAAACATGAACAGTAAACAGTTTAGAAAAATTAAAGCATATTACTAATACTGTACTATTATATTATAAAAGCCAATGCAGCACAAATCACCAAAAAAGTCAGTGCTGGCCACAATAGAAAGGCACCAGCATGAAAGAGCCCAAGGCAACCGGCCTGCCCACCCCAGACACCAATCTGATCCAGCACCAAATGGGATGTAATCGACAAACAAGGCTGATCCACAAAGACCCCATGCTGCAACCTACAGCACCCGAAGGATCCACTGCAAACATCCTTTAGCCAGACACCACAGCACACCCCCAGAGGTCCCTGTGGAGACACGACCTGAGCCTCCCCCCCTCCCCCGGGTCAATATTCACATTACATATCCACATATCAGTTTTTATGTCTGCAGTAACGCTTGCATTCAGATAAATTCTCCATTCTTTGTAGTAATCCTGATCTTTCAGTGATGTGAGCATTGCTTTCCTAACTGTCATGCTATATTAAGAAATCACATTTCCTCTTTTTCCAGTGTCCCCCAAGTGTTTCGCAACAAGTACATATTTTGCAATTTCACTGGTAAATCTGACAAATTGTAAAGACCCTTTAATGGGTGTGTTTTAAAGCAACTTTTGTTTTTCCAATTTATTCAAAAGGTAATCAAAATTGTAATGTATAAACTGCTACTCAGGTCAACTGCATATAACCTTCTGAGTGACTTAGTGTGAATCAGTTCACATACTCGACTTGTTGGATGACTCTGTGTGAATAAAATCACATGCGTCTCCTTCCATGTATAATGAGTAGTACACGTCTTTTTTAAGCATTTAAAAATATAAGGCATAAAAGATGACCACATCCCACTCAAAAAGTGGAGTTTATGAATACTCAATAAATATATTACGAAAGAATACAAGACTTTTTATAGTAAAAAGTTAAAATTTACATAATAGGCCTACATCAGTGAGGAAAGTGGTGCTATGGATATATTTTTCTATGATTTTAAAAATGAGGTGTAGTATAAATATTTCTTTTTTGTTGCACAATAGTAAATGCCAAATGAATTGAAATATCATAAAAAAAACTCAAGCTTCTAAATGATAGCATGTCATGATTAAAAAAAAAAAGAGTTAGTTTCTTCATCATCTCGACCCTTCTTACTAAATTCCGTGAAAGCTTATTTTATATAATGTATTATGCATTTCTGATGGTAAGTTTTGCCCATGTCCTGCTTCCTTATTGCCATAGACACAATTTAAAATTGCTGGGGAATAAAATTATCTAAATCATAAATGTCTAGTAATATTTTTTTTTGAAAGATGCCACTTCCCTGTCAGACATAAATGCAACTCTTTCATCATAGATTTCAGGGAACTAACATACCAAGTCACTGCCTGGCAAATCATGGGGTAATATTGCTTTTGTTACTTAATAGAAACACATACACACACGTTCACACACACACACACACACACACACACACACACACACACACACACACACACACACACACACGCACGCACACACAAATGAATGACGCAAAGCAGCCTAGACTTCCTTTTAAAATGATAAGTTTCATGATATAAAGGAGAACTCTTATAAGAGAACTAAGCCTATGGGTAGACAAGAGGGCAGATGATCCTAATTTATTAAAATATTTATAAAATTTTGAAATGAAAAAAGTCTTGAAATATTTCACTTCACGTTTAATATGAATGTATTCTTTAAATTACCGAATGAATTATATAGAACTTCTAAAACTATAAGACTATAAATTATTGTGTTCCTCTTCCTCAACTGTGTTCCCAATCTCCTTCATCTTTTTTAATAACAAATTAATTACTACTTCTTCATAGTACTTCCTTTATTTATTTATTTTTGGACTGTGGGAGGAAACCAGAGCACCCTGAGGAAACCCACCAAGCATGGAGAGAACATGGAAACTTCTTGCATACAGACCTTCAAGGTCAAGTTGGCTTTTATTGTCATTTCAACAATAAACAGTTTAGTACACAGTCAAACAAAACAATGTTCCTGCAGGAGCTAGGTGCTACATACAACATAAATTAGTAACATAATTAACAACAATACCTGAGATGGGATTCAAACCTGGACCCTGGTGGTATAAGTGCCTTATTAAATTTAATTTAAGAAAATAATTAAAGTTAATACAATTTAAACCAGATCTTAAGAGCACAGTATTTTATATAATGTATAGATCCAACAAAAAAAGAAGATGGAAAAAGGTCGTGATCAAAAGCCATTTAAGCAAGGTCTTTCAGATCTATTTTTATATATTTTATTTATAATGTTTACAGTATGTACTACAGTGGAACCTTGGATTGCGAGCATAATTTGTTCCAAAATTGTGCTTGTACATCAAAACACTTGTATAGCAAAGCAGATTTCCCCCATAAGAAATAGCTGAAACGCAGACGATTCGTTCCCTAATCCAAAAAATATTCATAAAAAATAATTAATACATAATATACAGTGAAAATGAAACAAATTAACCTGCATTTACCGTTAAGAATCATGGCCGTAGTGATTGAGACCAGAGCGAGGCAAAGTTTTTCTGGGTAGGATGATTTTCACACACACCTCCGAGAGAGCACACACTCCACAGCACACACGCGCGAGCACATGCACTCACACACCTACACACCTACACACACACACACACACATAAAAAAATAAAATAATAAAAGATGCTTCACGGGCACATCTTTACACGCGTGCACGAATGTTGAACACTCGCAAACCGGGTTACTCGCAATCTAAGGTTCCACTTTATATTAAACTATAAAATTTAAGTATTCTCAATTTTAGTCGAGTGTGTGTGTGTTTGTGTCTGTGCGTGTGTGTGTCTTCAGAGTCTTTAAATGCAGTTCAGTCTCATAACTAACTTCATCTGTGCCTGGAGTCTGTTTTGTATATAACATTTAACACCTCCATTCTGCAGTGTTCTCTCTTCAGATTAAAAAAAAAAGAAAGAACAAAAACAACATGTTTGGCCATAGTGATCATAGATATATGAAAGAAGAGAAAGGGTAAAGAATGCTATCCCAGCTCTCCATGGGTGTGGCATCTTTATGTTGTGGAAGTGTTTTGCTGGAAATATGGCTGGTGCACTACGATGGATTGGCATTGTAGCTGCCTCGTGCCCTAGGTCTCCTGGGATAGGCCTCCCCCACCCTAAATAAAGGATAAAGTGATATTGACGATATTTACACACATGGACAAAATTGTTGGTACCCTTCGGTCAATGAAAGAAAAACTCACAATGGTCATAGAAATAACTTTAATCTGATGTTACGGGCCCCAGGCACGGTGACCACGATAACAAAATTTCTTGTGAAATGAGTGAGAAGACCTAGACGAAAGGAACACAGGACCATGCGATTCTTTCTCCAGTTTACATCTCTTAAATCACTTAAACTCAAGTACATGTTTCACCATCAATGCATTCTCTGTCCAGCATATTTATCTCATATAAACATAAATAAAGTGCATTTGCATCAATTAAATTTATCAATTAGATGTACAACAACTTCCAGTCGCACATTTACTCAACTCTGGGCAGAAACCTTACAACTTACAAATAACAATACGATCTTGCATTGGTTTCCCTGGGACATAGTGCTATCACATTTTAATTATTCATAAGCATTATATAACACTTGAAATGCTCTGTATGTGCTAGAAATTAGCTTTATCAAGCTGGGACTTTGCCTATAAAGGTGTACAGTAACCTCATCAGGTGTGACATCATACTCAAGAAATACAGCTATCAATACTGATATTATTAAAACTGTAAACAAAATAATACATGAGAAACTCTCAGCAGTTTTCTTAACACTCAATCATGAACTTACCCTGTTTAAAACAGCTTATTGACATGTAAACACATATTAGTAAACTTTAAGTATCAATTGGAGCGGTACATGTCTCTTCAAGGCAAAAGAAAATGTGTAAATCTGGTTTAAAGTGCAAACAGAATGATAGCGGCACGCGAGCGAGTCATCGCGAGATTACACGCGGCTCGGTTTTAACTTATTCAAAAGTTGCTCAAAACTTCACTATGCGGTTTCCAATAAATACATTTGTTACACAAAGTCTAAAACTTTATCCTTGGGTGGTTTAAATGCAGTACTGACCTGTGAAATGAGTGAGAAGACTGAGACGAAAGGAACACAGGACCATGCGATTCTTTCTCCAGTTTACATCTAACCGGAAACCAGAGGTATACGCACCCCGGAACAAATAACCGCATTAAAGGTTCCGGTCCCCCTCTACGTTGTTTTATTCATTATTCCTCACCCTTCCCTTTCATCACAGGATCAGGATGTCTTGCTAAATAACTAATGATAATTCGCTGAATTACAAAAAATGTTAGTCCTCATTTAAAGAAATAAATGTTTTACTGTTTATAGATGCATACATCACCACCCAGCAATAAAAGTGGCTCCTGACACTTAAAGTTAACAACTGACGGATGACAATACATATCATAACAAGTAACCTTAGTAACCTTTCAAGCGTCTTAAAAAGTCTCTTATGCAGTATCTCTGAATAGTCATTTGGTGTCTTTCACTTCAGAAGCAAGGAACGGCATGTGGTATCTGCAAATATGGGTTTGTTGTAAGGATAGGAGGTCGTGGGGAAAAGGCATGGTAATACCATAAAGGATACATTGCCGGCTGGACGTTGACTGCGTTCACAGTTGGGCAAGAACGATAGTCTGGCTGACCCAGGGATGGATAAGTGAATATCCTAGGTGGTTGTCTCTGCCTGATGGACTGTCTCAAGCAGGGTGATGCCTCTAGGTTTAAGTTCTGTTCTGGTCCAAGACATGATGTTGGTTGGGGGCTGGACTCTCGACTTCCCGTTTCCTCATGAAGCTGTGGTTCTTCCTGGCCATCATCCGACAGCAGTAAGTTCGTGCCCTCCACATTATCCATGCTTATCATCTGTTCCTTTTCAGCATCAACGCACCGTTCTTGCTCTGGTTGATAATTCTTGTCTGGTTCTGGTCTGCGACGTGACACACTGTGAGTTTGCTCAGTTGTGTGCAGCTGCTCAATTTGAGGATAGTTAACAGGAGTGCGAAACCAATAGAAAGGTGCATCATCTTCTGAGTCACTGATTTCTGGGCTTTGTAATTGGTCAGGGGTCTTTGATCTTTCTTTCGACCTTTTATCTCTCTCTTGTGACTTGATTGTGGAGTTCTGTACTATATCTACTGGCAAGTCATTTACCTGCAGCAGCAAGTTCCTGTGTAGTGTACGGAGTGGACGTCCCCCTGTCTCCAGACTTACTTTATATACCGGATTGTCTCCAACCTCCTCTCTC
The DNA here is from genome assembly GCA_013621035.1 of Clarias magur. Taxonomy (NCBI): domain Eukaryota; kingdom Metazoa; phylum Chordata; class Actinopteri; order Siluriformes; family Clariidae; genus Clarias; species Clarias magur. The sequence goes on from QNUK01000557.1 coordinate 15,465, forward strand.
ACGACGTAAATAGTTTGTTCCCAGTAAGACCTTAATTTGCCAGGCCCACCTCTCTCACTTAAATTGCGCACCAGTACTCTGTCTCCAAGCTGTAGCATCTGTCTCCAAGCTGTCCATGTGGTGTTTCAGCATTTTCCGTCAGGAGGCCGAAAAGAAGATCTACTGGAAGACGAGGATGTCTGCCGTACATCAGGTAATGTGGTGAAAATCCGGTGGCTTCATGTTTGGTACAATTATAAGCGTGAATGACATGGGGCAAATGGTCTTTCCAATTTTGTTTCTCCTTTTCTCCCAAGATACGAAGCATCTGTAACACAGTCCGATTCATTCGCTCGACAGGGTTGCATTGTGGATGATATGGAGAAGTCCTCGAGTGGCTCACACCTCCGAATTGTCTGAGAGATTTGAACAGTTCATTTTCGAATTCCCGACCCTGGTCATGGTGGAGTTTAGCTGGGTATCCGAACTTTGGAATAAAGTCATTGAACAGGCGGTCAGCTGCTGTTTTAGCTGTCTTGTTTTTGGTGGGGTACGCTTGGGCGAACCTGGTGAAATGGTCCACCAAAACTAGGATGTACTCAAAGCCACCTTTGCAAGACTCTAAGTGGAGGAAGTCAATACAGACTAGTTCAAGTGGAGCATTAGATGTTATGCTGCCCATAGGCGCTCTCTCATGTGTTGCTGGTTTCTTTTGCTTTATGCAGGGGCATTTCCTTGTGACATATTCCTCGATCTCTCATTTCATGAAAGGCCAATAGAAACGTTCCCTCGCCAAACTCAAAACCTTTTCCACACCAACATGGCCCATGTTGTTATTAAGGTGTGTGAGAGCTACCTGTCTATAAATGGCAGGCAAGACCAGTTGTTTCCGTTCTGTGGTCTTCCGATACAGGAGGCCATTCTCTATATACAATCGACTCCATTCTCTTAAGAGTCTTTTGGTGTCAATATCAGTTTTAGCTCGGTCCTCTTCTGATAGCTTGATGTAATTTTCCTTCATCTCTAAGACTTTCCCAATCACAGGATCTGCCCTTTGCTTTTGGACTAGTTCGTCATGACTGATAGTCTGTAGTGGCTCTTGGAGAGGCTGATTTGAGGAAACCAGGCTTAGGGCCGCAACCCATGGTACATCTCCTTGCTTAGCTCTCCTGTTCCCCTCCCAAACTGCATTGACTGCGTCCTGTGCCAGTTCTTCTGAACACTCTTTTATGAAGGCATCGATGTCAAGCGGACAACGCGACAGCACGTCTGCATCAATGTTGACTTTCCCTGGGCGATAATTTATGTCAAAGTGGAAATCTGCGAGTTGTCCCACCCAGCGGTGCCCAACAGCATTTAGCTTAGCTGTGCTTAAAACATATGTCAGGGGATTATTATCCGTAAAGACGGTGAAGTGGGGTGCATAATACAGATAATCTTTAAATTTGTCACAAACTGCCCACTTGAGAGCTAAAAACTCTAGTTTTCCACTGTGCAAGTGGTAGTTTTGTTCGGCTGGTGTGAGAGTATGTGACCCATAGCCTATTGCTCTCGTCTTGTCGTCCTGATTCTGGTACAGAACCACTCCCAGACCATTCTGCGATGCATCCGTGTGGAGGATAAAAGGTCGGGTAAAGTCGGGATAGGCTAACACTGGTGGCTGAGTCAACATGTCAATTAAGTGCTCCAGGATATCTTGGTGTGCACTTTCCCATTGTATTGGAGCTCGAGATGACTGTTGGGGATGCTTTGTTCTGCCTCTGGCTGGTTTGGTGTAGGATGTGTCAGTTTTGACTTGGAGCAAGTCGTACAGAGGTTTTGCAATACGTGAGAAGTTCTGCACGTATGTCTGATAATAACTGAGAAATCCCAGGAGCTGTCTGACATCTCCTACTGTCTTGGGTCTCCTGTGTTTGAGTGACGGTACTGCCTCAATGTCTCTAGGGTCCACTTTCACTCCATCCGCAGACACTAGGCGACCGACATATCGAACCTCTTTGCGAAACAGCTCACACTTTTCTGGTTTTAGTTTGACTCCATGGCATTGTAAGGCCGTGAGAACTTTACGCAAAACTTGGACATGTTCGTCAAATGACTTTGAGAAACACAGCACATCGTCAAGGTAAGGAATACAGCACTCATCCCGCAGCGCGTCAAGCATCTCCTCCATACTCCGTTGGAAAGCCGCCGGTGCATTTCTACAAACCGAAGTGTATTCTCACCCACTCATAAAGGCCCCATGGAGTTGTAAATGCGGTCATGTACCTTGACCCTTCGGCGATGAACCCTTGGTGATATGCCTTGCCTTGGTCCAGAATGGAAAACCAGCGGTAACCTCCAAGTGAGTCTGTGAGGTCCTGGATTCGTGGAAGTGGATGTTTATCTGGGACAGTTTTGTTATTCAGGAGGCGGTAATCGATGCATAAACGTAGAGATCCATCCCTCTTCCGAACACAAATGACTGGGGCTGCATAGGGGGATTGAGACTTTACAACCCACCCTTTAACTAACAGTTCTTGGATATACTCTTTTACTTCTCTATACAAGGGCTTTGGGATGGATGCGTAGGCTCTCTGGACTGGTGTGTCGTCTTTAAGTCTGATTTTCATTTGTAGTGAGGGAATACACCCTATGTCGCCACTGTCACGAGAGAATGCCCGACACTCTTCAAATAGCACCTTTTCGACTGCCTTTTGTTGGTCTGGGCTGAGGTGACTAAGGTCAACTGGCGGCAGCCAGGGCTTAAGCGGAGGATCACAAGGAGGGGTGGTTTTGTCTATCCCTGTGGCAATATTCTGATTGGGTTAGCCTGGTTCTACGTGGCTGCTAATGTGTCTGTTTCTATTAGTTTGGCGACATGTTGGATTGTTCCCAGGGCCGTGCGTCTTGGCAGGAACACATTATCTTTTGAGTGGTTTGATATGGGAACCTTAACATAGGGTCTATGTGTGTTGTTAACTTTCAGGAGTCCCTCTCCTATACTCAGATGTCTTAAAGCAACATTATCTTCAACAGGTTCATACAAAACTAGGGGGTCAGAGATGTCAAAGTTCTGAGGTACCCTGCACCATACTTGAACCGCTTTCCCAGCCGGGACAGTAACATTATCTTTTCCAACCCTCACTGTGACCGGAGTACAGTCCGTCAGTCTCGGCACCTGTATGAAATTTACCATGGCTGCCACTTGCTCCTCGTCAATTCCAAAAGAAGAATTCCAATAGAAGGCCGTACAGTACAACACTAGCATCCTTGTCTGATTGTTGTCTTTGGATGATGACCCCCAGCACATTTGCTCCGACTAAGGGTTGAGGAAGTGGTAACTGACTGACTAGGAATGGAGCACTTACAGTAAGATTGGGATCTTCGTGACCAGCGAGCGTAACAGTGAGTTCAACCCACCCATCATACGGAACTGCTTGGCCATTAACTGCATAAACCTCCAGTTCATTATCCAGCAATTCTCTTAGAGGCCTCACTGGGTGGTTGGTGATGTACTTCTTAACCCACTGCCTGTCCACTATGCTTACTTGGGAACCAGAGTCAAATAATACTGCTACAGGGTAGCCACTAATCAAACATTTTAAAGTACTCTTCTTACCTACTAAGGGAACTTGGCATGTTGTAGTACTTTGACAGGAGTACGTTTGGGGTTCCTTCTTATGACATCTAAGTCCCTGGTTCTGATGTCTGGTACATTGTTTTGCAGGCTGAGTTGGAGCAGGATTTACAGGCTGGGACTGGGGGTCAGTGCTGGTCTCTGGCTGTCCCTTGACAGAGACCTGTTCCCGTTTCCCTGAGACTTTGTCCGCTTCAGACACCCAACTGCTCGATGTCCAGACTCGCCGCACACAAAGCAATGGTTACAGTCCTGGAGGTTTTGTCCATTGCACTTTTGACAAAGGGACGTTTTCTTTAAGGGAGCTTTGTGTTGGGTGGTGGGATGTTGGGGAAAACGGCTGTACTGTGGTTGGAAAAAGGAGTGTGTGTTGGGGTAAGGAGGAGCCTGAGTGGCTGGGGATGGGCAAAAGTAGTGTTGATTCGCCGGTTTCAGTTCCATCAAACTGGTTACCATGTCAGTTAAAGTTTGTACCTGGGCTGCGAGATGTTGAATTGTTTGGGCAGTGTTCTGTTCCTTGACTGTGGTTGCTTCCTTTGTTTCCAGTACAGCACTCTGGGCCTGTGAAGGCTTTTGACGAATTACCTGACTTAACCTGCGCTGATGTTCATTCTCATCGCTAATTATCTTAGTCTTTGCCTCAAGTCTGCATACCTAACGCCCAAACCTTGGTAGACCGTGTGAAGAAAGACTTCTTGTATAGTCTTTGGGTCATATGAAATGTCTGTGTTGGCCTGTTTGGACTGAAAGAGGAGTTTTTGCTTAAGTCCGATCATGCGGTACAGAAACTGCTAGGGTGACTCCTGATCGGCTTGCCTCGCACACATTAACTCCTGGAACATTTCGGTTACCGCTTTTTCTCCAAGGTGGGACCTCAGGAAGCACTGAAGTTCGAAAATTGACAGTTCATCTTTTAGCATCAGCATGTCTCTAAAGGTGCCAGGTTTGACAATTCTCAGTACACCCCTGACAATCTCCGCTTCTGCAAATCCTTCTCTTAGGCCCTCATTGATCTGCTTAGTGAGACTGTTGTAACTAATATCCGAACTGTTGTCTCCAATTTGCCCTCCGAATAATTTAAATTCTCTCCGAGGAAGGTAGGAAAGGTCTTGTATAGTGACTGGTCTCTCCTGAGTGACGTGTGTCCTGGAACTTACTTGTGGTTGGCTTGGCTGGCTGGGTGTGGTAGCAGGTTGGGGTCTTGTGGCTTCACGCTGCTTCAGCTGCGCCATCAGTTCCTCATACACTCTTTTTAACTCCGCTATTGATTGTGTTTCCGTGTCTCCTCTTCCATTCGTTACTAATGGATTATCAGATGATGGTGGTGAGTCTGATATCATGTTCGACGGATAGGGACTGGGCGTGGCGAGTGTCTCCTCTTCAGCTACTTCACTGACTGGTGACTCGGCAGTGTAACTCTTTTTAATAAGCTGGTCTATTCCGTCATTCAGCATCAGAAGCTGACTCAACCCCTCGTCCTCTAATTGTAGCAGAGTGTCAGACTGAATGTAGGCAGTGACATAGTCCATACAGCTTTCTTCATCGGTCTGTTTAAACCGGACTGGGTCTCCATTGTCTGTAGCAATACTCGTGGCTAGCTCGAAGAGCTGTATGTTAGAGAGTGCAAACAAGCGCCTCCGGATGCTCCGTGCCAGCTTCTTTCGCTCTGTAGACATTCTGCTGGTTTAACTTCAATTATTTCTACTATTTCTATCGTGATGAGTGCACACTATTCTGTCTCTACAGCAGCCTGGCTCCCTTTTGTGGCAACGATGCCTCTTCACTTTTGATCGTCGTCTCTCCTTGGACACCCACTGGCTGGCTGAGCTGAAATAGTGGCCCAGTCGTTGTCACGGTTCTAGTATTGCTGGATCTGCCCCTCGACGACTGAAGAGGAGAGATCCCGGACGAGCCCCCACAGTTTGTTACAGGCCCCAGGCACGGTGACCACGATAACAAAAAGAGTTGTGATTTCCTGTGAAATGAGTGAGAAGACCTAGACAAAAGGAACACAGGACCATGCGATTCTTTCTCCAGTTTACATCTCTTAAATCACTTAAACTCAAGTACATGTTTCACCATCAATGCATTCTCTGTCCAGCATATTTATCTCATATAAACATAAATAAAGTGCATTTGCATCAATTAAATTTATCAATTGGATGTACAACTTCCAGTCGCACATTTACTCAACTCTGGGCAGAAACCTTACAACTTACAAATAACAATACGATCTTGCATTGGTTTCCCTGGGACATAGTGCTATCACATTTTAATTATTCATAAGCATTATATAGCACTTGAAATGCTCTGTATGTGCTAGAAATTAGCTTTATCAAGCTGGGACTTTGCCTATAAAGGTGTACAGTAACCTCATCAGGTGTGACATCATACTCAAGAAATACAGCTATCAATACTGATATTATTAAAACTGTAAACAAAATAATACATGAGAAACTCTCAGCAGTTTTCTTAACACTCAATCATGAACTTACCCTGTTTAAAACAGCTTATTGACATGTAAACACATATTAGTAAACTTTAAGTATCAATTGGAGCGGTACATGTCTCTTCAAGGCAAAAGAAAATGTGTAAATCTGGTTTACAGTGCAAACAGAATGAATAGCGGCACGCAAGCGAACTCTCGCGATAATAGCGCGAGTCATCGCGAGATTACACGCGGCTCGGTTTTAAATTATTCAAAAGTTGCTCAAAACTTCACTATGCGGTTTCCAATAAATACATTTGTTACACAAAGTCTAAAACTTTATCCTTGGGTGGTTTAAATGCAGTACTGACCTGTGAAATGAGTGAGAAGACTGAGACGAAAGGAACACAGGACCATGCGATTCTTTCTCCAGTTTACATCTAACCGGAAACCAGAGGTCCCATCAGTATACGCACCCCGGAACAAATAACCGCATTAAAGGTTCCGGTCCCCCTCTACGTTGTTTTATTCATTATTCCTCACCCTTCCCTTTCATCACAGGATCAGGATGTCTTGCTAAATAACTAATGATAATTCGCTGAATTACAAAAAATGTTAGTCCTCATTTAAAGAAATAAATGTTTTACTGTTTATAGATGCATACATCACCTAATGTGGTTGCACCAATTTGGGCGTACCACACTGACAAAAGTAATAATAAAAAAAAAAATTCTATGAATGTTAACCAATGAAAGTCAGACATTGCTTTTCAACCATGCTTCAACAGAATTATATATATATATAATAAAAAAAAACTCATGGAACAGGCCTGGACAAAAATGATGGTACCCCTAGAAAATACTGAAAATAATGTGACCAAAGGGACATGTTAATTCAAGGTGTGTCCACTAATTAGCATCACAGGTGTCTACAATCTTGTAATCAGTCAGTGGGCCTATATATAGGGCTCCAGGTCGTCACTGTGTTGTTTGATGACATGGTATGTACCACACTCAACATGGACCAGAGGAAGCGAAGGAAAGAGTTGTCTCAGGAGATTAGAAAGAAAATTATAGACAAGCATGTTAAAGGTAAAGGCTATAAGACCATTTCCAAGCAGCTAGATGTTCCTGTGACTACAGTTGCACATATTATTCAGAAATTTAAGATCCATGGGACTGTAGGAACCCCTCCCTGGACGTGGCCACACGAGGAAAATTCATGACAAATCAAAGAGACGGATAATCCCAATGGTAACAAAAGAGCCCAGAAAGACTTCTGAAGAGATCCAAGGTGAACTTCATGCTCAAGGAACATCAGTGTCAGATCGCACCATCCGTCATTGTTTGAGCCAAAGTGGACTACATGGGAGACGACCAAGGAGGACACCATTGTTGAAAACAAATCATAAAAAGCCAGACTGGAATATGCCAAACTACATGTTGACAAGCCACAAAGCTTCTGGGAGAATGTCTATGGACAGATGAGACAAAATGGAACTTTTTGCCAAGGCACATCAGCTCTATGTTCACAGACGGAAAAATGAAGCATATGAAGAAAAGAACACTGTCCCTACTGTGAAACACGGAGGAGGCTCTGTTATGTTCTGGGGCTGCTTTGCTGCATCTGGCACAGGGTGTCTTGAATCTGTGCAGGTTACAATGAAATCTCAAGACTATTAAGGGATTCTAGAGAGAAATGTGCTGGCCAGTGTCAGAAAGCTGAGTCTCAGTCGCAGGTCATGGGTCTTGCAACAGGACAATGACCCAAAACACACAGCTAAAAACACCCAAGAATGGCTAAGAGGAAAACATTGGACTATTCTGAAGTGGCCTTCTATGAGCCCTGACCTCAATCCTATTGAGCATCTTTGGAAGGAGCTGAAACATGCTGTCTGGAAAAGGCACCCTTCAAACCGGAAACAACTGGAGCAGCTTGCTCATGAGGAGTGGGCCAAAATACCTGCAGAGAGGTGCAGAAGTCTCATTGACAGTTACAGGAATCGTTTGATTGCAGTGATTGCCTCAAAAGGTTGTGCAACAAACTATTAAGTTAGGGGTACCATCATTTTTGTCCAGGCCTGTTCCATGAGTTCATTATTTTTTATAATTCCGTTGAAGCATGGTTGAAAAGCAATGTCTGACTTTCGTTGGTTAACATTGATAGAATTCTTATTTATTATTACTTTTGTCAGATTAAAGTTATTTCTGTTACGTGAGTTTTTCTTTCATTGACCGAAGGGTACCAACAATTTTGTCCACGTGTGTATGATAGTATCGTGAGCAAAACATGAGGAGAATTAAGTAGAAATGAGATCAATGATCTTTAAAAAAGGCTTAAATACAACACAAAGTCTTGGATTATCTATGACACAAACATGACCTGAACCACATACATACATGTTCGAGCACAGGATAGAGCTAGAATTGTATGAGCAGCTAACATTTAACAGTGCTTCTACTGTCTGCTATTGTGGTTGACATCCTGGTAGTCATATGACTGCAAAAGATCACTAGGGCCCCATTTACACTGCAGGTCTTTATGCCCAATGCTGATTTGTTGCCTGCATCGTTTTTATTTTATTGATTTTTTTTGCAGATGTGCGACAGAGTTGCTTGCAGCAGATGTGGGATAATGTCTACATGACAGTTGCATTGACACAAACTCGATTCATATATGATTTAATTCCATATATGACGCAGGCCTGAAACTGTTCTCAAAAAATTCAAATGCATGCATTTTTTTTGTCCTGTTTACACTGTCATACAACATATCCGATGTGTGTCACATATGGGCAAAAAATCGGAATTAGATCACATTTAACTAACAGCGTGAACAGGCTATCACAAATGATAAAAGCAAACAAGTTAGCATCCAAATTACCTTGTGAGATTGTTTAGTATGTTTCATTACTAGATCTGTAAATGCTTACATAAAAGTATATGTATATTTATGAATATGATTATATGCGATACATAAAAAAGAAATATCTTGCTGCTATCCTCTAGGCTATGTTAACATCATTTAATTTACTCCAAAACTTTAAAAGAATTAGGCATAATGCACTACAAATATTTTCCTGTGTGTCTACATACAGTTACTTGAAACACATGTAATTATGAGCAATTATTACAAAAGTCTCACCTGAAAAGAGAGGTATTTCTGTAAAAGATACATGGACACAACTTTCCTCAGCTCACATGTGTAATGATTAGGAGAGAGGAAGCCACGTGCCCTTCTACAAACCTCAACAGCATAGTTGCACAACCCCCTACTGGAATCATTTGGTACTGCACCTTGCTCTTACTACAGTACACCCTGTGTTAAAGTGATACTAACATAAAACATAACAAAAAAACACTATGCCTCAGCTGCTGTGACTAACAGTCATGAACATAAAATAATTAACAGGACATATGGCCCAGCAGGAAACTTGAGATATGAGATCATTAGGTTCTTCTCCCCTGCTGGGGCTGTATCAAAGCTTATAGTTCACATTGTCTCATTTGTCACACCATGCTATCTTTTTGTTAGGGCTTTTAAAATTAGTGTGTATGTGTCTAATGTAGGTTTTAGGGTTTTCTGACATTGTGTGACTTTTTCCATGCCTTGTCAGGAATGACCCCTAGAGGACACCTTGTGACCCAGAGTATTTTCTGTGGGAAACTTTACTTCCCAGAGTACAGTCGTGGCCAAACGTTTTGAGAATTACATAAATATTGGAAATTGGAAAAGTTGCTGCTTAAGTTGTTTTTTGCTTAAGTCTGCATATACTCCAGAATGTTATGAAGAGTGATCAGATTAATTGCATAGTCCTTCCTTGCCATGAAAATTAACTTAATCCCGAAAAAAAACTTTCCACTGCATTTCACTGCTGTCATTAAAGGACCTGCCGAGATCATTTCAGTAATCGTCTTGTTAACTCAGGTGAGAATGTTGACGAGCACAAGGCTGGAGATCATTATGTCGGGCTGATTGGGTTAGAATGGCAGACTTGACATGTTAAAAGGAGGGTGATGCTTGAAATCATTGTTCTTTCATTAACCGTGGTGACCTGCAAAGAAACATGTGCAGCCATCATTGCGTTGCATAAAAATGGCTTCACAGGCGAGGATATTGTGACTACTAAGATTGTAACCAAATCAACAATTTATAGGATCATCAAGAACTTCAAGGAAAGAGGTTCAATTCTTGTTAAGAAGGCCTCATCTGGGTGATAATGGATAGCAGGGATTGATCAGCATAATAATGTGTACTGGACGTTCAGTATAACAGGAGATGTGTTAAAATTAAAAGAAGTCCAGTTTGTTCCTGGAGGCTCAGGTAGACTGTAGGAGATTCCAGTCCTGAGCTATCGAACAACTGAAGTCACAGGTCCCCAGAGCATCAATCGATGATTGGACAGTCTTAATGGAAACCATCCCCAGCCACCATACGAATCCAGGCAGACCACACGGGGCATCCATGCGACGAGATCTCCAACCAGAAGCAGGACTCCAGGACGGGTTAGATGGGTCCAGAGGGCAGAGGGGTCTGGATCACTAGCAACTCAGGAGCGACATGTATAGCTCGACAGAGAGACAGAGAGAGGGCAAGGAGAAAGGGAGGGAGAGAGAGGAGAGAGCAGAAGCGGCGAGAGGAGTCAACATGTATAAGTTGAATGTATATTTAGCGCAAAGTGCAAGCTGGGACTCTGGCAGGACTAACTATAACAGCATAACTAAAAGGGAGAGCCAGAAGGAAACACAGACATGAGGGGGAACTGAGATGTAAAGCAACCAATCACCTCACCGTCAACAAACCTGAGTGATCAATGAGAGTGGGGAGGACAGCATCTAAACATACCAGTTCACCAGAATACTCTATGTCCATGAGTCCCACAGATCTGCTCCTTTACCTAAGGCTAATCTATTTACAAAAATGCTTGGCTAAATAAATAGGTTTTTAACCTAGACTTAAACACTGAGACTGTGTCTGAGTCCCGAACATTAATAGGAAGACTATTCCATAACTTTGGGGCTTTGTAAGAAAAAGCACTGCCCCCTGCTGTAGTTTTAATAATACTTGGTACTGACAGGCAGCCTGCATTCTTTGATTGAAGTAGGCATGGCAGATCGTAAGACACTAACAGTTCACTCAAATCCTGTGGCGCGAGACCATTTAGTGCTTTAAATGTCAAAAGTAGTATCTTAAAATCGATGCAAAATTTCACAGGGAGCCAATGCAGTGTAGATAAGATAGGGGTGATGTGCTCGTATCGTCTGGTTTTAGTGAGGACTCTCGACTGTACACCTCAATCATATGATAGAGGTATTCACCTGAGCCAATTTGGCTAATTAGTTCTGTATATACTTGTCACAGCGTGCGCCTGTGATGGACGTGCGCCCAAATCTATTATCGCCCCTCGCTCACTTTGTAGGCTCCCTAAGTAGGCGGCACCCCTTCTGCAGGTGTGCGAAGGGACAGGGCCGCCTATGCGGGCTGGCTGGCATTGATTAACGTTAATAGGATCTCGGACTTGCTCCGCATTATAAAAGCAAGGCGCGGAGTTTAGTCCGGGGTCCGAGAAGAGCGTAACGCGGTGGAAATTGAGAGTGGCACACGAGTGGGGAAATGGAACGTGCCCCAGAGACTTGAAAAAGGACATTGGATTTCCGCCCTTTGATCTGAAAGAGACTCGGAAAGAGCTGTGCGAGCTCCCACGGCATCCTTCGCTCCCACGTCGAGCGCGCCTTCGCGTCCTCGCCGCCGAAGAGGAAAAGGCCGCGAGTAGGATAGTGTTAAGGCCACAGATCCCCGCCGGGAAAGCCGCCCAGCCGATGGACGTCCGAGCGAGACTCCCGCCTGAGGCCGCGCCCACAGAGAGTTGGGAGGGGCCAGGCCGGCCATCAACAGCGGGGAGGAACCGTCCAGGGAGCGTGCAGGAGCGCTGCCTCGCGTGCTCCGTTCGGCCACTCCGCCCACCGCATGCCAGCTGGGCACTGCCTCGGACCATGCACGTGCACACTTCATTCCTTCCCTTTCTCTCTGTCCTCCCTCCTTTTACCCTTTCCTTCCCCTATTTATTCCTAATAAATTACCCTTTTCCTCTAAGATCTCGCCTCGTGTCTGTGTTTCATGGTGCCGCCCATGCAACTTTGGGTCGAACCCGTTACAATATAGTATAGGCATGTCCTTAGTTCAGATTTTGTCTTACATCTAGACAGTTTAGTTCAACTGTTTTGTTATCCTGTTGTTATAATGTTTTTGGACTGCTTAGTTCTGTTTTTTCTGATGCTCTAAACTTGGTTATGGATTGTTATATTTCATTTTATTCTTATTCAAAAGCTTCTTATTTTGTTTGTTTGTTTCTTTTTAAATTAAAGTGTTTACCGCAGCAAATATGCCTCACCTGCCATCATACAAAATGCAAAATCTCAATGAATGCATAGCAGAGTGGTCTCCTCTGGACATTTTATTTGGGGGGGCATTAACTACATAGCGAGCAAACTTTGCGGGCTCGCCATCTGGCATGACATCCCAGGATGCCTGGTAGAGAGGGGACGGAGATTCTGCGGAGTGCCCCAAAAAGACACTGGGGAAGGTGTGCCTGGGAAGGCTCTCGGCATGCAATACAACGCGTGCCCTTTAGAACTCAGCATCACGGTGCTCGGGGTGATGTGGCTCCCCTCATCAACTGTGATGGGAGTCCAGCTGTGGTTATGATCAGGGTGAGAAGGAACCCCAGATCGAGTATCGACAGGGAGCAGAAAATGAGAAATAACAGCTGGGAAGGTTTGTGATCCAACGCCGAGCAGACAAACTCATAAAGAGGGTAAACTTTTGCTACACTGATCTAGACTAGGAGCTTATTTAATTAAATGAAAATAAATTTAATTTGTATAGTGCTTTTAACAATTCTCATCATTGCAAAGCAGCTTTACACAATCAAAAGAATTATTTAAGTTTGTATGAAATATGTATGAATCAAAAAATGGTCAGATAGTCTCTCATGTGCAAGCTGAGGGTGACAGAGGCAAGGAAAAACTCCCTGAGATGGCAATAGGAATCCTCATCTGCATTCATACTGTCTGTTAGGTGGCAGGCAGTTGTTGTGGAAATTCTGTAAATATTATAAAGACAAGCAATTTGTACACTAGGTAAGAGCAAAGTCACAAAGGTTTTATTTTATACTTCTGCAGAAGGACCAGTCTCACACAGCAAACAATTGCAGCATGGAGAAAGGTGATCTCTTTCTCTCAGCTGTCCCATTTTATACACAATTCTCTGCTAACATAATCAACGCCCCGTACATGAAGTAACTACATTCAAACTCACAACTCTTTATCTGACCCAGACCAGTTGTTCATACCTTATCATTTATTCAGGGACAATTACAATCAGGTTGTTTCTGTACTATTCTCGGCCTTGTGTTTCTAAGCTTCAGCAAGTTTAAAGCGTCTATAGTCTACGTGGCACAATTACAAATTGACAGGGCCAGAGGGCAGAGGGAGTCTGGATCACTGGCAGCTCAGGAACAACATGTGTAGCTCGACAGAGAGAGGGGAAGAGAGAACAGGAGAGGGGAGAGCAAAAGAGGAGAGAGATAACAGTTAGGTATGATCACAGTCACATAATGTATGAGGTGAATGTATATTTAGTGTAGAGTGCAAGCAGCGACTCCGGCAGGACTAACTATAAAAGCATAACTAAGGGAGAGCCAGAAGGAAACACAGACATGAGGGCTCACTTAGATGTAAAGCAACCAATCACCTCACCGTCAACAAACCTGAGTGATCAAGACAGCATCCTGAGTAGGGAAGACAGCATCTAAACATACCAGTTCACCATAATACTCTATATCCATGAGTCGCCCAGATGTGCTTCCTTATCTAAGGTTAATCTATTTAGAATCATGCTTAGTTAAATAAATATGTTTTAAGCCTAGACTGAAACTGTGTCTGAGTCCCGAACATTATTAGGAGACTATTTCATAACTTTGGGGTTATGAAAGAAAAAGATCTGTCCCCTGCTGTAGTTTTTATAATACACGGTACTGACAAGCAGCTGGCATCCTTTGATAGAATTAGGCATAGCGGATCGTAAGACACTAGCAGTTATACTGCAGCGCAAGACCATTTAATGCTTTATATGTCAAAAGTAGTATTTTAAAATCAATCAATGAAATTTCACAGGGAGCCAATGAAGTGAAGATAAGATAGGGGTGACGTGCACCATTATCTGGTTCTAGTGAGGACTCTGGCTGCTGCATTCTGTACTAATTGAAGATTGTTTATGCACCTAGTTGAACAACGCTTATGCAAATCTTGCTGGAAAAAGGTGCAGCGCTCAACCTCTGAAGGAGAAGAGTCGTCCAACCTTTAAAGCCCAGTCTAAAAATAAAATAAGTGAAGGCCCTGAAGTTCTTGTAATCCTTTGTGTAGGCCCTGAAGTTCCACAAGCTCTAATGACTTGACATGAGATGCTGTCTGGTTCTGCTGCTTTCCTGCGGTTTACTCTCCTAAAGGCTATCCTCAAATTTGGCTCGGAGATGGTAAGCATGCTTCCGGAGTTGGCGTCGCCATTAGCACGGTTGCATTAGCATTAGCTTTAGCATTATGTATTAGCATCATTAGCAGCAGCCTTAAAGGCAGAAAGCATAGAAAGTGTTCAGCTTGTCTGCAGGGACACATCTGCATGTTTAGTCAGTTATTGTACTTAGACAATGGAGACAATGGAGCTGTGACTCTAATTTCCTCTAGTAGCACTGCTTTGTCTTCTTTATTGCTTTGCGATTACATGATGTGGCTTTGTGTCAGTCCATGTCACCTGACGCAAGTCTCGCATTAAAGGCAGCAGTGTGAGATCTCAGAGCATCACAGATGGTTTCATCCATCCATGGTTTTTGATTGTTAAATTGTTCTGATGGTTGTTTTTTGCACTGTATCATCTGCTAGTTTCTTGTTCAATCCCACAACTGCATCTGGTTAGTGCTGTGTGCATAAAGTTGCTGCTGTTAAGGTCCCACACCATAATAAGTGCAGTGATGTTCTGTCTGATGCTGTGTGAGTGCCTCATGTAGCATAAGGCAATGTCTGTGTCCGCTTGATCATAACCGATAAACTCGAGAGGACGGTAAAAAAAAAAGTGACATTTGATAGTCAGTAGTTCCAAGTTGGGTGTGCTGGAGCATGTAAGCGGTACAATTCTCATGTTGTTGCACTAGCTGTTGTTCACTATTCAACACATGCCGCCTTCCCTTGACTTGCCTGATTCCAGTGTTCTGTCCATGTGGTTAATTGGGATGAATGGTGTGGATGACAGCAGGATGACGTGGTCTGGTACTGCTGGGTTCAGTTACGTCTCAGTAAAGCAAAGGAGATTGCAGTCCCCAATGTCTCTCTGAAAGTTTACACTGGCCGTGAGGTAATCGAACCGCCAGCGACTGGACATTGGCGGGCAAGATGCTAGGCAGAGGTATGCAGGGTGCATGGGCTCTCAGCCTGTTCCTGACACTGGCTTGTTCCACCAATGGGTGGCCTTTGTCAAAAGTCAACACCGTGAACACCCCAGGCACATGCCAGACATCCTGGACTCATCCTGGACTCATCCAAGGCGAAACACCAGAGGCAAGGTATTGATTTTTTCATTATTATTATTATAGGAGAATCCAATTTATATGCACAGTCTCCAGGACAAGCCTCACCTTATCTAGAACTATGATGAGGCTGGATTTGGTGACAGAAATGAATAAATAAGCATGTTTAAATTATCATCAGCAAACAACCACAGGGAGCACATCATTGTGTACTCCTGCACCAGTGGCCAACAGGCATCCCTATTGCCTTCCCAAACAGCATCTACAGGTATTCACGGAAGTGTGTGTGTGTGAGAGAGAGAGAGAGAGAGAGAGAGAGAGATGACCTCTTATTTAATTTTTTAAGCACATACAACATAGCTTTAGGGTAGTTCAACACTTGCAAATACAGAGATCATGCAGACAACTTTTATAATGACGTACCATTAAAAACATTTTGACTGTTACTTCCTCTGTCACATTAACATGCACCCACTGAGTAGGAGAGAGAGAGAGAGAGAGAATCTTATTCCTTACTTAAACAGATCTTATATGTTTTTAAACAGTACCAAGAGCATCAGGGTAGCACAATATACATCACCAAAGAGACTTGCAAATACAGAGACTTAAAACCTGGAGGTAGTGCAGTTAAACACAGACCTGAAAAACATTTTGACTGTTACTTCCTCTACACGTCACATTACCATATAAACACACATGCACACATATCTGTAATCATACTCAAGTTTTATAAAGTAATGTTTTTCTACTAAGAATTAGCTTCATATGCAGATTATGACTATTAATTGTTCAGATGCCAGTAAATGGGCATGAGAACAAACTGCAGCAGCTTCTTGTTGTCAAAGTGTGAAAACAGGAACAGTATTAAAAAAAAAAAAGAACTAAGTAGAAGGAGTTCATCAATATATAAATGCTTTGCAACTGAAACGACTGTCAGATCCGTCAGTATCTTCCTGCCAAACTAATTCAAGAATTCAACAGTTCTTCAATTAATTGCATTTAGTTATCGTGATTTTGTCTGACAGAGACTTTTTATGCACTATCTTTGTAGTAGTATAATATTTTCCTTATAACCACAGATGATGCAGCAGGCTGCTCTGGAGTGGAGCTGCTTTAATGCACAACAACGAATCCCCTTGAAATGTTTGCTGAACAATTTATTAGTATAACATGATTAACTTCATACTACTAAAATGTTTATTGGTCTTCCCAAGGGAGTCTGGTAGCCACACAATTGTGTACTGACTCTATAATAAGTGTATCAAGGCCTTCTTGCTTTAAGTATCTTTACAGCGTGTCAGTTTCACACCCGAAAATAACACACTGATCACACTTGTCACAAGTTGCAAGTTTAAAACGAATAAAACAGGAAGTAGATGTTCAATAAAGTAGCAATGCATCCAGTCACATAGACAGTGTTTCTTCAGACAGCAACCCTGAGAGTAGACAATTTAATGCCTATACTGCTTGTATACCCACTGATCATTTTTTACTAGATCAGGTTAATAGGAAAGAGAAGAATGGAGATTAATGAGAAGATTTATGCAAATGAAGAAGTTACAGAACACAATAAAGCTGATTCCAGTAACAAAGAGGACTTATATGAAAATGTTTGCATGAATGAGGACCTTATGGAGACCAAGAAGGCCAGGGGCTCCAAGCAATCTGAGGGCTCAGGTGAAATACATTTCACACTCAAATGTGTTCACATACTGATCTACTAAACTTAACTAACTTGGGATAAATGCAACTTCATATTCAGGAAAACATCATAAAAATTGCCTATAAATTTATATTGTATATATATTTTCTTTAAGAACAAAAGTTGCTTAGCTTCCTGGTTGGAGTTCCTCTTCTCATTAAGAACATGAGATGCTGCACTGAATAGTCTCTCACTGTCTGTGCTGGAGCTTGGGGCAGATAAATACCTGCGTGCAACCCGTGCAAGCAATGGAAAGTGGTCTTTGTTTAAGCATCAGTAGTCAAGGGCATTGTCACTTCTGGCTAAGTGTAGTTCAGCTAGACATGACTCTAGTTGTTGTGCGGCTGCAACACCGCTGCCGATCGAGCAATGCAGAAATGTGGCATATTGCAACTTTGGTGTCCTCATTTAAAACTTACTTCTGACATGCTTTGTCCTTAATGGGCAGACACGTGATAACAGCTCCAGAATAAGTAAAACCTAACCTGTGCTGCCCAAGGATGAGAGGGGCGAGGCGACATTAATTTTGAGCGAAATTTCCTAATTTCCTTAGTATTCCATATTTGTTTTTTCATAGTTTTGAAACATCCAGTACTGGTGTCCGTTCTTTGTACGTCGCTAACTCAGTTAGCTGAATTTGATTGTTGTGGATTTATCCTGATCTTGGATTGTTTCGTTCTTCAAAGCGAATCTCGCACTTGCTGTCATAGCAACATGTCCGTAAGCTTAAACCTGCTCGGGAGCAGGTTTATTTCATGTAAACAGGATTTAGGCTGCGCTCCTGGCGGGTTATGTTTGGTTGAATTTGCGAGATCACATCTGATTGGTTAAAGAGCATGACTGAGGCGGACTGACTGGGAAAAGAAAAGTATCTTGCATGAATATATGCATGGATGTATTTAAACATAAATATAGTATATGTATACATGTGTGTGTGTCTGTGGTCATCATTCGTGTGTTAATCTCCGTGTGTGTCTAATAATATGTAACATTCTATCCCCTGATTGCATCTATATAAGTGGAGGTTATTTTCTCAAATCTGTCGCAGCCATATCTTGTCCGTTTATGAGAGAGCATTCTTTTGAAACGTTGGCCCATATTGATAGGATAGCATCTTGCAGTTGATGGAGATTTGTGGGATGCACATCCAGGGGTCCGTTCTTCGTACATCGCTTAAACATCTGAGAAGAATTGACAGATCTAAGATGAGGTCATCGTGCTAATTACGATGCGGCTGATTCGCTTCTTCGAGTACACCTCTTGTTGATGATAAGTATAGCTGGATTGCATGTCTAGGATTATTGCACGTTCGTGCGTTTGTTTAAAAGGCAATATGCATCGACACTGATCACAACCCCTTCGATTGGTTGACGAAATGGCGAAAGAGACGGTCAATTTTTTTTCTCAAGCGGAGCAAGAGCTTTTAATAAAGGGTTATGGAGAATTTCAAACTTTAATAAAGATAATTAAAAAAATTATAATTATTAAATACGTGAGTGCTGCCCGTGTTACACTATATATATGTGGCACAGTGCTGAGGGATTGGAAAATATTTTGAAACCGATTACGCCACCCTGAGGTTAACCGGGGAAATAACCCAATTAAGACACACAGGTTTCATAAGCATTTCACTTCATATCATACTGTGTATGACAGTGTATGTGACGAATAAAATTTGAATTTGAAATTTGAATTTGAGGTTTGTAGGCCAAGTAACCCAGAGAGACGTGTGGACAATGTACAAAACCTTATTTTAGTTCACAATAAAATAATTAAAAGGCTCATTAGCATACAATGCTAAATTTAGGTAAACCGGGCACTCTGTATAAGCACACAAAACATATTAAAAAAACAATACTCACACAACACAAGAAATAAACCAAATTACAGGCACAAACTTCACAATGGCAGGGACAGGCTAGTTGAAGTACAGGTAGTACGGGTGCACTTGTGCATCACACACACACACACACTCACACGAGGTGAAACGTGAACCCAGACAACACTGCACTCCACACTGTTAGAATAACACCAGTGCGTGCTCCAGCTAAGTAGCTAACCTCCCGGCCTCCCAGTGCCTAAGATGGAGATTTAATAACAAAATCACACACATCCACAATATAAAACAAACAAAAACTAAGGAAAGAGCAAAAGTTATTTTTACAACAAACAAGAAAACAGAAAATAAGAAAAAAAAGGCAAAAACCACAATTAAACCAAAACAAAAAACAGAAATAAGGAAATTTCGAGCTACAGATGTGTGAAGAGGAGAATGTCTATTACCGTCGCACTCACCGCTGCGACAAAACGACAGCGGCCAAAATAAGTCATAAAAAAGTCAAAACAATATGCTGTATCGAAGAAATTATACAGATGTGGAAATTACCATAACTGTAGTTTTTATACAACAAGCACGAAAAATCTTAATCAGAGCTATTGATATTTGCTGTACAATCGTGTAATGAGTAAAAAAAAAAAACATTGAAGTTGAACATTAAAACAAGTACACTACACTGTAAACCCTAATGCTCAAAGTAATTAAACACATTGAGTACTGTTAACCTAAATAATTGAATGAATAATAATTTTGAGTACGTAAGTAACAATAACTTAATTAAAACTTCCACCAGTGGAAACTCTATAGATCTCTTCTGGTGCAGTGGTTACCTGTCTCGCCTGCCATGCGGAAAACCCCCAGTTTGATTCCCGTGTTGGACAGTTTGCAATATTTTTTTTTATTTGTCCAACAAACTCAAAAATTGATAGTTCTGTTTACTTAAAATTGGAAACATGATTAATTAAAAAAAATATGTAACTGATTACCTCAAATATTTGGCGTTTTGCCAACTTAATCGGGTTTACAGTGTAGGGTTTTGGGTCATCTTAAATGTTGTGTTCTTTAAATTTGTAGTAGATAATACCGAAATAAATTAAACTAAATGACTATAAAATTAAAACATTGTCAGGACGTGCTACTGTGTAAGCAGATGTCGTTATCATTCAGCCCCGCTTGTGTTTTTGTGGTAGTATGGGAATGAAATGCAGTACGATGTTATGATCATCATAAATTTCTTTAATAAATAATGACCCCCGTTGCGCTGTACCACCGCTGACAAAAGCTTATAAAATATAATCACAGTACTAAAATTATAGTAATACATATAGCCGTTTCTTATTTGCATCAAATTTAAGCAAAGTAAATGTATACTTTTCACGGCGCGCGCCTATGATGGGCGTGCGCCCAAATCAATATTGCTCCTCACTCACTCCTCACTCACTAACTAGGCACAACTGGTGAACTATCGGTGCTAATGATCCCAAGCTTTTCTCTGCGCTATCAAACATAGCAGGAGTGTTTCTCGGGGTCTGTTGGGGGAAACTGGACTTTAAAAAGCATCTCGCTGTTTACTTACAATGTAACTGATTTATCTCAACTATTTGGAGTTGGTTTTGCCAACTTAATTGGGTTTACAGTGTAGCAGTCAAAAAATACTCTCAAAATGCTGTGTTGTTTTTGTAAACACATTGTTGGGTTGTTTATGCTGGGTCAAAATTCTGGGTTATTTAGGGTACTTTAAACACCTGGTTGGGTTATTTTGACCCAACAATTGGTTTATTCTTTATTATCTGTTTCCTCCAAACGGCAGCCTGCAAAATGTTCAAAATATAATTGTCATTGTGTTACAAGTTGTCACGGCGTGCGCCTATGATGGGCTGCGCCCAAATCAATATCGATCCTCGCTCACTAGCTAGGCGGCCTCTCAGGCTAATGCGCCCAAATCAATATCGCTCCTCGCTCACTAGCTAGGCGGCCTCTCAGGCTAGTGCGCCCAAATCAATATCGCTCCTCGCTCACTAGCTAGGCGGCCTCTCAGGCTAGTGCGCCCAAATCAATATCACTCCTCGCTCACTAGCTAGGCTGAGTTATGTCGCACTGCACCCTCACTGTAAGGTGGACCTGAAGAACCAGGATCAATCATGGGTACTTGGTCCGGGACCCACAGGGACCACAACCGCCATTGCACTGGGGCCAGCGAACGCCTGGCCCTGACTCTCTAACTCAGTAGCAGCAAACAAACTCTCCGGTACCACCCTAACCAGGTCAACCTCCTCCAATGAGGAAAGCTCCTTATGCAATGGCTCCTTAATAACTGGTGAGGCATCCTTTGGGGGAAGCACTACAGAGCCCCCCCCTACGCTTGCTTTCAACAGCAAGCGATGGACATGCTTCACCTTAGTCACATCATTAACGCGCAATGGTGTAAACTGAGCCTCCTGTACCAGGTGCTTTCACTACCTGGTACACCACTGAGCTCCAGTGGTCCTGGATCTTATGACGACCCTTTAGACCATAGTTACAAAGAAAAACTAACTGACCCTCATCCAAGGGTGCATCCCGGACACGTGCCACAGCTGAATGCAGCAGTTCCCGGGTCCCTTCAAAAGCCACCTGCAGTCTTGTGTGATGCTCTAACACCCAACTGTTAACACTACCAGGGCCCCCCTCTTGACCACGACCCAACAAAAAATCAGCAGGCAGTCGGGGTTCCTGGCCAAACATCAGGAAGTATGGGGACACCGCAGTCACTTGATGGGGAGTCGTGTTATAACAGAAGAGTAATTGGGGGAGCGCAGAAACCCAATCATCCTTCTGCAAACTGGGCAGAGTACGCAAAAGATTGTGCAGTGTCCGATTGAAACGTTCACACTGCTAATTACCTGCAGGGTGCCATGGGGTAGTGTGAGACCTTTCCACTTGATACAAACGGCATAGCTGTTGGATGAGGGACAACTCGAAACTACGGCCTTGATCCGAGTGGATGCGAGCAGGAACCCCAAACTTGCAAAACCATTCAGACACAAGCACCTGGGCCACGGTTTCAGCCCACTGGTTCTGAGTAGGGACCATCTGCGTAAATTTAGTAAAAACATCAGTCATCACTAATACATTTTCTACTCCTGAACGTGAGGGCTCAAGCGAAGTAAAGTCAATGGCCAAGATCTTGTTTGGTCTTTCTGCCAACAGATGGCCCATGAAGCTCTGAAGCTCGTCTCCAAAACCCTAAGACCTGACCAATAACCGGGTCAGCCTGTTGACATAAGCCCATGTCACCCCCAAAACCAGGCAACACCGATACTTGATAGTAAAATCAAATGCTGCAAGCTGGGCAGCCCAACGTTGTTCAGTAGCATCAAGTTTAGCTGTTGCCAAATGGCTGAGAAGATTATTGTCCGTGTAGACAATGCACTTATGCCCCAACAGATATTCACAAAACTTTTCGGTCATGGCCCACTTGAGCGCCAAAAACTCAAGCTTCATAGAGGTATAATTTACCATATTGCGCTCAGTGGGCCTAAGACTTCGGCTGGCATACGTAATGGGGCGCACTCTCCCACCCTGCGCCTGAGAGAGGACTGCCCCCAAACCCCCATAGCTTGCATCCACCTCTAAAATAAATGGCAGGGAAAAGTCGGCATAGGCCAGCACTGGGGCTGTTGTAAGCTTGACCTTTAACTCCTCAAAGCTCTGTTGACACTGTTCTGACCACATATCAGAAAAGCTCTTACGAGCCCGTACCTGGGGCCCGCCGGCAGCACACACCGCCACCGCCCGGTGCAGGGGAGCCGCCAACTTTGCAAAGCCCTGCACAAAATGGAGATAATAGCTAGCAAATCCCAGGAACAAGAACGAGGAACGAGCGCAATTCAGACGCACTTGTGGGACACCGCCACTGTGAAACTGCCTCAATCTTACCAGGGTCAGTGGATTCGCCCTGAGCGGAAATAACATGGCCAAAGTACTTTATTTCCTTCTGGAAGAACGCGCATTTTGCCAATTTACCCTTCAAAACCTACTGCTCCAAACGACCCAGCACAACCTCCAGCCACTCCAAATGCTGCGAAATGGAAGAGGAGAACACCACAATGTCATCCATATATAACAGTAGGGAACTACCCTGTTGATCCCCAAACATCCGTTCCATCAAACGCTGAAAAGTGCTAGGAGCATTACACAGCCCGAAGGGCATATGATTGAACTCGAATAGGCGGAAGGGGGTACAAAATGCAGTCTTGGCTCTTTTTCAAGGACAGGGACCTGGTTGTAACCACTCGCCAAGTCTATAGTGGAAAACCACCCGGCCCCCGTCAAGAAATCGAGTGACTCCTCAATGCGCGGAAGGGGAAAAGCATCCTTCCTCGCCTTCGCGTTTAATTGACGGTAGTCAACACACATGCGGAGACTTCTGTCCTTTTTCTGGACAAGCACTATAGGCGACGCATATGGCGCTTTCTCTAATAATGTTGGCTTCTAAAAGCTGGTTGATATGCGACTTGACTACTTTATATTCCGATGGCGGTATATGCTTATACCTCTGATGAACAGGCACTGAATCCAGCAACGGTATCTCATGCAAAATCAAGTCCGTACAACCCAGATCACCCTCATGAGCGGAGAACACAGACTGATATCGCAACAACAGAGCTCTGACCCCACCCGGCTCTTCCTGAGACAAAATGGACAAATCAAAAGCTTCAAACTGCTCTTGGACTGGAACAACTGTCACCGCAACTTGTGAATGCACAGAAACCGACACTGGCTCTTCCCCAGTTATCCCAGCTGGCAAACTTACCACCTGAACACTATTAAGCGTTCCTAACATTGTACCAGCATACAGCGTTACATCTATCGTCCCTATATTGAACATAGGCAAATAAACAATACCACGGACCACTCTGACAAGCACAGGCAAAGCCATCAGCCCAGCTGGCAACCCGGACACCGGAAGCTCAAACAAAACAGTCCAATCTGCATACTGTTCCGAGCATGTGGCAGGTACAAGCCTTAAAATGCCACCTGGAATAAGACACGACTTACGACCCTGCAATTTAACCTTACCAATACGTACTATGGAGGACTGGTCCTCTGCTAAATGGCAATGTTGTAATGCCTGTAAAACGAATTGTGGGGCTTCCCCTGAAGAGGGACATTCAAACAAGCCAGGGCCATACTGATCAAAAAGCTCCTGGTAGCATCGACTAAGGACATTCATTCCCAGCACCCCGGGAATTCCAGCACAGATGCCCCCAGGAGGATCCCTGACCACCAAAATCCCACACTTGGGGATCAAACGATTACACATCTCAACATCCAACTCCATGTAGCCGATGTAAGGAATGGACAACCCATTGGCTGCCCGAAGCTGGAGCCAGTGGCATGACTTTAACCGTTCTACGCCCCACGATTGAAAATGCGTTTGAAAGCAACTTTCAGTAATGGTGGACACCATAGACCCAGTGTCAACCAAACAAGGCACTTGAACACTACCAATACGAACAAGAAGATGTGGGCAACGCGGTGGGGAATAGTTTGCTGACCGCGCGAGCAAGTCAGACGGTGCACTAGTGGCTCGCGTCGTAGCAGTTAATGGAAAACGAGTAGGTACACACTCCCCATCGCACTCCCTAGCAAAGTGACCTGGTTTCTGACATCTTCGGCACACAATCTGATCACAACGAGGAGATTGACTATGGGGCTGGGGGGTCTGTAAACGAGCGATACTTTGAGTTAACTTACTAATCTGTTCCTGCTGTAACCACAACATTTCTTTAACTTCTCCCAACTCAGACACCCGAGAAGACTGAACAGAGTTTTCACAAAGCTTACTCCGCTCCCCATACTGAATGCCATATGTGGAAGGAAGTGAATGGCTACGACCCCGTAAACTCCCCGACATACCCTCCCATTCCTATCGGAGCGATTCACCCCGTACATCTAAAAGGGTTAGGGTGGGTTGACTTCGTACCAATTGCTTAAGTTCTCGCCGAAGGGCATTGTCATTGACATAAGGGGATTTTTTGCCTTACTTGCTCCAAGAGGCCAATCAGAGCTAGGGAGAACTCCAACAAAGACTCCCCTTCCCGCTGTCTCCTGGAGAAGAAAGCCTCCTGCAAAGAAACATATGATTGTGAGCAACCATAGCAACCGTACAACTCCCGTAGCACAGAAATAATTTTCACTGGGTCATTACGTTCATCATTGGGGCGGTAACAAATCTCCTCTCGTGCTTCTCCCTCCAAATGGTCAAAAAGGAAGAATGCTGTATCAGATGCTGACATGTGACAGACCTGCATACATGCCTGGGCCTCCTCGATCCACTCCTCAACATCAAGACTAGACCTGCCACTAAATTTTGGACACCTTCGATCTCGTGGTACAAAAACATACCTCTCTGGCAGGACAACACACTCATTACTTGATTGTGAGGTGGAAGGATGGGGCCCACTGGCACCAGGAGGTGGCCCACTAGGACCCGGAGGAGCAGATGATTGCTCTTGACGTAACCGTTTGTTATCTCTCTTAACTCGCGCAATTCCTCCTCCATACCTATAGGACCAACCTCACTTACCACCCGAGGAAGGCATACCGGACGCCGCTGCTGTTTTCTCCCCTGGCTCAATGTCTCACCGCACAAAAAAAAATCAATCCTAATATAAATACTAAACGAAAAAAAAGAAAAACAACCACACTTCAGTACACAGAGCAAACCAAATACATATGTACCCACGTCTCTCCAGAAAAGAAAAAGCCTGTCCTGCCGATTACGCCAAAAATGTGGCACAGTGCTGAGGGATTGGAAAATATTTTGAAACCGATTACGCCACCCCGAAGTTAACCGGGGAAATAACCCAATTAAGACACACAGGTTTGTAGGCCAAGTGGACAATGTACAAAACTTTATTTTAGTTCACAATAAAATAATTAAAAGGCTCGTTAGCATACAATGCTAAATTTAGATCAACCGGGCACTCTGTAAACTCACACAAAACAAATAAAAAAAACAATACTCACACAACACAAGAAATAAACGAAATTACAGGCACAAACTTCACAATGGCAGGGACAGGCTAGTTGAAGTACAGGTATTACGAGTGCACTTGTGCATCACACACACATCAACACACACACACACACACACACACACACACACACACACACACACGAAGCTCCCATTCCACCACATCCCAAAGATGCTCTATTGGGTTGAGATCTGGTGACTGTGGGGACCATTTTAGTACAGTGAACTCATTGTCAAGTCAAGTCAATTATATTTATATAGCAATTGACATTGTCGCATTTAACAATTGACATTGTCGCAATGCAGCTTTCCACAATCAAAAGAAGTAAGTTTGTATGCAATTTGTACGAATCAAAATGATAAGATTGTCCCTGATGAGCAAGCTGAGGGCGACGGTGGCAAGGAAAAACTCCCTGAGATGGAAATAGGAAGAAACTTTGAGTGGAACCAGACTCAACAGGGAACCCATATTCAACTGGGTGATAACGGATAGCAGGGATTGATCAGCATAATAATGTGTAAGACTTGAAGTTCAGTATAACAGGAGATGTGTTAAAATTAAAAGGAGTCCAGTTTGTTCCTGGAGGCTCGGGTAGACTGTAGGAAATTCCAGTCCTGAGCTATCGAACAACTGAAGTCACAGGTCCCCAGAGAACAGCTGTCAGCATCAATCGAGGACAGGACAGTCTTCAGTGAAACCATCCCCAGCCACCACACGAATCCAGGCAGAGCACACAGGGCATCCATGCGACGAGATCTCCAACCAGAAGCAGGACTCCAGGACGGGTTAGATGGGTCCAGAGGGCAGAGGGGTCTGGATCACTGGCAACTCAGGAACGACATGTATAACTTGACAGAGAGACAGGGAGGGGGAAAGGAGAGAGGGAGTGAGAGAGAGGAGAGAGCAGAAGAGGAGAGAGCAGAAGATAAGGAGAGATGGCAGTTAGGTATGGTCACAGCCAACATGTATAAGGTCAATATATATTTAGTGCAAAGTGCAAACAGGGACTCCGGCAGGACTAACTAACAGTATAACTAAAAGGGAGAGCCAGAAGGAAACACAGACCTGAGGGCTCCCTGTGATGTAAAGCAACCAATCACCTCACTGTCAACAAACCTGAGTTATCAATGAGAGTGGGGAAGACAGCATCTAAACATACCAGTTCACCAGAATACTCTACGTCCATGAGTCCCCCAGATCTGCTCCTTTACCTAAGGCTAATCTATTTACAAAAATGCTTGGCTAAATAAATAGGTTTTTAGCCTAGACTTAAACACTGAGACTGTGTCTGAGTCCTGAAGATTAATAGGAAGACTATTCCATAACTTTGGGGCTTTGTAAGAAAAAGCTCTGCCCCCTGCTGTAGTTTTAATAATACTTGGTACTGACAGGCACCCTGCATTCTTTGATCAAAGTAGGCATGGCAGATCGTAAGACACTAGCAGTTCACTCATTGTCATGTTCAAGAACCCAATTTGAAATGATTTGAGCTTTGTGACATGGTGCATTATCCTGCTGGAAGTAGCCATCAGAGGATGGGTACATGGTGGTCATAAAGGGATGGACATGGTCAGAAACAATGCCCAGGTAGGCCGTGGCATTTAAATGATGACCAATTGGCACTAAGGGGCCAAGAAAAGATCCCCCACAACCATTACACCACCAGCCTGCACAGTGGTAACAAGGCATGATGGATCCATGTTCTCATTCTGTTTACGCCAAATTCTGACTCTACCATTTTAATGTCTCAACAGAAATCAAGACTCATCAGACCAGGCAACATTTTTCCAGTCTTCAACTGTCCAATTTTGGTGAGCTTGTGCAAATTATAGCCTCTTATTCCTATTTGTAGTGGAGATGAGTGGTACCCGGTGGGGTCTTCTGCTGTTGTAGCCCATCTGCCTCAAGGTTGTGCGTGTTGTGGCTTCACAAATACTTTGCTGCATACCTCGGCTGTAACGAGTGGTTATTTCAGTCAAAGTTGCTCTTATATCAGCTTGAATCAGTCGGCCCATTCTCTTCAACAAGGCATTTTCGCCCACAGGACTGCCGCATACTGGATGTTTTTCCCTTTTGACACCATTCTTTGTAAACCCTAGAAATGTTTGTGAAAATCCCAGTAACTGAGCAGATTGTGAAATACTCAGACTGGCCCGTCTGGTGCCAACAACCATGCCACGCTCAAAACTGCTTAAATCACCTTTCTTTCCCATTCTGCCATTCAGTTTGGAGTTCAGGAGATTGTCTTGACCAGGACCACACCCCTAAATGCATTGAAGCAACTGCCATGTAATTGGTTGATTAGATAATTGTATTACTGAGAAACTGAACAGATGTTCCTAATAATGCTTTAGGTGATTGTATTGTAGTGGCCGTTTATCGTACCTTTACCTTCAAAAGCCACTTAGCTTGCCAGTGTTAGTTATTTTAGTTTTACGCATGCTCCAAACCTTTGTGTTTGTGTATCCTTATAGAAACAGATCCACAGTCTTGTATTATGAAGATTTATTATTTATTTTCAATTGAAGCTTGTTCCAGTAACGATTGGCATTCAAAACAAACATTAAATCCTTTCTGCTTCAATAATTACACATTTCACATTCCTGTTCCACGGGCTACGATCAAAAACCTCAAGCCACACTTGGCAAGCAATTCTTCCAACCACACCAAACAAACAAAACAAACTCTTCCTTGCGCATGCCCAATAATTCTAATACAGCACCACCTGCTGTCATAAAATAAACACTGCATGTTATCAATATTTAAAAAATAAAAGAACATGCTAAACAATCTGGCTTGCACTATACAAACTAACAATATATTGACCGCAATAATATCTAAATTTACAAATCAATAACCAAACAATGTATCCACAGTGTTCAGTGGATCGTACATATGTGTGTATGTGTGTGTGTGTGTGTGTATTAATAAAATGCATGTCTTACTTTTACATATTTTATCTAGTTACAGGAATCAACCCAAAAGGGGATAAATGTTACACACTGACTGTAGTGTGTACGCTGCTGCTGGTTGTGCTCCTTCTGACTGCCATCACATTTTTATATTTCAACCTAAAGACCGAAAAATACCAGTTACAGACCAGTTACAAAACCCTGACGAAAGAGAAAGGCCAGTTACAGAAGCAAAAGGATCAACTTCAGAAGAGAGTGACTAATATGGGTAAGTACATACTTTAAAGATGGTCAGATCGAGTCTGTTAGTGTAAGCATTTGATAAGAGTCAAACTTACTGCAAGTGATTTTCTGCATAAAAGTGTATTTCTAGTTGCAATTCTAAAATAATTGCTTTAAATTATGTTTAATTTACATGGTTCCCATTTTGATACTGTAGTGTGCATAGACTGTTTTTGTGCATACCACCCAATTAAGCCATGATATATTAAATTATGGTAATGATAATAAAATGCGTCTTGGCATGGTACACACTGATCCACCATAATATTACAACATAAAACATTATGCAGAGTATTGTATAGGTTTCCTGTGTGCTGTGAGATTTGAGCAGATAGGCTGGCCTTTAGTCCCAACAGGCATGGGTGAGGATTGGGTGTCCCTGTTTCTGGCGTATAATTGATAAATCAGTGTTCAGTGTGGTAATATTATAGCTGATCAGTGTAGTTCAAATATTTTTTTCATCTGAGCGCAGATAGCATAATTTCAGTATTAGACCTTTACCCAACTCTGAATATAGTATTGAGGGATATAAGTAATTTATATGCTGTGATTTATATGCTGTGTGACCAGATGCAGCCTTCAGATTGGGCTGGAAATATTTCAACTCAAGAATTTACTACATCTCAACTCTGACAAAAACCTGGGCTGAGAGCAGACAGGACTGCAGAGATAAAGGAGCCGACCTGGTGATCATAAACAGCAAAGACGAGCAGGTGAGAGAGAGAGAGAGAGAGAGAAAGAGAGAATAAATGAGTATCTAAATTCATTTATTTATGTTATTATAATTGCAGGAACTCATTGACAGAAATAAATACATTTTTATTTTTCTATCACTCACAGGAATTTATCCTGAAACAGCTGGGCTGCAGCAGTCAGGCTTGGATTGGTCTCAAAGTCATAGAGGGCGCATGGAAGTGGGTAGACGGTACACCAGTGGTCACTGCGTAAGAGATTGGCATTTACCTGCATTATTCTCAAATATCATTTAATGTTGCTGTGTAGTTAATTTCATTGGACCATTTTATGTGCTATTAAAAGTAACCGAACACTGATCTGTTACTAATTCTTTGCTTTTCAGGTACTGGGACGAGGGGGAACCGAATAATAAAGATAATGCAGACTGTGCTGAGCTTGTTACTGTTCCAAATAAGAAGGGCTGGAACAACATGCCGTGCACATATAAGAAATTATGTGTCTGTGAGAAAAAATATATTTAGGGAAGAGTATGATCAAATGATGTAGTAGTTCAATTTGCAGAGTTACATTTTGATATGCACTTCTAAAATAACTCAAAGTTCCTTTAAATAGTTGCTTAATATATGAGCGTGTAGTTGCAGGCAGCATAGGAGCCCAATGATGATGTGGCATTCATGGGTCAATCCATTCTTTTAATTAATCTTTATTAACTGTGTACCCTGTGATGGATTGGCACCCTGTCCCGGTACACAGGATAAGCAGTATAGAAGTTGAATGAATGAGTTCAACACACACATACTCACACATGTAGAGCGTTCAGCTCTTGAGAGATGGAAAAAAAACTAAACCAAAGCATCTTATTCAACTTTGTTTTACTTCTTCTGCTATTTATATTGCTCAACTTTCCATTTGGCTTTACATTTCTGATTTAAAAAAAAAAACGCAAAAGTCACTTCTCTCCCAAAGTGAGCAGATTTACAGCTCACATTTTAATTAGATATTTTTCTAAAACAAATAAACAAACCCACAAATTCATACTATATTCCACTCTAAACTTACCTTCATGTACAAGATGCATTAGTATATTTTCCGCTCATTCTGGGAAATCTTGCTCTAAAGACACCAGTAAAATGGTGACAGGATAATATTCATCCAAGGCTCACCCAAGCCTACAAGTCTGTCTAACAGTCTGTTTGGTCCAATATTACAGAAAAGCCAATGCAACACAAATCACTCATGAACTTATGGAATGCACCAATAGAAAGAACCAGAAAAACAAGTATTTTTTTAATGGCTGATTTTATGGTTATCTTTTTACATTCAGGGCCCCAGTAGGCCTATAGTCAGGCATGTGGAGTTCAATAATAACTGAGTGACACTGAAGTCAGCAGGACATGTTTTAGATAATTTTTTTATTTATATTTTCTCCCCAAATTTAATTTGGAGACTGGAGCCTATCCCAGGAGACTTAGTGCAGCACAAGGCGGCAATCCATTGCAGGGCACACACACATACACACACTCACACACTCATTCACACATTCATTCACACACAGAATGTGAGAGGAAACCTGAGGAGCTGTTTATGGAGCTTCCGACTCTTATTTTCAGCAAGAAGTAGGATTGCTCTTGGGAAAGCCTGTTGCATCACTATTTACAACACTCAGAGATGCAAAGTAGGCTACACAGTATTGTGTGTGTTGTAAGTTTGAAATTGATACCATTATGAAACAAATACTGTTGAAATTAATATAACTCATAATAATTTACATAAATTATTTCATTAATTAAAAATTTAAATGGAAAAGTTATTATTTAAAAGTTTATATAAAGTTTTTTTTAAAGATTACTAACCTATGTAATTAAAATGTATCTAAATAAAAATGTATTGTGTCATATTAATATGATGTTGTCCTCGATAATAATGAAAAAATATATATAAATCTCTTTTAATACTAATTTTTTTATTGACTCATTGTTTATTTGTTCCCTCCACAACTCACAATTCTCTTTGAACTGAGCAATATCACTCCCTGCAGTTTGGAGTCACACATAACAGTAACTAACTTGTGCAGTATACCTCAAAGGTATTTCATGCTGATCGCAATGCACCCTTAAACAATTCATTTGAGAGAAAACCTTAATGATTTCACTACAATAAAAGTGAAATCTTATTACATGTTAAAACATGTTATTACAAGCTTATTTCATTACATGCATGAATTGATATTCTTGAAAAGATAACATAGCTTACCAATTTTCAGCAAGGTATGCAGCTTTGTTTGTATACTTGCATTACGTTTCGTTCCCATGGTTCGCCTCCAGTGAAGGGAATCATCACATTGCGGATTGGCTGGTGAGCTGTGGTTGAAATGACGTCTTTCAGGAAAGCCCGTCGGTGAGGCTTGGTTGTCTGGTTAACAATGGCGGCGCTCTGGCACTTCTTCTGAGAATTTCTTCGTTGCAGGACTTTGGCGTTCTGGCACAAAGTGTTGTTGAGAATTCTCGGAGAGCAGATGACTCCAGCAAAGACGGGAGCCCGAGCTGTTTGGAAGTGGTTATTCTTCAGATGACGAAGGTGTGCACCCGCAAATGCCGAAGCATGAGCCACGAGAGTGGACGATCTCCTTTCTTCAGGTGACCATGACAAAGAACCAGCATTGTGTCCTTTGGACATGCTCAGACAATGAGTTTTGACCCTTTGTGTCAGTCCGTCCCACGGTTGATTGGTCACACACACACGAACACAAAATAAAAGATGCTTTATGCTCACACACATAGTCACAGTGTTATAGTAAAGAGTACGAGTGACGCTCGTGCACCAAGATCAGGTGAGGGAGATAATTACCCATAATTCCACAGCCCGAGAGAGAGAAGAACCATTGGCCTTAGTTATGATCATGTGACTCTTGGTCACATGTGTTACACATAATGCTTGGTACTCGTATATATCAAGACTTTCTCTTTTATCAAGCCAAAATGTATTACAAATTTTTGCTTGTTTTGCGGAACGCTGGCAAACCGAGAGACTCACAATCCAAGGTTCCACTGTATACACAAAAAATACATAAATAGAATACATTTCCAAATGTGTGCGAATATGTGCATGTCTGGGTGTATCTGAAGTAATAGGTCTCTCATGGTAGACAGTCATATCTTACATTTACATCTCTGTTTTTATTTTCTTCTGAACATTTACTAGAAACGTGAACAGTCTGTTTTAAATCCATATCTCATCTCAACTGCAGTTTCCAGCTCTAAGTGCTAAATAAATGCATTGTTCTCAGAACAGAAAATTGAGGTGAGAGCCACACAAACCACATAGAACATAGAAATTCTCTATACCTGCTCTATACCAGCTCTCTACATTGTCTGTAGAGAACCTATACACATACATGTACGCAAAGAAAATATGAACAGCAGTTTTAAAATTTATCTTTTGTTGAGTTCAAATTTCTTAAGATTATCAGGTTCCACTTCTCTATTTGTCTTTTCTCATTCCTGTAAGTGATGCCATCAAAAGGCCAAACGATATTTGTGAGTTTCTGCAGAGTTTACTACTCGTGTCTATCATAAAATGGATGTGGCAGCACTAACTACATACAAGGAACACAGTGATTAATTTTCATATGTATTGACTTACAAAACCATCAACTGCCACTCATCACATGTCAGTGATTATTATTACCAGCACTTCCGGTCACCCTTATTGATGTTAATTGTTTAAAAATTTGAAGGGGTCACTGTGTGTGTGTGTGTGTGTGTGTGTGTGTGTGTGTGTGTGTGTGTGTGTGTGTGTGTGTGTGTGTGTATACAGTATAGATATGTGTGCATGATTCCGAGCACGGGTGTGTGTGTGAGACGGGCCGGTGGAACTTACAAAGAAAACCACACTGAGTTTCGGTTACTCTTTCAACACCAAATTTATTTGGTCATTGACAGTAAGAAAGCAGCACAGGGTGAATAATCACCATTATACATATATAATAACAACACATAAGTAAGAATACATAGGGTATAACATGCAAATTATAGTCTAGTTATAGACAAAAGGCAGACGATGATGAGGTGATACTTATAAAGACCATGTTTTACAACAGAATACTGTGTACAGCCACATTCATGCTGATTCAGAGTCTGTGAAGGGAAATGAGATCTAATTCTCAGGAAATGACATCACACTGATGTGAGAACGTACACCGACAGGCTTCTGAAAGCACTGTCTGGTTTATGTGGCTGTGACTTTAACTTCCTGTCTTAACAGAGCACTGACTTTTACCAACAGACAGACGGACAGCCAGACAGTCATTTTGAGAGCTACAGCAGCGACAGAATAGACCTGAGTATTATACAGACTGTTGAGGGAAAGAAAAAAAAAACAGAGATGAATGAAAATGTTTATGGAAACTCAAGAATTTCATCAACTGCCCTGAAGGACTCATATGAAGACATTTATGTGAATGAAGGCGTTCCTGAGACTCAGGTGACCAGGTTCCAAATGGAAACTACAACCTCTGGTACACACACATCCACACACAAACATTTTACTTTTATTGCTTATGCCCACGCTTTAAGAGCTTTAATACTTTTCTCAAATGTTGCCTTATAAAGATAATTATAAATGTTATACTTTCTGGTGTTATAATTCAATCAGCAAGTGGATGTCTGTTTTCTCTCTAGCTGTGTAATGGTAATTTTCTTCTCTATGAGTAGCGTAACAATGAACTGTTGGTGTTGACTGACGTATTACATCATGTATTATAATAAGAATGATATACACCACATTGATCAGACACCATATGAACACCCTAGGTGAATTGGAAAAACTGATTTTTTTCCAATTCACCTAGGGTTGCATTCTTGTTGGAGCAAATGGCCAATCCCACAAAAAAGCCAATGCAGCTCCTCAGTGATGCAGTGCTAAAGTGCTTGCCCTATCATCCAGAGATCGCTAGTTTGATTCCTGGGTGATGCTGTAGGCTCCCATACCGGGAGCCTCTAGAGCAAGGGTGTCCAAATCCAGTCCTGGAGGGCCAGTGACCAGCACAGTTTGTAATTCACCAACACCTAAACACACCCACTGAACCTAGTAATTAACAGATTAGTTAAATCAGCTGTGTTTGAGAAGAAGAAGCACCAAACTGTGTTGGTCACTGGCCCTCCAGGACTGGATTTGGATACTCCTACTCTAGAGAGAGCTGATTGGCCGTGCTCTCTAAGCGGGGTGGGCTGGAAAGCACTTAGTGCTTTTTCATCAATCACTACGCTACAGCTAAGAGCTGGCCTCATGGGCATCTGTGAGCTAATGCAAGTGGAAGAAGCGGTGTCCTACGAGTGTGTTACACTGCCCCTGATGCATTAGCGGGCATTTCAAAAAGATTATGTGGTTTGGAGGAAACACATGACAGTCTTTGGACCTCCCAGACTGGTAGTAGTAGCTTTAATGTGGGATTCGCCCTAAGAACTGGATACGATTAAATTCAGAAGAAAATCTGCCCTAAGCATCCTGGACAGGGATAAAACTTGGACAGAGTTCCAATCCATCTCAGGGCACACACACACACACTCCCTCACACACTACGGGCAATTTGGGAATGCCAGTTAACTTAATCTGCAGGTCTTTGGACTGTGGAAGGAAACCAGATGTTCATAATTGCAAGTTTGCCTTCATATTCCTCTCTCAGTAGCACAACTGCACAATTTACATTTGTGTACTCAGGTTAACAAACTGGTTTGGACTAGGTTTATCTGATTTCTGTTTATCTTCATATTGCTTTTGGACAAAGGAATATTGCACTTTTTAAATTGAAATCTAAACTAAAAGACTAATTGATCGCATGTCAATATTTTAGTCACAATAGAACATAGACAACATAAACAACTAAACTGAGAAATTTCAAACTTTGATCCACTAAATGAGCTCATTTCAAATTTGATGCCTACTACAAAAACGTTGGGACAGGGACAATAAACGGCTGAAAAAGAGACATTTTGAAAAGATTCCACATCTAGCATCTAGCATCTAGCATACTCTTGTCCTTCTATTGAAAGGAACAGTTCCCCTTTCTTTCCTTTTTTGTTATTTTTAAGCTGTGCTTTTAACTTTGTGGTTTTTGTTTTTTACAGTCGACAGACATGCTAAACCACAGGATCATCTGAGAGAGACAAATGTCAAGCCAAATTTAAAAAAGGGGGAGTGGGGGGGATTAGCTTGATTTTCTGAACATTTTAATTAAAAATGTACAATAGCTCCAAATCATATCATATATATATATATATATATATATATATATATATATATATATATATATATATATATATATATATACAGAGACAGTCCTTTATTAATGCCAAATGGAAATTATATTGTTCGTTTAATTAGAGCAGGACTCTCTAAAGGGCTTCATTTACAAATAGCATCAACTGAAAAACACCCTTTATTTTCATTTACAAATTTTAGCAATCTCTATCCAAAAATATCTCTTTTAAACAAACAAACAAACAAAAAAAAACGTAGGCCCCAAGTTGCAACTGTGTGCATTTTTTCAACCCTAATTATTATTGTTTTCTTGGAGTTAAAAATTAAGTGACAATTAACAGTTTTTGTGAATGTATGACTTGACAGGTAGGAAAACCTGGACTTGAAAATATAATTCACACATTACTAAAAGTACCAAACTCAGGTCTGAAATTGACTTAAGTAAGGAACATAATGCAAGTGTGAAATTTAGTTTGTAGTCCAAACCAGTAGCTAAGGGCCACAATGCCATCCTGGCTCCATATCAGTATTTCCTGTTATTATAAAGCATCCTAAATCTGGAAAAACAATTAAAGTGTTTTAATTAATTACACTTTTTCTTCTACAGCATCGTTCTCTCCTTCCTCATGCACTTGTCAAGTTCTCCTTGTATGTGTGAGCCTCTTGTAGAGCACTCATTGATTTCTCCTCAGTCTCATTCTACTGATCAAAACATATATGTGCATGGATTATAAGGTTGTGCATAGAGATGAGCCATATGTGGCCATGTAATTTGCATTACCAGTGAAAATGTAGTAAATGATGGCTAAAGCTCATGTCTCAACCATGCTTTAATTTTTATAACTCTTGTCTTTTTGTTGAAAATTTCACTTCCCTTTTCCCAATTGCTTGTTCCCTTAACAATGTGTTTTTTTTTTTAGTTTGTGGGTTTGTTAGACAGACACCTGGCAGATATTTCAAACCACAGGGCCATTAGTAGAACATACCACAGTCAGAGAACAGCTGGACAATTGGCTGCTAGCATTCATAATAATAATTAAAAAAAACAATTTTGCTTTATGAGAAGTTATGGGTACATGAATAGCTTGAATAGAACAGTTACAGTATCTAGAGCACCATTTTCCTTTCTGAAAAGTCACAATGCCCCAGTTATATAAATGTCTGGTTTTATATGAGACTATCACTATATTTCTTAACCATGACAACTCGTTTCCCAGCATTGCAATAGTAGCAATGTAACAAAGAGATGTTATTGAGACAAAACCAGCCTTTTGTTGGGGACAGTAGATTATCTCTCTAAACACCCTGAAAATGTCCTTTATACTTCACCAATATTACTAAACTAAAGATTCAAATATTTTGTTTTTGCAGATATGCAACGGATACAATAGTTTAGTGAAATGAAAGGCCACCTCTAAAAAACTTTGCTAAACAAAACATTTAGTTGTAACTTTATTAAAAAACCTTTGCTCGTCTTGCGGAACACTCGCAAACCACGTAACTTGCAATCCGAGGTTTCACTGTAGTTAACTTTAAGACCTTATCATCCGTATAATTCATTCGTTTGTCATGTGACTCCCATAGACACTATGTAGTGCAGTAGATCTAAAAGAATGAACGACTCAGACTAGAAGATATGATGGTGAGCTGCTCATTCTGTTTATAATATGTCCTTAGCTGCATTGTAATATTTTCATTACTGGAACTATAATCAAAATGTGTGTGTATGTAGACATGTTTTGTGTATCTTTTTATTGAAAATGTAACATTTTATTTCTTATTTAAATATTTATTTTATTTATTTTATTTCTGATGAAAAGAATGAAATGAACTAAATGACTCAAAAAAAGATTCATTTATTTTGATGAACAAGATTCAAAGAACCGAGTCACTAAAAAGATTCAAACCATTCAGCTTGGACTATTGTCAGATCTGCTGTTATAGAAATGATTGAGTATCAAAATGATTTTTCACCCATATCCTTTTTTTTTTTGCCTCATTTTTTTAAAAGGTGGAATTAGTTTTTTCCTCCAACGTTTATTTTTTTTACACCCATGTCCCTGTAGGGGTTCAGTGGGATCCTGTTTATGTCTAGTGTACTTAAATTAGGATCACAGATTTCTTATTATCAAAATAAAAACCTTAGACTCTGTAGCTGAAATGATTTTTATAAACAGATTTTTTATTAAGTATATAATATAAATTTGTACAGACAGACTTGGACAGAATATTTATAATTTTTTGATTCTTGCCAAGCAGGATGGTGGCTTAGTGCTTAGCACTGGTGCCTTAGAGAAAAGCAAACGGCAGTTAGTGTAAGTAAAAGGGTTAAGGGTTAAAAGTAGCTTTAAATTCTTATTGCTACAATGGAGCCAAAAGGTGTGGAGAATAAACCATGGAGGTGGTGAACAGTCCTGAGAAACGTACAAGATTTACTTTGTATTTTCACTTATTTTAGTTTAAAAATATCAGCTGACTTCCAGGTTCCGGGGTTGAATTCCAAATAGAATACAAACCTTCATTCACTACAAAACCAGGTAGTGCCCCTTATCAGGGTTTAGAGAGGTCTAATTAACATGTGATTTATGATAGATACAGTATATTGCACATGCACAACATACAGTATCCATATCTGTTTAATTGCACTCAGTTCTACTGATTAGTAGTAATAGGGAAGCTATTATGCAAGTGGATTACACAATTACGATTTCACTACTCACCAACCGCAATACCTTGTCATCACAACTCTCACAGTGGAAGTAGCTAAATGTAGACAGAGACGCTGTACATCAGGGATCAGAGATCATGTCCAATTTCATGTCTGATTATGTGAACTACACTGAGAAGAGAGAAGGGCACACTGAGCTGGTGGTGGAAATCTATGACAGCATAGATGATGTTACAGGTCATGAAGATAAAAAAGAGACAGAAGCCACTGACATAAAGAAAAGCCTACAGACTGAACACACAGGTAGGCGGGTTTTCAGACATTACGTTACCTTCACAAATTATCTAGCTCATAGTCAGTTGGTTCTGACCTGAACAGGTATTTTTTTAACTAGAAAAAACAATCCATAGTAGTAAGTAAGAAATTGGTTCAGTAGGCATATTAGGAACTAATAAAATTACAGGGATTGTGGTCCACATAATCATATAAATGTATTGAAACATGTTGGTATTTAATAATAAGTTGGTATTTAATAAAAAAAACAATTAATATGTTAATTAATTAATATGTTAATATGAAGTTTTCAATAGGGATATGTTTATTTAACATTTTAAGCGAAGGCTCCAGTGTCAGTCCTTTCCCACAGTTATACATAAAGCTGCAAAGTTAGTTTTTTGTTGCGCTTTTTAACCTCAAGCATTAGCTGTTATTTCCCTTTCTTTTTAGTGTTAAACAGCAAGTTATAAAATCACTTTTTTCATACTTTAGTTTTAGTACGTCTGTGAAAATAATAAAAGCAATAACAGGAACTAACTTTTTTTTTTTTTTTGCAGACACTGTTTCACAACATTAAACTTTCCCTGCAATTTTCATTACATAATCCCATTGTTGCGTAATATTTTATGCCACCTGTTGGGTAAGATTAATTCTGTGTGAGATATCATGTAGTAGCCGTATGTCATCAGAATCAGAGCTGGAGGGGGGATAGTATGAGAGAGAGAGAATCTTTATGACGTAAAGGCTGCTGTGAGTTTATTTAAGCTCAGTACTTTTGATATTTTTGTTAATTTGAAGTCAAGCAAATTGTCTTAAGTAAGAATATAAACAGAGGGGTTCTATGGTACCTGGGATATCTCTACTATACAGTATATGCTGAATGTTTTCGCATTTACATGTAATACACTGGACGTGTTTACACAAGTTAATCATAATGGCAATGTGTGAAATGACAATCATTTGGAGATAGGGTGTTTTTTGAGAAACATTATACAGTCGTGGCCAAAAGTTTTGAGAATTACATAAATATTGGAAATTGGAAAAGTTGCTGCTTAAGTTTTTATTATAGCAATTTGCATATACTCCAGAATGTTATGAAGAGTGATGAGATGAATTGCATAGTCCTTCTTTGCCATGAAAATTAACTTAATCCCGAAAAAAAAAACTTTCCACTGCATTTCATTGCTGTCATTAAAGGACCTGCTGAGATCATTTCAGTAATCGTCTTGTTAACTCAGGTGAGAATGTTGACGAGCACAAGGCTGGAGATCATTATGTCAGGCTGATTGGGTTAGAATGGCAGACTTGACATGTTAAAAGCAGGGTGATGCTTGAAATCATTGTTCTTTCATTGTTAACCATGGTGACCTGCAAAGAAACGTGTGCAGCCATCATTGCGTTGCATAAAAATGGCTTTACAGGCAAGGATACTGTGGCTACTAAGATTGCACCTAAATCAACAATTTATAGGATCATCAAGAACTTCAAGGAAAGAGGTTCAATTCTTGTTAACAAGGCTTCAGGGCATCCAAGAAAGTCCAGCAAGCGCCAGGATCGTCTCCTAAAGAGGATTCAGCTGCGGGATCGGAGTGCCACCAGTGCACAAGTCATATTCTCAGATGAAGCCTCTTTCCTATTGTTTGGGGCATCTGGAAAAAGGCTTGTCCGGAGAAGAAAAGGTGAGCGCTACCATCAGTCCTGTGTCATGCCAACAGTAAAGCATCCTGAGACCATTCATGTGTGGGGTTGCTTCTCATCCAAGGGAGTGGGCTCACTCACAATTTTGCCCAAAAACACAGCCATGAATAAAGAATGGTACCAAAACACCCTCCAACAGCAACTTCTTTCAACAATCCAACAACAGTTTGGTGAAGAACAATGCATTTTCCAGCACGATGGAGCACCGTGTCATAAGGCAAAAGTGATAACTAAGTGGCTCGGGGACCGAAACGTTGAAATTTTGGGTCCATGGCCTGGAAACTCCCCAGATCTTAATCCCATTGAGAACTTGTGGTCAATCCTCAAGAGGCGAGTGGACAAACAAAAACCCACTAATTCTGACAAACTCCAAGAAGTGATTATGAAAGAATGGGTTGCTATCAGTCAGGATTTGGCCCAGAAGTTGATTGAGAGCAGCCCAGTCGAATAGCAGAGGTCCTGAAAAAGAAGGGCCAACACTGCAAATACTGACTCTTTGCATAAATGTCATGTAATTGTCGATAAAAGCCTTTGAAATGTATGAAGTGCTTGTAATTATATTTCAGTACATCACAGAAACAACTGAAACAAAGATCTAAAAGCAGTTTAGAGGCAAACTTTGTGAAAACGAATATTTGTGTCATTCTCAAAACTTTTGACCACGACTGTACTATTTACCCAGATGAGGATGGGTTCCCTGTTGAGTCCGGTTCCTCTTAAGGTTTCTTCCTATTACCATCTCAGGGAGTTTTTCCTTGCCACCGTCGCCCTCGACTTGCTCATCAGAGACAATCTGACCATTTTGATTAATACACGTTCACATTTCATACAAACTTACTTCTTTTGATTGGGTAAAGCTGCTTTGCGACAATGTCAATTGTTAAAAGCGCTATTGAATTGAACTATGATCATATTTTTAAAATATAAAATAACTACTCCTTTAACTATTAAACAACTACTCATTTAAAAATGAACATATAAGGAGGAGTACTATGTAGAAGCATTGAATTGCTTAAAGTAGATTATTATGCCAAAGGTGCTTTATCAGGTTCTGGTGACAGGGATGGCCATGGAGGTACACTGATTGCATCGTGATGTTCATGGAACTAGTTTAAGGCTACTTGAGCTTTCGTAACATAGTGCATTGCTATGCTGCTCATTATAAAAAGAGTACAATTATGCCGTAAACACATACACATGCTCAGCTGTTAATCAAGGGCTCTGATAAGTCCTTAAAAAATATGCACGCCATTTCATTACCATCCAATGTTCCCAAATGTTCCCATTGTGACCGGTTGAGTTCATGGATTCTGGTGATGTCATACTGTGAATTTATCCTCCTATATTCAGTACAGAAATCTCATTCTAGTAAACTAGTAAGAGTTTTACTCGGTGGAAATTGCAATTGGGAACTCGGTCCGCAAAATGCTGCAAAGCAGGTACCAAAGGATGGTTTTACACTGTATGATTTTCAGTCAGATTTTTTTTTAGTGTGACAAACATATTTAAAATAAGAACGTTTTGCAGCAGCAGAGAATATATTGTCAGGGACTAGAACAGGACAGGAATAACTACTCTTACAGATCTAATGTTAAAGGCTCGTCACATGGAGGAGACCGTTATCACAGTCGTTTATAGCAATTTATTATTAAGGTCATTTTGTACAGTGTGAAATGTGATCATTGTAAAGAGATATTTAGTTAATTATCTTGTCACAATAGTTTTTGACCTCACTGTAGCTGCATGTCTATATGTCTTTGGCAAGAGCTACAAAACACTTGTATAAGTTATTCTTGGATAAGGACATCTGCCAGGTGCCGTAAATGTAAATGCTATGCAGTTTTTAAAAGTTAAAAACTGTTCCATGCCTTAAAAGTGACACTATTGCCTAACCAAAAATATATTTGCATTTTTGCATTTATGTACATTTACCTCTAGGTGGAGCCACTGCATGGACCAGGTGTTACAGAGTGGCTTCGGTGTGTGGGGTGCTGCTGTGTGTTCTCCTGCTGACTGCCGTCATTCTACTGTGGATCAAATACAACCAGCTAAATATAGAATACAATCAACTTCAGACCCAGAATAAGAACATGACCACAATGGGAGAGGATTTACAGTTACAGAGAGACCAGTTGAAGCAGGAGAACTCTGAACTGCACAGCATGATTTTACAACTTGGTAGGTGAATATACAAAAATATTGTTATATCAGTCATGTTTAAACCAGGACGCTACAGTTTGTGTGTGTGTGTGTGTGTGTGTGTGTGTGTGTGTGTGTGTGTGTGTGTGTGTGTGTGTGTGTAATATATTTAATTATTTAATATGAAAATACTTTAATCAACACACACACACAAACTGTAGACACACACACACACACACACACACACACTCTCTCGCCTTTACACCCACCCTCCCCGGCTTCACACAGACACACACACTCTGCTCTACACAGAAACTCTGCTCTGTCGCGATTCTTTTCAAAGGTAAGGCGCTGGTTCATTTATTTGTTTGGATTTTTTTACTTTTTTAAAAGGTAAAGTGCAGGTTAATTTGTTTTATTTTTACTTTATATGTTGTCTTAATTATTTTTCTGTATTGATTTTTTTGGGCTGTGGAACGAATTATTTGAGTTTTCATTATTTCTTATGGGAAGGTTTGATTTGGTTTACGAGCTTACGAGTTTACGAGTGTTTTTGGAGTACGAGCTTGCTTCCGGAATGAATTATGCTCATAATCCAAGGTTCCACTGTACTTATCAGTCGAGGGTTCTGTGGCCATTTTATAGGCTGCCGGCAACGGGAAAAAGGTGAGAACTGATTGTGCTCCACAG
This sequence comes from Clarias magur, assembly GCA_013621035.1. Lineage (NCBI taxonomy): Eukaryota > Metazoa > Chordata > Actinopteri > Siluriformes > Clariidae > Clarias > Clarias magur. The sequence goes on from QNUK01000557.1 coordinate 59,245, forward strand.
GTAAATCAGCCAGCCCAGCCCCCTTTCCACACACACAGGCGCTACAGAATGAGCAACGTGATCCGTGCTGTGGGTGGGACAGTTTCAAACAAGAACGTTTTTAATTTTTTAACCAACTGTGTTCAACTTGATTGCAATCTGAAAGGCATAGTAGCAGAGGTGATGTGAACAGAAGTCTTTAATGAATACAAAACAGGGAACAAACGGAACAGACCATGAACTTAAACCAAGGATAAACTAAACATGACAGACTAGGAGAACACCGGCAAGGAGATACAGACAAAGGCTAGGGGACAGACAAACCAGGAGAACACAGAACCAGGAGAAAACACAGAACTTGGAGAACACAGAACTAAACAACTAACCAGAACAAACAGTAACCATAAACAAACAGATGCAACACAAGACTTAACTGAACTCAGGAACATTTATAACAAAACTAATGAGCAACCTCGGTTCAGGTGAGCGCCACATCACCTGACCGAGGTGCATTCTGGGGAATGAAGTCCAACAAACTACAAATGAAAACAAAATGGAGTGTGGGCGCTTTGGCGCCTTTTAGTGGTATCCCTTGTTAGTAGGAATGCTTATCCTTCCATTCTTTAGTTGGGAATCGATGTGTTTAGTTCATTGGTTTTACACTTTTTTTTTTTTAATGGGCAGCACTGTTAGGCAGAGCAGCACTACAACACCACCTGCCACTTATAAAAACAAAAAAGGCATTATGATGTTTCATATGTTTTATAATATATAATAAAATATTTCATTAAAATATTTAAGGGAAGACATGTATTAAATGCAGCAACAAATAAATAAATATTGATAAGGTAATGAAAGAAATCCCTTCAACATGTATTTTCTTGCCTTGATTTACACTAGATAAATTCTTTCAGATCCTTGCTTTGTATTCATTTTGAATTATTTTAAATGAATTAAGTAATAAATAATAATTATTATTAAAAGTGAATAATTTCTAAAGCATTATGAATTATCTTATATCTACCTTGCCATCTTATGACTACATCAGTGTTTATGTATGGACTCTAAAATAGGATGGAGATTTTTCAACTCGAGGATTTACATTTCTACTGAAAACAAATCCAGCTGGAGTGAGAGCAGAAAGGACTGCAAAAGGAGAGGAGCAGACCTGGTGGTCATAAACAGCACAGAGGAACAGGTGTGTGTGTGTGTTTGAGAGAGAGAAAGAGAGAGAGAGAGAGAATGAGAATTGAATAAATCCGTGTATATATTCATACTGTACTGTTACACTTACAGGAGTTTATCAGTAAATATTTTGGCAGTATTGAAGCTTGGATTGGTCTGACTGACACAGACACAGAAGGCATCTTTAAATGGTCGGATAATTCACCACTGACCACTGCGTAAGACATTGCTGCACTAAAATTGACTCATTATGCATTTTTTCTCTCAGTCTGAAGCTTTGCAAACACTCTGCTCACTCTGTGTTTTCAGGTTTTGGTGGGAAGGAGAACCTAATGATTATGGAAACGAGGACTGTGCTATAACAGGCTATAAACATGCTCAATCTAACCTGTTTACCTGGGCTGATTATCCTTGTGGCTTTCCTGTAGTCGGCATTTGTGAAATGAAAGTACATAATTAAGCACTTGGGAGGAAGTCACTGACATTGCTAAGACGGAATTGAATTGAAAACTGTGAAGCTTGAGTCTGTGCTTCGTTTCTGTGCATTCAAACAACAGCAGCTATCAGTAGCTTTGATGATTCCAACAATTTGCACAGTTAATTATATCTTTAGAAATAACCTGTTTTTAGACTAATTAAGAATGTACATACACATATTATATATGAGTGTGTGTATATACTGTATATAACCTTTTTAGTGCATTACAGGATTCTTGTCAGCAATGTCAAACTTTAAATGATTTCTTTGGAATCATAGGTTTTGTCTATTAATGAAAAGTTTTTTTTTTCTTGTTTATTCATTTTTATTTTGTAATTTTAGGATAAAATAAAAATTATATAATGTAATATAATATATTTTTTAACTGTCATATAATTTTCAAAATGTTAATTCAACACATTTTAATCAAATTTAATTAGGATTAAAAACTTGCTTATGAAATTTCCATTCTTTCTCTTTACCAGTAAAGGATTAATCCTATTAATAGAAAGACGGCATTTACAATAGAAAAAAAAAATACATAAACACCAAAAATCTCTTCCTGATGATGGTAACATACTGCACATCTGATGGTGTTGATATCTATATATAAAAATCTGAAATTCTGTAGTTTCGGCAGCGGGCGGCAGGCAGTGCATGGCTAGTGAGCGGTGGTGTTGCAAAAGTAGTCACATGTGATTATCAGCTTTTATATCATGCTGTGGGAAGGTCACAGGCAATTATCAGCTTTTGTCTGAATGATCATGTATATACTGTACAGTACAGGTATGTGTGTGTGTGTCCGTTTTTAAAGCAAATGAATCGTGCAAACACACAAACACAGAAGTGTCATGGATTTGGGGTGCGAGGCATAGATGCAGAGATCCAGGTGTTATTAAAGGAAATGATGTTTATTTAAATGAACAAGCAGGGAAATTAAACACGAATAAACCAAAACACGAATAAAGGTAACGGGAGACACAAACTAGACTGGGTTGACATTTACGAGGTGAAATCAACAGATGCAAGACAAGAAACTCAAAGAAACCAACCGATTTATAATAAAACTAATAACCAACTCGGTTCAGGCAAGCGCTCATGTCACCTGACCAAGTTGCAACATGGGAAATGAAGTTAACCAAAACAAACTACAAACACAAACGTCTCAGGGCGCTTTGGCGCCCTCTAGGGGTTATCCCTGACAAGAAGGCATTTTTAAATGGGTCGATGGTTCATCACTGACCACTGTGTAAGACCTCACTACACATAAGAGTCAGTTGTGAAAATTAAACAAACTATATATTCTAAAAAGTAACTAAGCTTGAATTATTTTGTAAAACAAGTATTATTTCTCTTTCAAAGAAATAAAAAGATGATTTTTTTTTTTTACAAAGCTCTGAAGAGCTTTTTAGTTATATAAAAGCCTTTTGTACCTGACATGACTACAAAACTGCAGAACAAAAGCTATCAGGAGCTAGGTTATTGTTTTATCGGTATGAAAAAGCAAGTAATCTATCTTTTATTTTTTAACTATGAAATACACATGGACATAATTATCAAGGGAAATAAATAGTAGTATCGTGTACACTTTCTTTAATAGATTTGTCTCCCACTTCCCTCAGCTTCAGCTTCAATCCACACTGTCCTGCTCCCAGTCCTCTCCCACACGGAAAACAGCTACTACTCCTGCTCTCCCCACAATCAATATATCAGAGGATCAGGATGCTGGGGATCCCATGGAGGATGCCATATTATACCTGCTCCATCGAACTTACTCCCACCTCGACAAACCAGGGACCACTGTAAGGATGATGTTTTTTTACTTCTCAAGTGCCTTCAACACCATTCAACTGGCAGTACAGGGGGAGAAACTAAAGAACATGCACACAGACACCCCCTTGGTTTCCTGGATCATGGACTATCTGACCTGCTGTCCACAGTATGTCCAATTACAGCACTGTGTGTCCGAAACTGTGATCTGCAGCACCTGAGCTTCTCAGGTCTCCTTTTCTTTTCATCCTCTATACATCCAACTTTAGACATAACTTAGAGTCATGTCATCTGCAGAGGTTTTGGATGGCGACATCTCTGAGTACCTGTCTATGGTGGATGCCTTCTGGTGTGAGCGGAACCATCTACAACTTAACATCAGGAAAACAAAGGAGATGTGACTCCTATATCTATCCAGGGGGAGATAGTGGACATGATCTCAGAAGACATATATTTGGGAGTTCATCTGGACAACAAACTTGACTGGTCACATAGCACAACAGCACTCTACAAGAAAGGACAGAGCCGGTTGTATTTTCTGAGAAAGCTCAGGTCTTTTAACATCTGCTACAACATTCCTCAGATGTTTTATGAAATGGTTGTAGCGAGTGTCATTTTTTATGCTGTGGTCTGCTGGCTGTAACATTAAAGTGTCAAACAGAAATAGACAAAATGGACAAAGTAATTAAAAGGGCTGTATCGGAATGGAGCTTGACACTGTGGATGTATTAGCGAAGAGGACGATTCTGTCCAAAATACGATCCCTCTTGAACAATTCTTCTCACCCCCTATTCAGTCTTCTCTCCGACCAGAGTAGCAAATTCTCTTTGCCGTTCCTCCTGGAAAACGAGTGTAAGTAACTGTAACCAAGAATAACCAATTTCCCTCCGGGATTAATAAAGTTATTTCAATCTTGTGCCTAATGTCGGTTTAACGGTGCTTCTGCTGCCTCATGTTGGTGATTGATGCCGTGGTAGTCATGTGACTGCAAAAGGTCTATAAAACTAATGTGTGACTTATAAAAATATATATATACTGCCCTCTTTTACTTTGCTCTAACTGTGTCCATTTATTTATTTATTTAATCAAATGGCACAAGGTGTACAGAAGTTCAAATTACCATGTTAACTATAATCCAGGAAGTTTGATTATATCAGGTTTGGCACAAGCAATAGTGTTTTATTTATTTATTTATTTATTTGCATTTACAATGAATGATTGGGTATAAAAAGAGAACTAGAGATATTAGAAGCTGTGATTCCTGCTCCAAGAAAATGTGAAATACAGTTTTGACTCACAATTACAACACAGATGAAAGTATGTGACTGTAATCTCTTCCAAAAGGATGTGCTTAGCCAAGCAGTTTAGAGAGAGCCTCACAGGATAATGAAGTGTGCATTCAGCATAAATGTGTTTCAGTCACATATGTCTTTTTAAAAAAAACTTCTTTTTTTTTTTTTTATTAGTAGACATATTTGATATTAGACACAGTTCTTCCCCACAATCAAAGAAAAAAAAAACTGTAAGGAATATAATTAAAAGGCTAGAAATAAAACTAGAAAATAGTTAGAAAATATTATATATAATGGTAGCAGTAACTAGGTGTCAGTCATGTCACACTGCTTAGTAATAAATATTTTTTTTTGTAAAAGCACTAAATTTTTTTAACAATGGACATTGTCTCAAAGCAGCTTCACAAAGCTTCATTTTGTAGTTGTAAATGTCTTGTTAATGATACGTGTTAATTAAAGAAGTAAATAATGTATATAAAGGAAATCATAATGTTTCTCCAACTCAATATCTTATACATATTATAACTTTTTAAACAAACTATTACAAGAAACTGCAAAGTTAATTCTGAGTTTATTGCGCAAGTCACTTTCTTCCTACTGACTCTGCAATTTCCTCCATTTCTGACAGTACAAAAATGTCATGATTTCCTCAATTAGTGAAAAAGAAACTTAAATATGTATATAGGCAGACTGACTTACAAGTTCTGTGGCAGTTAGGAACTGTGATACATGTGTCACAGCTGACAGGAATTATACAAACAAAACGAATTCCTAATAAATGCGAAATGGAGAGTCGAGAGGATGCATATGTCAAGTCATGTTCTACTACTAAACATACATTTGACTTTCAGGACAATAGAAACATACCAATTGTTTGCAGTGGCAAGAGGAATGCAATGGAAGAAGATGACCAAAGCACCCACAGGATCAGGAAAATCTTGGGTATGCACACAGACAAACACCCACACACACACACACACACACACACACACACACACACACACACACACACACACACACACACACACACACACACACACACACACGGTAAACAGTCTACCATACAATTACAAACCAGGGGTCAGATTTGCAGGAGAAATATAACATTTTGTCCAGCATTTCACTCTTTTGCTTCAGATTTCTTCACATGTACTACATATGAGTATATTTATATTGAACTGGTCAAGAAAAAAAAATCTGAAAATTCTCAGGACCTTTTTTGATTTTTTGACATTTAAAGACCTCATTTCTGTTTTGGAATTATTCACAAAGCAATGAACATGTTTCAGTGTAGTTGAATTATTTATGTTTAAGTAAACTGTATAAAAAATATTTGTTTGTTTTACTCTTCTGTCAATTTTTGGTGATTTATTTTCTATTTAAATGTAGCAGCACAGAAGGTTGCGTAAATATAATGTCAATATAATTCTCTGTGTCATAGGACTCAATGGTGCAGGGGGCAAGTGTTACAGAGTGACTGTGTTGTGTGTGGTGCTGCTGTGGTTTCTCCTGATGACCGCAGTTACAGTGTTGGGGATCAAATTATTAAAAACACAAAACATCCAAGAAACTGGATATAACAACCCTAATACAGATGGAGACCAGTTACAGACCAGATACATCAATCTGCTTATAGAAAGAGACCAGTTAGAGACCAGTTACAACAACCTGACTAAAGAGAGAGACCAGTTACAGACCAAATATGACAACCAGACTGTAGAGAGAAACCAGATACAGATCAGTTACAACAACCTGGCTATGGAGAGAGACCAGTTACAGACCAGTTACAACAACCTGACTATAGAGAGAGACCAGTTATACACCAGTTACAACAACCTGGCTATGGAGAGAGACCAGTTACAGACCAGTTACAACAACCTGACTATAGAGAGAGACCAGTTACAGACCAGTTACGACAACCTGACTATAGAGAGAGACCAGTTACAGACCAGTTACAACAACCTGACTATAGAGAGAGACCAGTTACACACCAGTTACAACAACCTGGCTATGGAGAGAGACCAGTTACACACCAGTTACAACAACCTGACTATAGAGAGAGACCAGTTACAGACCAGTTACGACAACCTGACTATAGAGAGAGACCAGTTACAGACCAGATATGACAACCAGACTGTAGAGAGAAACCAGATACAGATCAGTTACAACAACCTGACTATAGAGAGAGACCAGTTACACACCAGTTACAACAACCTGACTAAAGAGAGAGACCAGTTACAGACCAGTTACAACAACCTGACTAAAGAGAGAGACCAGTTACAGACCAGTTACAACAACCTGACTAAAGAGAGAGACCAGTTACAGACCAGTTACAACAACCTGACTATAGAGAGAGACCAGTTACAGGCCAGTTACAAAAAACTGACTTTAGAAAGAGACCAGTTACAGACCAGTTACAACAACCTGATTATGGATTACTACCAGTTGCAGGCTACTAATTATGAACTGAATAGAAAGAAAGATCAACAAGAGGCCAAACTGAAGGAACTGTCAAACAAAATGGTAACTTTACAAGCTAGTTATGATGACATGAAAAAAAACCGTGATGCGTTACAGATGGAAAAAGCCGGCATGCAGAAGAAGTTGGATGCTGCAGGTGAGAATTTTCTTTATCTTTATTCAATAAAGAAAAATGTCTCAGCATAGATAAGCTCTGTGAGGAGATGTGTAATTGAATTCATTTACGTAAATGCCATTGCTTTGTAACAGTCAGTAAATTTCTCATCAGTATTTGATGCATTAAATGTAATAATAATAATAATAATAATAATAATAATAATAATAATAGTTGGACAGAAAAACAAAATGTCATTCTTCCTAAATCACATCATCATCATTGTGTTTTTTGAAAGTCCTAAAGATGATCTTTCCTACTCTCTGATCAAATTCACATATAAAGTGGGATGGACATATTCTGGCTCTGCATTTTATTTGATCTCCACTGAGACAAAAACCTGGACTGAGAGCAGACAGGACTGCAGAAATAAAGGATCAGACCTGGTGATCATAAACAGCAGAGAGGAACAGGTGGGTGTGGGTGTGTGTGTGCATGCATGTGAGAGAGAGAGAGAGAGAGAGAGAGAGAGAGAGAGAGATCGAACCAATATATTTTGTGCTGTCATTTGTAGGACTTCATCGATAAACTGCTCGGCAGCAGGCATGCATGGATTGGTCTGACTGACAGAGAGAGAGAGGGAGAGTGGAAATGGGTGGACGGTACACAATTGACCACTGGGTAAGAAACTGAAAGCAATTCTCGATTTCTTTCCAAATATCTAATTGTACAGGAATCACCAGCAGCAACTTTAGATTTTGCTAAAGCTATGGATACGAGTCTAATTCTGATCCGAGTCTAATTCTGATTCCCTTTGTTTCAGATACTGGAATCAAGGTGAACCGAATAATTCAGGTGACGAGGACTGTGCTGAGTTCCTGGGTTCTCGGAGGAAATGGAATGACTCCCCATGTTCTCACAATAAATTATGGATGTGTGAAAAAAAAGTTTAATGAACAAAAAGAATTGAATCAGAAGATAAATTACTGTAATCTGAGAAACTTTCTAAAGCTTGAATCTATTGATTTCTACTAATAAAAAAATATTGATCTATTGTGTGGGACTGTGTGTATATTGCTGGGATGACGAAGGTGGAGATTTTAGTTTTATTGCATTAAATCTGTGTTACAGCCATAATTTAAAATACTACGTACAATTACTAGGGATGGGTCGCTCGACACCCAGTTTCGACACACGTCTCGAGTTTTCGAAACGCAAGTGCTTCGAAACAATGTTCCGGAGCATTGCTTGAAATGAGGGCGTCACGTAACCTGTGGACATGAAGCTTCGTTACCTCACTGACACGTCACGCAGGGCTCAAACACATAGCGCGTCTATTGCGCTGTCCCATACCCGTTGTCATACCCATTACCATTTATTCCAATGTTATAATCATATTCATAATTGTCATGCCTATATGTTTTTGATGTGGTGTATTATTGTTTAAAAATATATATAATAAAAACAATGACATTTGAATGTCTGTTGTATGAATGTAAATTAAAACACCTTGCGGGCTCAACCACTGTTCCCAAAAATAATTAAAGTCCTTCCTCAAATACAAACCTGTTTGCTGCTTGTAAACGCCGTCCTTGTGAATGCCGTTTTATTAAATATCAAATAATCAAACAAAACCTTACAATGAATTAAAACATGTGAATGGCACAGCTGGAGAAGGGATTTTTTTTTTTTTACCACCAGATGGCGAAGTAGAGCACTGTGTCAAAAAGCTTCGAAGCATCAACGCAGTTTGTTGTAAAAGCTTCACTGCTTCGGAAGCTTCGGTCGGCACATCCCTAAAAATTACTCAATCTCTCTCACTCATCATCTACACAGTTTTATCCTGTATTCAGGGTAACAGAGAGCCTGGGGTACACCTTGAATAGGGTGCCAATCCATCGCAGGGTACACACATGGCCAATTTATTCATTGAGAATTACTGTAATAAAATGCTGACCCTGTCAGCTGTCCACCTACAGGCCAATATTAAACCCTTTTATCTCTAAGATCTGAAAAAATGTATTAGCGATGCAGCTATATTCATATCCACATAGGAATAACATATTCTAAATGTATCAGTCAGGATTTACGCTTGAGCAGCAAAAAGGCAGCGCTGGTTAAAGAAGTAAATGACCTACTTCTTTTATATCAGGTGCGTATGTGCGTATCTTCCTCATCATTCACCACAATACTTTCACCATCAGCTTGGTCACTGTAGCTCAGCTGTTCTTTATCATCCTCATTACAGCATCTTTGGACATAAATCATTTGAGCATTGTACATTAAAATGCAATTTAAAATATGTTCTTCAAAATATTCCTTTTCAACCAGAAAAATGATTAGAAAAACAAACATTTTCAAACTCCCTTCAGCAACAGTTCCAGTATTTTACAGCACACATATTTTAACCAGATGAAACTGTAAGCACAGCAATTAAAACAGTAAATAACCAAGCCAACTACCTTAGTACATATGATAACTGCATAAACAGACAAAAATGGATTGCCCTAAAGCAAAACAATATGGACTGTATATTAGCCCTTTAACGTTTCTGGCACTACCTCGCTATGGCTCCGTATGCTACTGTATTTACTGGCAACAGGGAAATTAGCCTAGCATGATAGTTCAGAGCTAAACATCTTTCTCACCACATTACAGCAAAACTACTAACTGCATTCATGTTTTCATTTTACCACCACAGATTCTCAACACACTTATGTTTTACTCAAGGGTATTTACATCTCATTTGGAGGAATATTAACCCACCTGTAGTTAGGAGCAAAGAAAGCACAAAACTTTAGCTGTGTTCAACTTGACTGACTTAATCAGAAACACCAGCTTTGTATTCTCAAAGCTTCTTAGAATACTCTCAGAGAGCTCCCATCTTAGCTTAGCTGGGAGTCCTAGACTAAAAGTGATTTAGGAAACTTTTTAGAGCAACTCTGAGTAAGGAAAGTAGAAAAATGTTTATCTTAGTGAGGAGGTGTGGTTGACCCCGTTGCTAGGGATGATGCAGCAATTCAAGGACTGTGATTGGTTAATAAAAAATAACATCTGACCTCTGCAAAGGTTTTGAAATGAGCTCTTTGTGAAGACAGAATACATGGTAATAAAACAAACAGTGAAATCATAAATTTTTTTTTATATGAAGAAATGGTATCATCATGACTACAGGCTACTTTATGCAAAGTTTCTTAATGTCTTAAAAATAATTAAACACCCAAATGTTGAAAATATGTCGACTTTTGAAGCAACCGATTTCCACACAGTATTTACTATATTTAAGTTCTCACATTTATTTACCATACTGATTTTGTTACTTGTAATCCATTTTAGATTGATGGGAGAGAAATGGCTCGGCTTTTACAATTTACATGATTGCAGGACAGTCTGTTTAAGTTGCACGAAGTTGTACTTTTGGATGGTATGTAGCAACAATCCAAGAGAGATGGAAGGAAGTAAAACAACAAGCAAACCAAAATGGACAGAAAAGCAGTATTTAATTTTAGCTTTACATCCAGTGTTTGGAGAATATTTCTTCATTATGCCATTTTGTCCTCTGCTAGAGAAACTCTTAAACCTCTTAAAAGTCCTCCTCTCTACTCTTAACAAATTTTACCTTAGGAGCTGTTTTTAGGGCTACGATGTTTTGTGAATAATTTTTATCTTTACTAAGATTTAATCCTACATTTAAGGGGAAATTCTAAGAAAATGCCATAATTCTTAGATTTATCTTAGAATTTCATCACTAGGAACAACTTTTAGGCTTAAGAAGCTTTGTGAATACGGGCCCTGGCCTCCCTAGCGATAAGCGCCATCTAGTGGCCTGTTTAACATTGTTTACAGTTGTCAAGTCAAGTAGGTTTTTATTGTCATTCCAACCATATAGAGTTTCAGTACGCAGTGAAACAAAACAACGCTCCTCCAGGACCGAGGTGCTACATGCATTCAAATGACATAAATAAACAACAAAACATAAATTAACAACGCAGATTTTATATTTTTAAGTTAACCTAAAGCTATCAATTTTTATACAAAGAAGAGAAAACAATAGACAACAGATAAACTCAAAGTACAATGAATTTAACATTTATCATTTTAGAAAACATAAGAAAATAAATATTTTATTTCGGGCCCACTGAGTTAGAGATATAGTTCTTTCAGTGTTATTTACTGTATGTACTAGATTGGTAACCAACGCTCATATGAGCTCCTGATATGATGGCATCATTGAGAAAGGGTCATGTAGTTTCCCAGGAGTGCAATACTATGCATACTGCTGAAGTGTCCCAGACAAGCATTCAAGGAGATAGTACCTACCACTACCCGACGTTTGAGAAAATTCTTTCTTTGTGGTGCTTCGTGGTTTCTTAGTAAGCTTACGGCGAGTTGTGATTTATATTTTTAACTTAAGACGCAAAAATGACAGACTCTTAAAGAAACAACTGTTTATGCATATATGCTACAACATAACAGGAAATACAACATTAATTGTGTATATAAACTGATAAAATGTTAATAATGAATAAATGTAATTTAATTTCCCTGTGTCTGGGTTCAATTCCTGGCCATGGGCTCGATTCCCATCTCTGTGTGCACGGAGTTTGCATGTTCTCCCTGTGCTTGGTGGGTTTCCTCCCACAGTCCACAGACCTGCAGATTAGGCTAATTGGCGTTCTCAAATTGCCTGTTGTATGTGAATGAGTGTGTTAGTGAGTGTATGTGTTTTTGCCCTACATTGGATTGGCATCCTGTCCAGGGTGTAGGTAATCATATTCAATTAGAAATACATAATGACTTTAATATCAAGGATGATTCACAAAATAACTAGCAATGCACTATGCACTAATACGGGTGGTATTTATATAAGTTTAATGTGGCACTACACAACAGCCTGAAAATGATTTAGTATTTTTCATGGATTGGATTTTAGTATATAGTACTAAAATAGAATAAGATAAAATAGATAGATAGATAGATAGATAGATAGATAGATAGATAGATAGATAGATAGATAGATAGATAGATAGATAGATAGATAGATAGATAGATAGATAGATAGATAGATAGATAGATAGATAGATAGATAGATTAATTAATTCTGAATTATTAAGTTAATATATGCTGTATTTTCATCACAAATATTGACTATGTGTGGGTGTATGCATGTTCTTTGCAATCCATATTCTGAGCTTAACATTTGTATGCTGTGCTCTGTCTCAAAACAACTGTATTACTAAATAGTTGAATAAACTTGTACATAAAGACATACATTAATTTAATAGCTGTGGTGTTAATGAACCCAAACTGCACATTTTAATGTTAAATGGTGATTAACAGTGCTCTAGGCCAATGAGTGACTAATGGTTCTTTAAGCGAATAAGTAATTGAAAGCACACTAATTCAATGACGTTTATCATTGTCTGATTGACAGTACATGTAGCCAAATGATATTGGAGCCACACCCCTCTCGAAACGGACCTGCTGTCAAGAGATCAATCCAAACAAGAATTTCAGACCAGATCGCCGGTTTCCAACATATTTGTTTCCTTCTGCATTATATATTTAGTCCACATCGTGGTTGAATATAAACGACCCCGATTATGACCAATGTAAACTCCAAAGAATGATTAAAAGGAATATATTTGATAGTCATTGGTTACAGGTTGGGTGTGCAAGAGCATGTAAGATGTACAAAGCTCACACTGTTGCACTCGCTGTTGTTCACAATTTAAACACACACTGCCCCCCTTAATTTCACCACTTCCAGTGTTCCGTCCATGCGGTGAGCAGAGAAGAACTCGGCTGACTGAATGGCGTGGTTCCGTCCTGCTGGGTTCAGCCATGTCTCAGTGAAGCAGAGGAGATTGCAGTCCCGAATGTCGCCCTGGAGCTTTATCCAGTCCCTGAGGTCACTGAGCTTGTTTTCCAGCTCCTGCACGTTGGCAGCCAGCATGCTAGGCAGAGGTGTGTGGTGTGCACGGGGGTGACGTCCTTTGTTCTCCCTCACAATCTCACTTAGACAATTTGGATCTGATGATTAATGATTAATTTCAATGATTAAAACCATTGAACAGTGGGTACATTATATACCAATAGACATAAGAGTAGTTCTATTGTACCTAATGTAATCAGTGGTGAAGAGTTTACCAGTTTAAATATACTGAAAGTTAACCTAAAAGACAAAAACAAAGAAAAAAAGGTTGGAGTAATGACGTTGATGCTGACCTCACTGGTGCCTTCTTAGGATTATATATGTCTGTTCCTGGAGAATATTAAAAAATTGTGTCAATAAGATAAAAACTCTAGTGAATCTTGAAAATATGCCTTAGTGACAATGAGTGGCCTTTGTGAAAAATCACCACCCTGAACACCACAGCCACACGCTAGACTCTCTGGTCCAGGGTCCACGGAGCAACACCTATAGGGAGCACATAACTGTACTACTCCACCAGTGCAGCAGGAGCCACCATTTCTCCCTTATCATATATCCCTACTACCCTTCCCACTTCAGCATATGCCCTAAATGGCCCACAAAACAGGTCTACGCGTATTCAGGGAAATGTTTGTGAAAAAGCTGGTTAATTTTATTAAGCATGCCTCCCACACTGAACTCTTATTTAATTCATAAAATTTGTTTAAACAGAAACAAAATAGCTTTAGAGTAGCCCAACACTTCACCAAAGAGACTTGTACTGTAAATGCAGACACTATGTAGACAATTTATAATGACATACCCCTAAAAACATTTTGACTGTTATTTCCTCTGCCACATTAACACACACATTGAGAGAGAGAGAGAGAGAGAGAGAGAGAGAGAGAGAGAGAGAGAGAGAGAGATTTTTTACATACAAACATGTATGTATATATTTTTAAACCAAAAGCATCAGAGTAGCTCAACACATCACCAAAAAGACATGCAAGTACAGAGATGTAAAAGGAAGAGACAGTGCAGGAAACATAGAACAATGCAGACATAATTAACATTTTCACTGTTACTTCCTCTATAAGTCACATTACGATACACACACAAATATGGAGAGAGAGAGAGAGAGAGAGAGAGAGATGATCTAATGGAGTGCAATCATTTATAAGGATTTTTAACAAAGACTTTTAATTAAAGTCTTTTAGGCTGACAGATGTAGCTCATTGCTTCGGATAACTGCAGAGCTGCTTAAATGTTACAGACTGATTGCAGTATGTGTTCTGATGCTGTGTGTTCTTCTGCATTCACGTTTGGAGTGGAGATATTTCAACTCCAGGTCTTACTATATCTCGACTCAGAAGAAAACCTGGGATGAGAGCAGACGGGACTGCATAGATAAAGGAGCAGATTTGGTGATGATAAACAGCAGGGAGGAACAGGTGAGAGAGAGAGAGAAAGAGAGAGAGAGAGAGAGAGAGAGTGAGTATCGGCGTATAGAGGTCAACAGAGGAAAATAAATACTTTGATTTTGTTCCATCACTCACAGGAATTTATCCTGAAACAGTTGGGCTACAGAGGTCAGGGTTGGATTGGTCTTAATGACAAAGACACCGAGGGCACGTGCAAATGGGTGAATGGCACACTACTGATGACTGGGTAAGACATTGTCATTTCATGTATTTATTCCTGTTAGTCCTCTTTACATTTTCCATTGTGACTGATTGAATTGGTTCTAAATTAACAATAACCAAATAATGATCTGTTGTTGTTTTTTTATTCTCCTCTTTTCAGTTACTGGGATAAGGGGGAACCAAACAATGAAGGTAATGAGGACTGTGCTGAAATATTCACTACTCCAAATAAGACGGGCTGGGATGATATGGCATGCACATATAAGAATTCCTGGGTCTGTGAGAAAAAACATGCCCAATTTTCCAGCGTTTTTCACTGCCTTGACTTTTGGATCTCGACCCACGCTCTGTTTCACGGACCTTGCTCTCGTTTCACGTTTTGGATTACTGCTTTTTTGGATTTCTGGATATCGACCATCGCTCACGTTTCATGACCACGAATCAGGATTACGGACTGTATTGGATTTCATGACCTCGAAGCAAGCACGTTCACAACCACGATTATTCCCCGCGGACCTGAGTTGCGTTCAGCGCGCACCGGCTCTTCACTTTCACATTCTCTACGCGAGGCTCGCGCCGTGCCGCCGCATCTCCGCACAGCGGGAGCTTTCATTCACAAAACAAACAGCGCGTTCATCACAGGATAATCGGCGCTATATTCCACACGCGCTCTGCGCTTGGATCCACTACGCCTGTTCGGATCGTGACAGTTTCAATGTCATTTCATCCAGGTGATTATAATTTTCAAAAACGACTTAATGCCATCATTGTCCCAATGTCTGTAATGTTGCCAAATTAACATTACCATAATGTTTTCAGACATTTCGTGTCTGTTAAAATGAAGAAATAATAATAAAACAAAGTCACTATAGCAAATACAGAGTCTTGTATAAACATATAATTGAACACAAAAGCGGATCCTCGGTACACGCCATCTTTGTCAAATACTAATAAATATTAATACGTATGCAAACACAATGGTCACATGGCATGGTGGCAACAAACAAGATGTCAGAAACCCATGATGGGTGTTTTGACAAAAATTATAATGAGGTCTTAGGTCATGTGAATTCAGCCAAAGAAACATGTGGAAACCCCATTAAAATTTGTTAATGAGTTTTTACTTGATGTGTGCACAGACAGACAGACAAAAATTCCAAAAAAACATATTGATGTGTTCTAATATTCATCTCACGTCCCATCAAGTGTGGTGAAAATGACATTACATAAGAAAGTGACATTACCAATGTTTACCAGAAGGGGGAAAAGTGGTAGACTTTTTGGTAATTGTGTTTGGTAAGTACTTTGGTAAGTGTACAGGATGCACCCATAATTTGTAATGCAGAGCCAAATGAAGTTCCTCACATGTGTGTTAGCAAAGATGTACTGCTATATATATATTGTGTAGTTCTGCAATGATGGTGTCTGACTCTCCCATCAATAATACTGTACAAGATATTTTTAGAGAAAGTAAATGCTCTGGATGAAAATAAACGTTGCATTAAAAAAATGCATGAGCAGCATAATGATGGCAAAGCTGTAATCAAAGCATAAGGCAGTCTAATTAAACATGTATAAGAGTGTGCAACTTTTTTGGGGGCGTGGACATTGTGTGTGTGTACAATGATCAGCCATAACATTGGAATGCAAACAATTAGGCAATATTGTGCCGATTTCTCTTGTGCCAACGAGGAACTTCTGGCCCCTCAGGGCATAGCTCAGCAGTTCCTCTGGTGGTGTGCTGTAGAGTTTGGCACCAAGAAATAGGCAGCAGATCCTTTGGGTTCTGTAGGTTGTGGGGTGGAGCCCCCATAGTACGCATTTATTTGTCTGGCATGTCCCTTGGGTGCTTGATTGGATTGGGATCTAGGGAGTTTGGAGGTCATTGTGGCCGCCTTGGACTCTTTGCCTGCTAAGCCCCATATGCACCAATTTGCGCAACTGATGCCTTTTGATCATGACCAGAGTTTACTTTTTTGGTCATTTGTGCTTGGCTTGATTGGCTTTTCTGTAGGATCAGACCAGGCCGTCTGGCCTTTGATCCCTGCAAGCAAATATATTTATATTTAACAATAACATTTACCATGCATGTACAGAAGAATCACCCTCCTTTAAAATAATAAAATTTTTGCAGCCTGAAATGAAGACACAGTTTTTGTTTTATCCAGCTGTATTTACTCAGTGTGACTTTTATATAAAGACATAACATAAAGCGTGCGTGCATGTGTGTGCGGCGTGTGAGCGAATGCGTGTGTGTGTGTGTGTGTGTGTGTGTGTGTGTGTGTGTGTGTGTGTGTGTGTGTGTGTGTGTGTGTGTGCGCGCGTGTGTGTGCGCGTGTGTGTGTGTGCGCGTGTGTGTGTGCGCGTGTGTGTGTGCGCGTGTGTGTGCGCGTGTGTGTATGTGTGTGTGCGTGTGCGTGTGCGTGTGCGTGTGTGCGCGTGTGTATGCGTGCGTGCGTGTGTGCACGTATGCTTGCGCGCATGCGTGAGTGAGTGATGGGCCAGTAGTATCTTACAAAGAAACCACACCGAGTTTCAGTTTCTTTTTCACCACAGTAATAATTGTGTCACTTACACAAAGCGAGCAACACAGAGGTATAATCACCATTAGGAATACATAATATATGTGTATAACACATAACACATATTCTTCTCGAATTTCCTTCGGGATCATTTATCTATCTATAAAACTTGAACTGTAACATGGTGTTCACCATTTAGGATTTATAGAAGAAGAGAAGAAATGGTGAAGTGACACTTCTAAAGACCATGATCTGCAGAAGCAGGACATGAACATTAACAGACTGGGCACTGCCACACATACATCAGGACCTGTTAAGAAAAATTGGATCTTATTTTTAAACAGTGACACACTTCACACACAGACACTGATGTGTACAGAGATAGGCTTCTGAAAGTTTCTGTGGCTGCGACTTCCTCTCCTGATAAAAGAGACAGACTTTTACCAACAGCACACACACACACACACGTACACACAGACAGCATCACTCTGAGAGTTGCAGCAGAGACAGGACAGACCTGAGCATTATACAAATAGTTGGCCATTCAGGGAAAATGAAACAGATGAATGAAATTTTTTATGCAAACTCAGGAACAGACAACAGATCAGCTGCCTCAAAGGACTCATATGAAGACATTTATGTGAATGAAGCCGTTCCCGATACTCAGGTGACCAGGTGCCATAAAGAAACTACGACCTCAGGTACACACACTCACAAACATGTGCACACAGTATACATTTACTGCTATTGCCCACAAAGGTCACTTTAATAATTGGATAGATTTTTTTTTTTTATGTTACCTTGTAACGAATTATAAATATGTTGCAATTTCTGGTATGAATTCAAAGCAGCAAGTAGATGTCTATGTTCTCTCTAGCTGTGTGATATTAATTCTCATACAATGCAGACCAAAAGTTCCTACACACCTTCTCATTCAAAGAGGTTGAATTTGTATTATGGCAAGAAAAAAGCAGCTAAGTAAAGAAAAACGAGCGGCCATCATTACTTTAAGAAATGAAGGTCAGTCAGTCCGAAAAATTGGGTAAACTTTGAAAGTGTCCCCAAGTGCAGTCACAAAAACCATCAAGCGCTACAAAGAAACTGGCTGACATGCGGACCGCCCCAGGAAAGGAAGACCAAAAGTCACCTCTGCTGCGGAGGATAAGTTCATCCGAGTCACCAGCCTCAGAAATCGCAGGTTAACAGCAGCTCAGATCAGAGAGCAGGTCAATGCCACATAGAGTTCTAGCAGCAGACACGTCTCTAGAACAACTGTTAAGAGGAGACTGTGTGAATCAGGCCTTCATGGTAGAATATCTGCTAGGAAAAGATTGCTAAGGACAGGCAACAAGCAGAAGAGACACGTTTGGGCAAAAGAACACAATAAAGAACACAATAAAGAAAACTCTTTGAATGAGAAGTTGTGTCCAAACTTTTGGTCTGTACTGTATCTATGAGTAGGATAACAATGAACTGTTGGTATCGACTGATGTATTACATCATGTATCATAAAATGAATGATATACACTGATCAGCCACAACACTAGTACACCAAGTGCACCACACCCTGCCATGTACGAGGCTTTACAGGGAACAGTTCAAGGTTGTTGATCCACCCTTCATATTTGCCAGATCTCAATCTAATCAAACGTCTTTGTGATGCACCAGGCAAACAAGTCAGATCAAGGTAGGCCCCACATTGTAATCAACAGCACCTATAGGATCAACTAATAACATCCTCGTGACAGAGACCGTAACACAACCTAGAAGTCCGATTTAATCTCCATTCAAAAATATCTCTTCTAAACAAGGGTAAATGGCAAGCCAAAAGTTGCAAGCTTTTTAAAACCCTAATTATTATTTTCTTTAAGCCAAAACTAAGGTGACTGTCATGTTTCCATCATGAACTGCCATCATTTCTCCCTTTTTCCCACGCTGTCATGTGTTCTCCCTCACATGCTCATGTTTTTCTCCTGGCTGTCATGCTCTTTCACACATCCCCCCCTTTACACATCGGCATTAGTGATGGGAAGTTTGAATCATTTTAGTGACTCGGTTCTTTGAATAACTTTTTTAGTTAATTTTGTTCTTTTGACCAGAAATAAAATAAAATGGTACATTTTCAATAAACAGACACCCAACACGTCTACATACACAAATTTTGATTATATTTCCAGTAATGAAAATATTACAATACAGCTAAGGACATATTATAAACAGAATGAGCAGCTCACCATCATATGTTCTAGTCTGATTTGTTCGTTCTTTTGAATCTATTGCGCTTCCTGGCGTCTATGGGAGTCAGAACGAACGACTCTGGGCTTGGAAGACTCATTGAAGAGAACTGGCTTTTTAACCTGTTGCACCATCTCTGAATTACATCACTAGGATTTTCCCACAAAACACGGAAGTGCTTAACTGCCGGCGCGCCACACGTCCCTGGTTCAAAACCATGTCTGGGCCATGCCCCTATGGCTCTGTAAATCTTCACTTGGGTCCCCTTCCTCTAACCCTCTTCATCTCTCTGCCTCACCTGACAGTGACAAACTGTTCTTTTTGGACTTGAAAACTTTATTCATTCTTTACAATTTTACCAAACACATGGCTGAAGTGTGAAATTTAGTTTGTAGTCCATAATGCCCTACTGGCTCCATGTTTCCTCTTATTACTAAATGTCAAAAATCTAGAAAATAATGTAATTTTTTTAATTAATTACACTCCTCAATGTGCTGCCACTGTTCTCTCCTGCCTTACTCGTGATGCTCTCGCCAAGCTCTCTTTGTACTCATAAGCCTCTTGTAGAGCATTCCTCACCTTTCATCATTCCTGAAAGAGCGCTCATTCCAATGATGATTTTAAATATTTGTACGGATAATATACAGTACAGTAGATGTTGAGGTTCTCTTTGAGGCAACCCATGTTAGGTGTTTTGGAGATAAAGCCAGAGAGACCAGATTAAATTGGTTTAGACATGTTCAGATGAGAGATTGTGAATATATCAGGATCATCTGTAAAAGACCAAAGAGGAGATTTATGGATGGAGTGAGAGAGGTCATTAAGCTAATTGATTTAAGAGAAGAGGATGCAGAGGATGGGATTAAATGAAGGCAGATGACTCACTGTGGCAAACCCTGAAAAGAAACAGCCAAAAGAGAAACAGCCAAAAGTGAAAATGTAGTAACCGATGGGTAAAGCACATGTCTCAATCATGCTTAAATTTTTTAAAACTCTTGTCTTTTTGTCGAAAACTTCATTTCCCCTTTCCCACACATGCTGGTAATTTTAAAACTGTGCTTTTTCACTTTGAGGTTTTCTTAGACAGACACCTGACAGACATTTTAAACCACAGGGCCTTTCATAGAACATACAGCATGAACCACAGTCATAGAACACCTGAACAATTCACTGCAAGACTTGTATGCAAACAATATACAAAATTAATGATCTATAAAAAAAGGCGTGCACATGCCGGTCTGGTGGCAGTGCCCAGATGGCATGTGGGCACACGGCTGGCAAATGGTGGCGGAGGGCGGAGTGGCAGGATGGAGCACATGGAGGTAGCACTCTTGCATGCTCCCATGACGGTGACCTCTCCCGCTGAACACAAGCCAAGACCGGCCTCTCCCAGCACTCTCTGGGTGTGGCCACAGATGGGGGTCTCTTCTGGATGTCCTTTCCGGCTGTGATCATGGGCCTTAATGCAGTCTTCTCTGCGGCCTTATCCCCTTCAGCGGCGGCAATGCGAAGAAGGCTCTGCTCGGAAGTGAAGGTACAGTCGGAGTTTGAACACACTCGCGGAGATCAAAGGGCAGCATTCCAGTCTCGCCTTTAAAGTCTCTGGGGCATGTAACATCGCCTGGCTTGCGTGCCACTCTCTTAAAATAAATCCACTATGCGACACTTTGCTGTGCTTCCGGACTCCAGGCTAAACTACTTTTTAGCTGGTACTTGGTAAGATACTCACTCATCATCTATACCGCTTAATTCTGTATTTAGAGTCATGGGGGGGCCTGGAGCCTATCCCAGGAGACTTAAAGCACAAGGCAGGGTACACCCTGGACAGGGTGCCAATCCATTGCAGAGCCTTGGTAAGATACTTCTACTTTTACTGAAGTATCACTTCCAAATAATTTATACAAGAGTGTTAATGAGTTAGCATAAAGGTAAGGACAGTAAATGTTCAGCTCAGCTGGAGGGGAGGTTTGAAACCTGTAGCGCTAACAGACAGCATCATTGACATATTAAAAACAGTGGTCAGCTATCATGCCACATATACCACATACCACTTCTTCTGTCACGCTCTCAGCGCCTTCGCGCTGATCAAAGACCGCCTCCGCCTCCCGACATTTCCTTTCCCACGCTGTTATGCTTCTCATCACGCGGCCATGTTTTTTCCTATGCTGTCATCTCTCGTCACATGCCCCCCTCACTGCCCCGCTGGCAAACCGGTTTCTCATCTGGGGCTGATTTCTTCCAGCATATAAGGAAGCGCAGCACGCTATCTCGCTGCCGGATTATTCTGTGTTCTCACGTTTTGTTTAATAGTTTTCACATTACCAACCCCGCTTTGTTTTCTTGCTTTCACCATTCTTGTCTCACGTTTTGGATTAGTCGCCTCGCTGACGGATTTAATAGCATTGAACTCTCGCTTTCACTCCTTGACTACAGCTTCGCTTCACATTTTGGCTCAACGCTCTTGTGAACGGATCAAACGGCTTCATCGACCACGGCACACAGCTTCAGGTCACCCAGCCCAAGCATCTCGAGATCATCTCTGCTCCTCTGCATTTGGCTCCATCTCTTCGCCCCGTCGTCACTCCTTCGTGACAGAATAATCCGGCCAGACGTGATGGATCCAGCAGTGTACGACAGGATGAGGCTGGCCCTGGAGAGCCAGGATGCCTTCCTCGGGAAGCAACAGCAAGAACTCCTCAACACTAGGCAGACCCCCGCTGACGTCACCACTCAGATGCAACAGCTTCGATTATCCTCAACGCGTGCCACAAGCCTAGAGACTCCATGTGAGCCACACTTACCAGCCCCGCCCATCTATGGAGGAGAGCCAGGTACATGCAGATCATTCCTCTCGCAGTGTTCGCTGATTTTTGAGCAACAAGCCTCCATCTTCTCCTCAGAGCGATCGCGAGTGGCCTATGTTATCACCCTCCTCACCGGCAGAGCCCGGGTGTGGAGCAAGGCTCTCTGGGATGCCCGCGACCCATGCTGTAACAACTTTGAAGCATTCTCCAGGGAGATGAGGAGGGTTTTTGATCGCTCTCACGTTGGCAGGGAGGCCAGGAGCAAGTTATTGAGACTTCGCCAAGGAACATGCTCAGCTTATGATTACGCCATTGAATTTCAGACCCTTGCCATCACCAGTGGATGGAACAACAGGGCAGTATTGGACGTCTTCCTTGGAGGTTTAACAGAGGCAGTCAAAGATGAACTCGTTTCTCAGGAGCTACCTGCCGACCTTAACTGCCGACCTGGATCTTGCTGGTCGGGTCGACGCGTGCCTCTGCTCAAGACGGACCTCCAGGAGATCGCCTTCTGCTAGCAGATCCTCCCCCCCAGGATGGCTCACAGGCCCCTTCCTCCACAACAGAACGAGCAGGAGGAGCCCATGCAGCTAGACAGGACTCGAATTTCTGAGGAGAGGCATCGGCATCGCCAGGAAAGAGCCTGTTTCTACCGTGGCGACTCGGGACACTTTCTTAAGAACTGCCCGTCAAAAGGAGGTGCCCTCTAGTCAGGCTGGGAGCACTAGAAGGCGCTCCTTCAGGCAGACTCCCAGAACCACGTTGCCTACTCCCTGCTATGACAATTATCTGCAGCCAATCTCACCACATCGAGGCACTCATCGACTCCGGTTCTGACTGCAACCTGATCAGTGCTGCTAAAGCTAGGTGATTGGAGGTCTCATGTGTTCCAGCAGAACCTCCGCTTGCAGTTCAGGCCCTAGACGGAAGCCCTCTGCCAGCCATCACGCGGCAAACCTACCCTCTCACCCTACAAATTTCCGGAAACCACTCCGAGGAGATCTGCCTGTTGGTTATTGAGAAATACCATGCTGCTGTATTTCTCAGTCTTCCCACACATTGACTGAACTAAGGAAACTATCACGGGCTGGAGGCCGTCGTGTTCCGTGTGCTTCCTCTACCTTCCACTCCAGCCAAGCCTGACGATCTCCCTAACATCTCCAATGTTCCCGCAAGTACCACGATCTCAAGCTGGTCTTCAACAAGACTCGAGCCACATCGCTTCCTTCTCAACGGCCTTATGATTGTCCCATTGACCTCCTTCCTGGCACAGCTCCTCCAAAGGGTCGTCTCTACTCTCTAACACCCATGAATGAGCAAGAAGCCATGAATGAGTACATCACAGGGTCAAGAATTTCTTGATTCTTTGTCAAGAAAAATGATGCATCCCTTCATCCATGCATAGATTACAGAGGGCTCAACGCCATAACCATCAGGAACCACTATCCCTAACCCTGCGTTCACACCGAACGCAGCGAGAGCGTCAAAGCGGCCGGAAGTCATTAATTTTCAATGGGAGCCGGCGGCAAAGAGTTGCGAAGGGCGGCGCGGCGCAGTGAGAACGGCGCAGTGAGAACGGCGAGAGCGGCGAAGGGAGTTGAAATCAACTCAACTTTATGGTAATTAGCTATGACGTGGTTGAGTGGCAACCAAGAACGCAGTCCTGTAAACTTTTGTTCTGGTGACATTAGTTCCAAAGCAAAATGGAGGAGAAGTTAATTATTGCGGTAGTGGGTTTCCCGGTTACCGAGTCACCATCTTCAAGTTTTGCGCAATGCACATCATCTCGTCCATATAAGGGAAGGCGACGAATGGAAGACCGCCTTCAACACCCTGACCGGGCATTACGAATACCTGGTAGTGTCGTTCGGACTCACCAACGCCCCTGCCGTCTTCCAGAGCCTGATAAATGATGTACTCCATGACTTCCTGAACCTTTACGTATTCATCTATCTGGACGATATTTAACCTGGACGCAACGTGGAGGAGCATCAACGTCACATTTGCCAGGTGTTACAGAGACTTTTAGAAACAATTTATACGTCAAGGCAGAGAAATGCGAATTTCACATGACATCGACCACCTTTCTAAGCTTCGTCATCTCTCCCTCACGATTAGAGATGGAATCAGTCAAGGTTCAGGTGGTTTCCAACTGGCCAACCCCAGCCTCGTGACGAGACCTCCAATGATTTCTGGGCTTCGTCAACTTCTACCGCCGGTTCATTCGAGGGTACAGCTCTGTCGCCGCTCCTTTAACGGCACTGACTTCCTCCAAAACGCTTCTGCTGGAACAAGGAGGCGGAGAGAGCTTTTTCTGACCTCAAGAGAAGGTTCAGCCCCAATTCCGGTCATCCCCGATCCGTCCTGCCAGTTTGTGGTGGAGGTACTGTAGATGCATCAAACACCGGCGTTGGAGGGATCTTGTCCCAGAGATCGCCACTGAATAACAAACTGCACCCTTGTTCATTTTTCTCCCGTCGCCTGTCCCTGGGCTGAGAGGAACTATGACATGGGTGATCGAGAACTACTAGTCATCACGCTAAAGCTAGAGGAATGGAGACACTGGCTGGAGGGGACAGAGCTTCCGTTTCTAGTGTGGACGATCACAGGAACCTCGAGTACTTACAGAGTGCCAAGAGACTCAATTCCCGACAGGCCCGTTGGTTGCTTTTTTTTTCTAGGTTCAACTTTCAACTGTCCTATCCTACCGGCCAGGTTCCAAGAACACCAAGCCTGATGCCCTCTCACGTCAGTTCTCTTTTCCCCATGACTCCATGCCATGTGACATGATCCTGCCCTCTCGTTGTTTAGTAGCACCTGTGGAACTGGACATAGAAGCTAAAGTTAAGCAGGCATTGACCCAGGAGCCCGGTCCAAGCAACGTTCATGACATCTTCACTCACCATAGAATCTTTTTCATGGCATGTTTCGGATCAGCAAACTGGATTGTTGACTATGGCAAGCCAAAAATGTTTTATTGCTTTGGATATATTTTTATTATAAATGCATTATCTATTTAAGAAAGTTTTCTTAAAAAGACATACCAAGCCCAAATTGGAGTCCAAATTGCTACAATCTGTACATAGGCATATGCAGGTTATCTTTCTAGAAAAAATTTAACTATGCAATGTTTTCCTGGAATATGGCAAAAAATAAACACACAAATAAATAAATAAATAAATAAATCAGGAAAGAAAAAAAGGCTTAAAGGTGCAATACATCCTGAAAATAAGTCTGTGATGTGAGGATCCATGGAATTTATTTCAAAGTCAGATGTTTTGAAGAAATTGAGAAGAAATTTTGTTGACAACTATTCCACATGTTAAGTGTAGTTAAGTGGGTTTTGAAGACCTACCTGAAATAATTAATTCTTCTTCTAGGACTCGACACTGCAGGGGGCAGATGTTACAGACTGACTGCGGTGTGTTTAGTGCTCCTCTGTGTTCTTCTGCTGACTGCCGTCACAGTGCTGTCATTGAAATTCATTACAGAGCGGCACCTAAACAGGCAATTGCAGCAAAAGACAGATGAACTTCAGAAAACGTTGGATGCTATAGGTGAGCAAATGTTTGAAAGCAGGGACAAAAATGCATGGTTAAGAACCCATTCATATCAGAACACAGAAGTAATAATAAATAATTACATTTTTAGTATTAATTAATTGACAATGAGGGGTCTTCAACTCAACCCATGACTTTTGATTATGCAGAATGACAAAACACAGATATGACAGGTAATGCTCCCTTTATATAACCCCCTGTTACACTAATGCACTCATCCCAGTATCTCACTAGTACTTGGATACCATCAAGGTAGACGATTTTCTCAGTAGACCCAAGCCATGATCAGAATTCCTGAAATGCTGGCCTCCCAGGAACAAAACATGTGGAAATGGTTTAGAGCGTACTGTAGTCAGGACTGTATTAGGGATGTGGCAATAACTGTAACTGTAATGTCCAAGTGCTGTTGGTGTATGATGGTGTGTATAGTTCTTACAGACTGAAGTATCTCTTCTGTGTGTTGCTGACAAGTTATCCACTGATTTTCAATGTTCAGTTGTTCCATTTGCTAAATTCTCTTGGGAATGACTGCAGTAGGTTGCAAGCCACTTCATTCATGGTGAATGCTTAAAGTCTAATCACAGTAATGTGCTTCAGTCTTCTATACTGTAAATGTCAGATTTTATGCCTTAATTTTAAAGAAATTTCAAATGCTCATTGGAACACACTAATTACTTAATGTGAATTTGTTAAGTGTTATTGCACATGTCATAATGTGTGATCAGATATGGAGGACAAGCTGAGATGGAAAAATTTCAGCTCCAGTGTTTATTACTTCCCTGAGATGAAGAATTGGAATGAAAGCAGGCAGGACTGCAGGGAGAGAGGAGCAGACCTGGTGATCATAAACAGCAAAGAGAAACAGGTGTGTGTGTGTGTGTGTGTGTGTGTGTGTGTGTGTGTGTGTGTGTGTGTGTGTGTGTGTGTGTGTGTGTGTGTGTGTGTGTGTGTGTGTAAGAAAGAGTTCATGTTCTCTAATTCGATTATCAAATGGACAGGACTTCATTGTTGAACAGCTGAAAGGAAGTCGAACTTGGATTGGTCTGAGTGACAGAGACAAAGAGGGAGAGTGGAAATGGGTGGACGGTACACCACTGACCTCTGGGTAAGAGAATACATGTGTAGAGAGAAATGTTGTGTCCTCTTAGATTATCTTATGTGTCAGAGATTATTCTGATATGAGTCATTAATGTAAAGTTGTGGAACTGACGGTAACACCTAATCAATCAGATTATCTCAATTTCAGGAACTGGGGAACAGGTCAACCAGATAATTACAATGAAGAGGATTGTGCTGAGATTGGCTTTCCAGATAAACAGGACTTGAATGACAGACCATGCTCTCATAAACAAGGCTGGATCTGTGAGAAACATGTTGAATCTAATAGCAGTAAAGTAAAATTGTAATAATGTTTACAAAAAAGTCAAGCTAAATGTATTGATCTGTTGTAGTGAGTTCAAGAGAGCACTTTTACTGTGCACAGTAACATTATTTGGAACCTACTGCATATTATCAGCTGTACTGCTTCACTGGCTAGTAAGCTGTGCTAATAATGTTACCCATTCTCCCTACCTTCCAAAAAGTCACATGACCACAACAACCTTATATAAAACATCTTACTGCTTGAGATGTTTGATAGTGCTTTTTCACAGCACTGTAACCTATCAAACTTAAATGATGGAGAAAAACTAAATTTAATATTGTATACAGATAACCCGAGTAACCCGTTTTGTAAAAAATGATGATTTATCATTTATTAAGGGAAAAAAGCCTACCTTGCCCTAGGTGAAAAGGTCATTTTAATTTTCCACATCCAGGCGTTATTACTCCCAGACCTGTTTAAATCAAGGAAACACCTAAATTGAACCTGTCTGACAAAGTGAAACAAGCTAAAACATCTCAGAAAGTGCATCATGCTTCAATCTGATGAAATTCAATAACAGATGTAGTTGACATGTATCATGTATGGTTACCAAGCCATTTCGAAGGCTTTGGGACTCCAGCAAACCACAGTTACCCAGAGTCATTATCCACAAATGGAGAAAATTTGGTACAGTGGTGAACCTTCCCACAAGTGGCCACTTACCAAAATTACCCCAACAACACAATGATGACACATAAAATAACCCATAACAGCATCTAAAGAACTGCAGACCTCACTGGCTCAGTGTTTATGATTCAACAATAAGAAAGAGACTGAGCAAAATGGCACCCATTGGAGAGTTCTCACAACTGGCAAAAAAATATGTTGATTTTTGGACTGATGAGACAAAGATTGAACTTTATGGAACATCTAACACAGTGTTTCATAAAAAGAACATCATGCCATCAGTCAAACATGGTGATGATAGTGTGATGCTATGGGGATTTTAGCTTTAGGACCTGGATGACTTGCCACAATTGATGAAACCATAAATTCTGCGCTCTACCAGAAAATCCTGAAGGAGAACATCTAGCCATCAGTTCATGACCTCAAGAGCACTTGGGTATGCAGCAGTAAAAAAAAAAAAAAAAAAAGTTTTGGAGAAGCCTAGTCAAAGTCCAGACTTAAGCTCAATTGAGATCTGATTACCAGGTTTCATAGACGTTTGATTGCTGTTGTCACCATAGGTTACATGCCAGGTAGGTCTGTTAATAAATTGATTATTTATTAACTAAATTAAATCAAATTAAATGTTAATGAATGAAATCATCATTTAAAGAATGCATTTTGCATTTACTCAGGTTATCCTTGTGTAACATAAAATTTGTTTGATGCCTTAATTATTTAAGTGTGACAAATATGCACAAAATAAAATTCAATAAATCTGGAAGAAGCAAATACTTTTGGTGCTTGTAGTGTGAATTTTTTTATGTGTGTTTGTGTCCACTAGTGTTTATTACTTCCATTACTGACAATTACCTTTAATGATTAAACACATTGCAGTATACATGCATACACATACATACACTCACTAACACACCACGGGCAATTTGAGAACGATAATTGGGCTAATCTGCATATCTTTGCACTGTGGGAGGAAACCAGGTTATCCAGAGAAAACCCACCAAGCACGGGTAGAACATGCAAATTCCATGCACACAGACCTGGCGAGGATTCAAACACTTGACCCTGGAGGTGCAAGGCAACAATGCTAACCACTAAGCCACTGTGCTGCCTATGTAACAGTCTACTTTATTTTACTGAATTTCTCTCAATCAAATTCTCTTTATAATGAAATATTTGAATCATATTTCATGAGAAGTAACCAGTATACAGGGGAAGATGAGTTACAGCACCCCCTGTCTTTTACAGATTAACCCAGCATTATTTGCTTGAAGAAAAATATCTTAATGCAGATTATTTTGAATGCTGTGAAACAACAGCGCAACAGCACCAAAAACAGTCAGGGAAATATACAGAATGCTATGACTACACATCTATGCATAATGAACTAAAATCAGGATCACAGCTCTTTCATTATCAAAACATAAAACCTCATACTCTGTAGCTGTAAATTCTTTTTTAACAAGTTTTTTTTTATGTCATAAATTGAAGATTTAATTTGAATACTTATACAGATTTGCAGAGAATATTTTTTTTATTTATACATGAACTAATAAACATATAAAATATATGAAATAATAAATGTAAAAAAAAGAAAAGAAAAAAAAAAAATATATATATATATATATATATGCCCGTTTAGGAAAATATTCATGAGAGAACTTAATGAAAACTCAGAGAAATCAGATATTTTCCTAAACGGCATGCTATATATATATATATATATATATTATTTTTAATTGTTTTTAATTTTTTATTATTTAATCAATTATTTGGCTATGCCAACACATATCTATCCACGCCCTGCAGAACTAACTAACCCCGACTAGTGCAACTGGCGACCGTCAATTAGTGACTGACAGTCAGTGTAATTAACAGGGTTGAAAGTATGTAACTAAAGGGTGTGGAGAATGTGCAATAAATGGAAATATAAAGTTTCTCAGGACTGTCAACCACCTCCATGGTTAACAGTCCTGAGAAACTTTATATTTCTACTTACTGCACTTTAGAATATCAGCTAACTTCCAAGTTCTGGGGTTGAATTCCAAATAGCATTAAATTGAAAGCTAGTGCGCTGGGATATACAATCCCTCATCCCGCACCCCAAGTAATGGCATTGATCAGGAGTTAGAGAGGGATTTGGGATTCAGGCTTGTGTTAGAAATGATCTACCTTTGTAGCTCAACGGTACCTATGAACAGGACAACACACACAGTTTAGAGGCAATTTGGAATGACTTAGAAGCAGTTACAATGAACATTAATTGTTCTTTAAGATGACAACATTATTATTTTTTTTACTGAAAGTTTTAAATGTAAGGTTTGGCAGGCAGCTGCTCTCTCCTTTTTTCAGTACTGAGGACCCTATGTGCAGAGAGTACTCCATCACAGTTTAGTATGAATTTCTTTAATGACAAAAATCGATAGTATCAGAAAGAAAATAATGGATGTTCAACCTCTAACAGCATCTCGTGGTCCAGTCCAGCCTAAACCTCCACATTTAGTTTTTCAATCCTTTACAGGTATAGAACCTCGGCTAAATCAGCAACATGCTAGATGCAATCCCTTCTTAACCCTCATGTTGTGTTCTGCTCATGATATTCCCAGTCACTTTTGACTGGAGCATTTTATATAATTATAAATCCACAACAAATATATACTGAAAAATATAATAATAAAATATATACTTATAGAAAGCAAAATGTCTGCTTTCAAATAAACTAAAGGAAAAGAAATTTCAGATTATGTAAGTCATATGAAATGTGAATTATTGCCGCAACCACTGCTGCGAAGATGACAAGAAATATTCATCACTACAGCTGAAAACAAAGAAAAATACAATTAAAATGGCCAGAGTCGGTTTCCTTGCTGTTTTTCCCTGATGCATTCATAATCATTAGTCTACTTTTGCCGGTGTGCTCTGGAAAACATTATGCATGTGGTTGAGCGCTGATTAAACTACGTAAGAAATTGAAGAGGATGATTACGGCTCAACATCCCGAGCACCATTTAAATTAAATTAACAAATAGTGTAAGCAAACAATAGCCCACATTTAGAAAAGCATTTTTATTTAGATTATAAATAATAATCCTGCATTTAATTTTAGGTGTGTCAGCTGCCTGTGTTCTTATACGGCTCTTTGTCAGGATAAATCGTTTAGTGACAAGCCTGTAAACTTCCATGTAAAACAGGTACATTTGTATGAATAAAATGTTTAAATGTATGTATCATGAGCTATTGATCAGTGATTTATATAACTGTGTTCAGGTGTTAATAAATACTCATTACTGCGCTGTTTGGAGGACGGACGTGCTGAGTGTCAACATAGTTGTATCATATAATGGAAGAGATGCTTTTATTGTTTTTAAATAACTCTATAAACAATCCATTTTTATGCTAGTTTCACACCTGGGGTGTGATTCACCTATGTTTTCTGACATTGTAAAGCACACACAGTAACACTAAAAGAACAGCAACCCAGGATAAATAGGAATAAGAGGCCCTGATTATACTGCACAAATACTATTTAGTACAACAAAATTCCTCTTCACTCTCAAAAACTTTATGAGTGTGGTTGAGCGCTTATTAGACTACATAGGAAATTAAAGAGGAGAATTACGATGCCGGCTCAACACCCTGACCCAAACCTCATTTAAATAAAATGTATAAAAATATTGCAAGTAAACAACAATAGCCCACAATTAATAAAACATTTTTATTAAGACTATAAAAATAATCCTGCATTTGTTTTTAAGCGTGCAACTTTTTATTTAGAAGTTTTCAATACAAATATTATTAATTCCCACATGACATCAAATATTCCCCATCCTAATATTTTAATGATTTATTTTAACTATTTAAACTATTGAACTATTTAGTTTACTATTTTAACTATTGTTATTTTATTTACTTCAAAATAAATTTAAGAACAAGAACAATAAAATCTTTAATATTATTGATTAAATGTGGGCTGAAAAAACTTTCAAAAATTTAACAGATGAGGACTTATGTCCATCTGATATACAGTATGCTGGACAAACTCCCAGGTGGGAAGACATTGTTTTGTGTAGTTAACATCACAGACAAAAAAAAACAAAACTTTAAAACAAACATCAACAGCCTCCACCAAAGAGTCTAGAATGCAGAGTGCAGAAGGCGTCACACTGCCGCAATATATTATACTATAACCGTATTACACCAAAGAATACCAGTCAGAAATACACAAAATAAAATCCCTCCACTGTTTTAACAATTATAGAGACAACACAGTCAGTGGCAGTTTTCAGAAATTCTTTCTGAGGTGAGGCTGCATTGGGCAGGGTGCATGAGGCATGTACATGGGCATTGCCTGGAGCTCAAATCTTAGAAATTGTTGGGGCAATTTTTTTTAAATAAATGCTATATTTAATAACAATGGAGGTTTTGAGCTGTACACACATGCATTCTCACCTAAACAGCTCTTAAAACTACATTTTGTGGCACAATGACATTAATATTTCATTTTGCCAGAGAATAAACCAGTTGTTGCATCAAAAAATCCAACAGGTTGTTTACAGAAACAACACAGCATTTTTAAAATGTATTTTTGAGTTATTCTAATGTTCTATTCTGAAAGTCTGTTTTTACAGTTATTTCTATATTTAAAGTTTGATTTAAATAATGATGGTGGTGGAGTCATACGTGTACAATGAATACAGCAGTGGGCTCAGAACACAACCCTGGGGGGCTCCAGTGCTGAGAGTGAGGGAGGCTGAGACATATGCGTCCATCCTTACTGCCTGTGGTCTGCCAGTCAGGAAATTGGAGATCCACTGACACAGAGATGTGCTAGTTGCTTCAGTTGTAGAGAGTGTGGAGGGAATTAAAGTATTAAATGCTGAAACTGTAGTCGACAAAGAGCATTTTAACACAATTCCCCTTCCTAGTGTCCAGGTGAGTGAGTGATGTATGAAGTTGGGAGATGGCATCATCAGTTGACCGGTTTGGATGGTAAGCAAACTGTAAAGACATTTCATATGAACTTAAATAATTATTTTGATTGTGTAAAGCTGCTTTGCAACAATGACAATTGTTAAAAGCACTATACAAATAAAATTGAATTGAATTGAAATAAAGGGTCAAGTGTTTTGGGTAGTGAAGAGATGATGAAGTCTCTGACCAGCCATTCAAAGCACTTCATTACAACTGTCAGGGCTACAGGGCAATAGTCATTAAGGGGAGGCAGGGTGGAGGTTTTTTTCGGACAGGAACAATGATGGACTTTTTAAAGCATGTAGGGATTATCGACTGAGATAAGGAGAGGTTGAATATTTCTTTCAACACAGGTGCTAGCTTGTCTGCACAGGCTCTGAGGACTCGACCTGAGATTTGTCATACCGGATGTTGGTGTTTTGAGTCTCTTATTGTCCTTAGACCCTGCCACAGTCTCTGTTGGAGCTGTGACTCTAGTTCTCTAGTTTCCTCCAGTACCACTGCTTTACCTCCTCTACCGCTTTCTGGATGTTGTATGACGCAGCCTTGTATGGGTCCATGTCACCCAACGCAAGTTCCTCATTGTGGGCGGCGGTGCAAGATCTCAGAGCATCGCGGATGGTTTTACCCACCCACAGCTTCTGATTGGGAAACATTCTGATAGTCGTTTTTTGTATGGTATCATCCGTTAATTTCCTGATGAATTCCAAAACCGCTTCTGTCTAGCGCTCCCTCAGAACCGGAACTTCCTGTTTAAGCCTTTGTTTATATTTAGGCATGAGGAAGATGGCGGCATGGTCGAATTTCCCAAACGGTCGGTGAGATTAAACCTTGTAGCCATCTTTGATTGTATTGTAGCAGTGGTCCAGTGTCCTTTCATCCCTGGTGAGGCAGGTGATGTGCTGATAAAAGTTTGGCGCTGCGCGTTTGATGTTGGCATTGTTAAAGTCTCCCGCCACAATAAGTGCAGCATCCCTGTGTTGTGTCTCGTACTGTGTGAGTGACTCATGCAGCTCGCATAAGGCATTGTCTGGGTCCGCTTGTGGCAGAATATAAATGGCACTGATTATGACTAATGTTAACTCCCGAAGAAGATAAAAAGGACGACATTTGATTGACAGTAGTTCTAGGTTGGGTGTACAGGAGCATGTGATAGGAAAGATGCTCACGCTGTTGCACCAGCTGTTTACCATTAAACACAGGCTTGTTCCTGACGTCGGCTCATTTCCCTCGGGGCTGCCGCTCCGCTTTAGGTCGCGTCTTTTGTTCTCCCTCAGGATCTTACTCGGCCAGCTCGGATCCGGGATTAAAAACTTCGAATTGTGAGTACATTGTAAACCAGTAGAAATAAGAGTATCTCTGTCATGCTTAATGCACTCAATGGTGAAGAGTTTGTCGATCTAAGGTTACTAAAAAATTTGCTTGAAATACACAAACAGAGAAAAAAAGAGATCGGAGCAGTTGTGAGGGCAGCCGACCTCATCGGCGCCAACTTGCGGTTAGCCAAGAACCTATCCAGGGGATTCTAGGCATAACCCTGGAGAACTAATTCATGCTATTATTCAGAGCGACTTACAAAAAGTGCTTAGAAGTTTCCATCATTGAACAGATACATACACTGGATTACTAGGGTTACTAAACAATACAAGTTATATTCAGATGTCTAATTAATCTGTGATATATGATAGATAGGGTTGGGGTGGTTCAGGCTAGGTTGTTGGTTTGGGGATCTGAGATTCTGAGTCCTGCTGTTGGTTGGTTGCCACACCCCATACCACAGAGCAACTGCATGCAATGCCAGTCCCAAGCCTAAATAAAATTGTTGGGTTTCATCAGAAAGGGCATCAAGCGTAAAACCTGTGCCAAGATGTGTGTGGATTAGATGCTCCGCTGTGGTGATCCCTTGGCGGGAGCAGCCAAAAGCATAAGTTACTGTATGTTGTATTATACTGTATATACTGCTTAAAAAGGAGTGAAAAGTCCTTGTTTGACTTGAACATTTAAGTCAAACAGGAGGGTTTTTTTGTTCCCTTAATTTTCTGAGCAGTTTATATTCTCTAATTTTATCTAATTTTCTTTCATTAAATGAAATGTGAAGAAAAAAAAAAAACCTACAGTAAATCTGTAAGTTTTCATTTTGGTTTCCGTTCTTAGAAACTTTTGATGTCTGCACTTCCACAGGTTTCCACCACCTTCTCCATGTACCCTCCGCTCCCCTTAAACTTTATCATTACTTTGATATAACTACCAGCACAATGAGACATTCCTTTAAAAAGAAGAAGTAGAAAAAGAAGAAGGAGAGGAAGAAGAAAACTTTAAAATGATGAAATTGAGGACTTTCTCACTCTTTGTAATATGGCATTTTGATTGTGTAAGCTATTTTTCTTTCTTTTTTTTTTCTACTGGTGTAGCTATAAAAACAGAACTCAATATTACACCATTGATGGGGAAAAGAGGGAGATCCCCAGCAGAACCGTGAAGCAAAAACTTCAGTAGAGATCCATGTCTTTTATATTTTAGCAGACAGAAATGTAAAATCACTTACATTTTAACACAAACTCAAATATACAAGCACGTTTCCGCTATATTTTTTTTGGCCGAGTGTGTGTATATCAATAAACATATACATCAACAAATAAATATATAATTTAGTATTAAGATATTTATACAAGATTTTATTTTCCTGAAGATGAATTGAAGATGAATTTAAGAATGTATAAAAGCCACCTCGCCACAAAATCTCTATCTTCCATTCAAACCTTACCTGTCAAAGGACATCAGGGAGAAGTCTGTAGACCTACACAAGGCTGGAATTATTTACTAGAAGGAGACAATTGTTGGAGCAATTATTCACAAACAGAAGAAATACAAAATAACCCTCAATCCCTCTCGGTCTGATGCACCATGTAAGACTTCACCTCATGGGGTAAGGATAATTAGTCCAGAACTACATGGAAGAAGGTTGTAAATGATTTCAAGGCAGTTGGGACCACAGTCACCAAACAAACCTCTGGTAACACAATTACGCTGTCATGGATTAAAATTCTTTTGCACTCCAAGGTCCTCCTCCTCAAGAAAGCACATGTACAAGCCCACCTGGAATTTGCTGATGAACAGACGAAAGTGGTGTGGTCAGATGAGACCAAAATTGAGCTCTATGGCATCAACTTGACTCACTGTTTTTGAAGGAAAAAAATGCTGACTATGACCCAAAGAACATCATTCCTAGAGTCAAGCACAAAGGAGGGAAATCATGCTTTGGGGCTGTTTCTCTGCAGAAGGTACAGACTGACTTTATATAAATGAATAATTTATTATTATATAGTTTTGGATTAGAACCTCCTGAAAATGGGTCCCAGATGGGTCTTCCAGCATGACAATGACCCAAAACATACTGCCAAGGCCACAGAGAAATGATTCAATAAGAAACACATTAAGGTCATGCCGTGGCCTAGCCAGTCTTTAGACCTTAATCCTATCAAAATTTATGGAGGAAACTGTAACTTTGAGTTGCCAATGGACAGGCAAGGACCTTTTAAAGAATTTGAAAAAATCTGTAAAAAAAATAGTGGACCAGAATCCCTCCTGCGATGTATGCAAACCTGATAACAAAATACATGCAATGTCTTACCTTTGTGCTTACAGTGTTTTTTTTTTTAACCAAGTCATTATTTAAAAAATTTGTATCATGTGCTTTTTTGGGGGGGTTAATATTCTGTCTCTATCCTTTCACTTATGATAAAACGTATAGATCCTTCATTTTTTTGTAAGTAAGCATATTTATTTTATTTTTCTGACTACATACATACATGTTTATTTAAAAGGACTGCATTCATCAATAGGATTTGAATGCATTTGGCTGATAAATGAGGAAGTTGGATTGCACAATTATTATTTCATTATTTATCAACCACAATACGGTGTCATAAAACTCTCACACACAAAGTGGAAGCAGTTGGATGTAGACACAATACTTCAGAGATCACAGATGTCTAATATCATGTCTGATTATGTGAACTACACTGAGAAGAGAGAAGACCACATTGAGAGGGTGGTGGAAATCTACGACAGCATGGATAATATTATAGGTCATAACCTTAAAGAAGCAGCTACTGACTTAAAGAAAAGCCTACAGCCTCAACACACAGGTAGGCAGGTTTTAAAAGTGTATACTCCGTAGTGATAAGTAAGACATATAGTCTGAAACAGTCGGCTATTAGCTAGATAATTTGTCAGTATAATAGTGCCTGTGACTGAATATAAAATACAGTAAGAACTAAATAAAATAATAAAAAAATGATTAAAATATATTAACATTAAAAAAATAAATACAAAAAAGGTTGCTATGATGAAATTTTCCCACAGTCATACAGGAACACCCCTCCACCCCCTATCCTCAACAATTATATTTTGAAATATCTTACATCTTGCATTGCAACTTCTTGGATCATGACTAGCTGTAATTTCCCTTTTGTTTTTAAAGTCAAAGAGAAAGTTAAAAGTGAAACATGCAGTCATGTAGCAGGAGTAGGAAATCAGAATCAGAGATGGAAGGCGAGAGATAGAAAATATTAATTATGACTTAAAGGCTACTGTGAGTTCATGCATGCTCAATAATTTTAATAATATGATAATTTGTAGTTAAGAACATTTTGTTAGCACTTCTATTTCAGTAATATTTTACCCGGAATATTTCTACTTTTATGCAAGATTTTTGTACTTTGTCCACCACTCCTAGCTATACTGTACTGTAAAAACATAAGCTAAATGTTTTGCATTTGCATTGCGTTTTGACCTCAGTCCCATAATCCTTTGCGCATTAGCTTTAGCTTTTAGCTTGCAAAATACAGGAGAAAGAGAGTTCTCACACGGGAAAAAGTAGTTGCGCACAAACGGGGAAAAGCATACACTTACACGGGGAAAAATAATACATTTACAAGGGAAAAATAATACATTTTTAAGGGAAAAAGAATACATTTACAAGGGAAAAAACATACACATATACGGAAAAGATGATTTGCCCTTCTGGGCCACCGTAGGATAATCTCAAATAATTTTTGTATGTAGTTAATTTTTGACTTTGGACATTAATCCAATTGACCTTGCTGTAGCTACAGGTTTGTATGTTTTTGACGGAGGCTACAAAGCACTTTTGTAAGTTATTCTTGATAAGGACATCTGCCAGTTGTGGTAAATGCAAATGGTTAGTAAACTAAAGTAAAAAAAAAATTATTCATGCTTTAAAAGTGACACTATTGCTTAAAAAAAATTGCATTTGTAGGGATTGTGGCTCAGGCGGCTAAGGTGCTAGGTAGTTGGTCCAGGGATCCAGGTTTGAACCATATAATTGGTGGGTTGCCACACCCCCATGCGGTGCTAGTCCCAAGCCTGGATAAAATAGGAGGCTTGCGTCAGGAAGGGAATCCAGCATAGTGTATAACCTGTTCCAAAGTTGTGTGTGGATCGGATGGTCCGATGTGGCAACCCCTTGAAAGGAGTAGCTGAAAGTTTGCGTGTACTTGTGTCCATTTACCTCTAGGTGGGGACATTGCAAAGAGCAGGTGTTACAGGCTGACTGCAGTGTGTGTGGTGCTGCTGTGTGTTCTCCTGTTGACTGCTGTAACAGTGCTGTGGATCGAATGCAAGAACTTGACTATAATGGCAGAGCATGTACAGTTACAGAGAGACCAGTTTAAGCAGGAGAACTCTGCACTGCACAATACGATTTTACAACTTGGTAGGTAAATAAGTACATATATTGTTATATCAATCATGTTTAAAGTAAGTATTTAATATTAAAATACATATTTAAACGAACATAGAATTTATAACCGATATCACAAAGCTTCACAAATGGTGCACCGCCAGGGACACAATACACGCCAAGTCGGTAATCCAGCTCC
Source organism: Clarias magur (assembly GCA_013621035.1). Lineage (NCBI taxonomy): Eukaryota > Metazoa > Chordata > Actinopteri > Siluriformes > Clariidae > Clarias > Clarias magur. The sequence continues at coordinate 98,123 of QNUK01000557.1, forward strand.
TGGCAAACACGCTTTAGCATATCTTGTGATTAGTAAAACATTAAACTTAGTGAGTTTTTACACATCACATTACAATTTGAAATAATTTGGGTGAGAATTGGTTATGTTATTTTGTGTGTGTTCAGAAAAAATTGGGGTCAAGATGGCAATTAAATAAAAAAGTTTAAATCAGTCGGATTTCTTTGGGAAAAAATTCAATTAAATTTTATTTTATTTGTATAGCGCCTTTAACAATTGTCACTGTCGCAAAGCAGCTTCACTCAATCAAAAGAAATGATGGAAGTTTGTATGAAATGTGAATGTGTAAAAATCAAAATGATCAGATTGTCCCTGATGAGCAAACCGAGGGTGACGGTGACAAAGGAAAAACCCCAAGATGAGGAACCAGACTCAACAGGGAACACATCCTGATTTGGGTGAGAACAGATTGCATGGATTGATTTGCAGTCATACTGTGTGTTAGGAGGCTGGCAGTTAAATATAACAGATGTCTTTAAGTGTAAATGGAGTCCAGTTTGTTATTGGAGGCTCAGGTAGACTTGTAGGAAACTCCAGTCCTGGACTACTGAGCGACTGCAGTTACAAGTCCTCAGAGAACATCGATATGCATCAGCTGAGACCAGGACAGTCTTCATGGTAAAGTGGAACCATCCCCAGTCACCACACACATCCCAGACAGACCACATGGGCATCCATGCAACAAGATGTCCAATCAGAAACGGGGCACCAGGACGAGTCAGACAGGTCCAGAGGGCAGCTCAGGAGTGACATGTATAGCTCGACATAAAGACAAGAAGAGGGAAAGAGAAAGAGAGAGGGAGAGAGAAAGGAGGAGAGAGGAGAAGAAAAGGAGAGATAGCGGTTAGGTATTGTCACAGTCACATAATGTATAAGGTGAATGTATGTACAGTCGTGGCCAAAAGTTTTGAGAATGACACAAATATTAGTTTTCACAAAGTTTGCTACTAAACTGCTTTTAGATCTTTGTTTCAGTTGTTTCTGTGATGTACTGAAATATAATTGCAAGCACTTCATACATTTCAAAGGCTTTTATCGACAATTAGATGACATTTATGCAAAGAGTCAGTATTTGCAGTGTTGGCGCTTCTTTTTCAGGACCTCTGCAATTCGACTGGGCTGCTCTCAATCACCTTCTGGGCCAAATCCTGACTGATAGCAACCCATTCTTTCATAATCACTTCTTGGAGTTTGTCAGAATTAGTGGGCTTTTGCTTGTTCACCCGCCTCTTGAGGATTGACCACAAGTTCTCAATACGATTAAGATCTGGGGAGTTTCCAGGCCATGGACCCAAAAATTTCAACGTTTTGGTCCCAGAGCCACTTAGTTATCACTTTTGCCTTATGGCCCGGTGCTCCATCATGCTGGAAAATGCATTGTTCTTCACCAAACTGTTGTTGGATTGTTGGAAAAAGTTTTGGTACCATTCTTTATTCATGGCTGTGTTTTTGGGCAAAATTGTGAGTGAGCCCACTCCCTTGGATGAGAAGCAACTCCACACATGAATGGTCTCAGGATGCTTTACTGTTGGCATGACACAGGACTGATGGTAGCGTCACCTTTTCTTCTCCGGACAAGCCTTTTTCCAGATGCCCCAATCAATCGGAAAGAGGCTTCATCTGAGAATATGACTTTGCCCCAGTCCTCAGCAGTCCATTCGCCATACTTTTTGCAGAAGATCAATCTGTCCCTGATGTTTTTTTGACACCAGGCCATCTTCCAAAAGTCTTCGCCTCACTGTGCGTGCAGATGCGCTCACACCTGCCTGCTGCCATTCCTGAGCAGCTCTGCACTGGTGGCACTCCGATCCCTCAGCTGAATCCTCTTCAGGAAACGATCGTGGCGTTTGCTGGACTTTCTTGGACGCCATGAAGCCTTCTTAACAAGAATTGAACCTCTTTCCTTGAAGTTCTTGATGGTCCTATAAATTGTTGATTAGGTACAATCTTAGTAGCCACAATATCCTTGTCTGTGGAGCCATTTTTATGCAACGCAATGATGGCTGCACGCGTTTCTTTGCAGGTCACCATGGTTAACAATGAAAGAACAATGATTTCAATCATCACCCTCCTTTTAACATGTCAAGTCCGCCATTCTAACCCAATCAGCCTGACATAATGATCTCCAGCCTTGTGCTCGTCAACATTCTCACCTGAGTTAACAAGACGATTACTGAAATGATCTCAGCAGCTCCTTTAATGACAGCAATGAAAAGCAGTGGAAAGTTTTTTTTCGGGATTAAGTTAATTTTCAAAAAGAAGGACTATGCAATTCATCTGATCACTCTTCATAACATTCTGGAGTATATGCAAATTGCTATAATAAAAACTTAAGCAGCTACTTTTCCAATTTCCAATATTTATGTAATTGTCAAAACTTTTGGCCACTGATATAGTGTAAAGTGTATAGTGTATAGGGACTAACTGACAGCATAACAAAAAGGAAGAGCCAATAAGACACTTTCATGCATAGTTACAGCCCCCCCCCCCCCCCTTCTTCTAAACTAACAGGAAATTATCTCTTTCTCCATATTTCTACAGTGAGGTTTTCTTTTATTTTTCTTATATTGTATATTTTTCTTATCTTAGCTAAATTTACTTTTTATATTTCATTTCTTATTTTATTCCATATTTATTTCCTATTACTAATCTTTTTATTTTTAACATCATGGGCGGTCGTTTAAGCATTTCACTGCATATCGTACTGTGTATGAGACAAATAAAATTTGAATTAGAATTTGAGCCAGAAGGAAACACAGACATGATGGATCACTTATTTACAAAGCAACCAATCACTTCACCGTCAACAAATCTAAGTAATCAATTAGAGTAGGAAAGACATCACCTAAACATACCAGTTCACCTTCAAATGAAAGACTGGAATCTGTAATCATACGAGGTATTTTACTGTTGCACTCGATGGAACAGAAAGGCCATTCAAAGTTACTGTGAGATCAAAAAGCTTGTTTCTAGCTGCATGTGGGCCAATGGCTAGAAATTCTGTCTTATCAGGTTTAAGCAGAAGGAAGTTAATTAACATTCAGTCTCTTACTGTATGTCCTTCACACATTGCTCATCTTTATTAAGCTGGTTATTTTCATCTGTTTTGCTGAGACATATACAGTCTTATGCAAAAGGTTAGGCAAACCTTGACAAATAAAAAAACATAGATAAATCACCAAAATCTGTTATGTTGAATGATTTAATTCATTCAACATTTATATACTGTAGTTGTATTTTTTACAGTGTGATCCGTTTAGTTCATTGGTGCTTGATTTGAGGAGCGATGTGGGGGGATGGCACCCACTTGTTAAAAAAACAAAAAATACAAATCCATCCCCTCTGTAAAACTACCATCCTCCTAACCATCCCGTTCGGATTAATAATGCTGATTATTTTGTAACATTTGTCATGAAATTAAATATTAAGAGAACGGTTCAAGTACTGCATTTGACATATTTAAAAAAAAAAGAGAGAACTGAAGGTATGATACATAAGTACAAATCCTCTCAGCAGAGACACAAAGAAAATGAAGTATTCGGTTTAATATGGGAATTTTTGAACTGTTTGACAGCTTTAATGATTATACAAGACGTATTGTTTGGACCCTTTTAAACCTTTGGGTACAAAAGCGTCAAAATAGTATTTTAAATGCCATAATAGTAATTTGATGATTTGTGTGCATGCATGTGTGTGTGTGTGTGTGTGTGTGTGAGAGAGAGAGAGAGAGAGAGAGAGAGAAAGAGAGACTCGGGTGCGTAGCCATACCAAACTACAATACTATTAAATAAAATTATTTAGTAATGTTTACTCCCGCTAATATTCATGTAGATTTTCATTCTACTCTTATAATAATAAATAATATTCCCTTATTTCGACACTGAAATAGATAAAGTCTTTAAGAACATTGTCTTGTATTCATTTTGAATTATTTTAAGTGACTTAAGCAGCCTGACTTAATGATAGTGCTCATATGGAAATTTAATAATTTCTGAAGTTTTATGTATCGTTATATTACTGTATTTCTACATGTTTATTTTGTACTGTATACTCACATAAAAGGATGGAGAGTGTACAACTCAAGGATTTACATTTCTACTGAAAACAAAAACAGCTGGCATAAGAGCAGAGAGGACTGCAAAAGGAGAGGAGCAGACCTGGTGATCATAAACAGTACAGAGGAACAGGTGTGTGTGTGTGTGTGTGTGTGTGTGTGTGTGTGTGTGTGTGTGTGTGTGTGTGTGTGTGTGTGTGTGTGTGTGTGTGTGTGTGTGCGTGTATGTCTTCTATAGTTGGTTTTCTTATCTTAACTAAATTTTATTTTTTTCCATGTTTATTTTCTGTTAATAATCTTTTTTATTTTTAAGATCATAAGAGCGTGTGTGTGTGTGAGTGACAGAAAGAAGTAAAGAGAATAAATGAGTATGTATATATTTATATTGCCCTATTAAACTTGCAGGAGTTCATCAGTAAATATTATGGTGATACTGAAGCATGGATTGGTCTGACTGACACAAACACAGAAGGCACCTTTAAATGGGTGGACAGTTCTTCACTAACCACTGCGTAAGACATCCCTTCACTGAAATCTACTCATTATTCAGCTTCTCTCAGTCTGAAGCCTTGGATGTAAAATAGCAAACATTTTTCTCTCTTTGTTTTCAGGTTCTGGTGGAAAGGAGAAGAACCCAACAATTATAACAACGAGGACTGTGTCATAACAGGATATAAACTTGCTGGATCTAATCTCACGACATGGGCTGATTATTCCTGTGATAGACATGTGGTCGGCATTTGTGAAATTAAAATATTTAACTAGCACATGGGAGTCAGTGACTGAAACTGGGATTGAATTGAAAATTGTTAAGCTTGAGTCTGTGTTTCTTTACTATGTATTCATACAACAGCAGCTATCAGTAGGTTAGATGATTTTGTGTAGCAGTTTTACAATTTGCACAATTTTAAAAGCTTATTAAACTAAGCAGTGAATTCAGCTGAGTAAGACATGATTGAGTTGCATACTTAAAATTACAACATCATAGTGACCAAAGACGAATGAGGCCTCAGACTTGCCGGAATCATGCGATTGGCTTGTTTGGCACGTCGACTGGTTTAAGTAAAGGCTTGTGCACATGGATGTCTCGCTGTTGTGATTCATTATGTTGAAGATTTCTTTTGAATTCATTAATCAAAATTCAGGAAACTATTTATTTTTTTTTGCATTTCACAATGATACCTTTATTTTTATATTTCCTTCTTATTTAATATATGAAGAAAAATGCACAAAGACATTTGGTTTAATGACCTCAATCTATCTTAGAATCTAGTGTTGTAGTCTTTCCCTCCTCAATCAAATTTTCTTTATTATGCATTTTAATCATTGATTTGCGTATCGAACCCTTTACACCGATTGACATTTATTTATTCTGTTCAAAGATTCCAAACAGTAGCTTGTTAGTTCTATTCATATTCATAATTGTTTTTAAAGTAAATTTTAAATAACATGTACACACACACACAACTGACACAAAATCAGCGATGAATACAACATTAGTTGCAGCTGCATGTCTGTATTAATTGAGCTTCTTCCAATGTCATCCATGTGCTTGCGATCTAGTTGCTAGTTGCACAAGATTTGTCCACTAGATGTCGGTACAATAAGGTCTTAAATTAAGCTTTATTAAAATGAACCTTTTGGTAAATCTAATGACTGGGAAGCCTAGACAAGTGATGTTGAGATGAAGCTTCATGAAGCTCTAAAATCTTCCAGCCAATTGTGTCATGCGCACTCCTAACACGACCAGCATTAGGACCTGGAAGTAGTCCGGTCGTTATTCAGGAAGCATAAAAGGAGACAAGATGGCTCCACACATTGCTCAGTCGTTGAGTTTGCCCATGCTATTGCCGATGTTGTGTCAGTCTAATCGTGAGTACTCACTTTCTTGGGTTTTGCTTTCAATTGAGTGTGTGTTATTAGAACGCGAGTTTATCTGTGTAGACTCTTGCTCTCACTTCAGGAGAGTTCTAAAAATAACAGCGTGGTTATCCTGCCTGCTCGCGCTACTTCCGCGTTTGGGTATACCATCCACGCTACAGGGCTAACTGCTAGTCTTCTGGTCCATCTCCGTGTGTTTATGACATAATGACTGAGCCAACTGCAGTAAATCCAGCGGATTACGCTCACCTCTGCGATGTGGTTGACCAACATGCTAAGCTGATTGATCAGCTCCGTAGTGAAGTTGCTGTTCTCCGCAAAGGCATCCAAGACGTTGCGGCCCTGCGCCGCGAGGTGGCGGAGCTAAGGCAGGAGAACGTGACCCTCCGCGTGGCAGGCGCTCAGCCGGCAGTTACCACGCCCGTTGCAGCGGCTGCCGCCGCCACCCTCCCCTTCTGATGTCTTCATAGCTCTACCAGATAAGTGGGATGGCATGGATGGGAAATGCAGTGTGTTTTTAACATCATTGGATCTTGTGTTTGAGTTTAATTCCACCAGATACTCCACAGACCGACTGCGCATTGCACTTCTCGTCTCGTTGCTATCCGGGCAGGCAGCTGAGTGGGCCACGGCAGTCCTTCGCTCGGATTCAGATGTCGCCTATTCATACACAGAGTTCACCCATCAACTAAAGCTAACTTTTGAACATCCTGCTTCTGAGGTGGAGACCGACTCAAAGTTATATAATCTGCAGCAGGGAGGCTCGTCTGTGAGCCGCTACACGGCAGATTTCGAACCCTGGCTGTCCAGATCGACAGGGGAGACGCCGCCCTCCGGAGACAGCCTACTACGAGGGACTGGCTGCGCGCATCAAGGATGAGCTCGCTGGACGAGAACTTCCAGCTACGTTGGAGGGCTTAATTCAACTCGCCCTCCGAATCGACCAGTGCCTGCTCGCCCGTACCAAGCCAGCTCCTCGCACCCTGCCATCCATCATGCCATCACTGCCCCATTTCACATCCCGACCCTCCTCCTTCTTCTCTCACATGCCTGTTCCTGAAGCTCGCTCCTCATTGCACCTACCAGACCAGTCGGTTCTCCACCTCCCGCCGTGGTTGACACCGGAGCCGGGGAACCCATGCAATTAGGACGTGCCTCCTTAACCGTTGTAGAACGGGAACGCTGCTTCAGAGAGGGTCTCTGCGCATATTGTGGATCGGCAGCACACCACAGAGCTATCTGCCCTCTGCGTCCGGGAAACGCGCAGGCCCGGTGAGGAATAGGAGCAGCTCACCGGGTTCCATCCACCTCTCCGCCACTTTGACCAACTTTTCCCGTCTCACGGTACGAGCACGCCTCCAGTTTGGCCACAAACGGGTCGAACGTACCGCGTTCATCGATTCCGGTGCCGCGGGTAACTTTATTGACTCTTCTTACGCCAAAAAACTGGGGGTAAAAATCGAGGCGTTATCCCAGCCCATAAACATCACCTCTGTTGACGGTCGGCCCCTCTCTTCCAGCCCTATCACCTCTCGAACACAGCCAATCACCCTCATCATCAACCAACACAAAGAACAGGTTCAATTCTATGTCACCTCCATCTCATCTCCTCCCATCATCCTCGGCCACCCGTGGTTGTTGCAGCATGACCCACTTATTTCTTGGACACAGAACCGGATTCTACAATGGGGGCCGACCTGCACTGAACTCTGCCTACGGGCCCGGGCTGGGACGTGTTCTAGGGAGCCCGAGGACCCCGAAGTCGACACCAACAGCATCCCGACGCCTTACCGGGACCTGGCTGAAGTGTTTTGTAAAAGACGCGCCACCCACCTACCTCCTCATCGTCCTTACGACTTGGCAATTGACCTTCAGCCGGGTTCCGTCCCGCCCCGTGGCCATCTCTACTCACTATCTTCCACCGAGATGCAGGCGATGGAGGAGTATGTTTCCAGCGCCCTTTGCCAAGGTACCATCCGGCCCTCCTCCTCACCTGCCAAAGCGGGGTTCTTCTTTGTAAAGAAAAAAGGAGGTGACTTATGTCCATGTGTCGATTATCGGGGGCTCAACGATATCACCATCAAGAACCGACACCCATTGCCGCTTACCAACTCTGCCCTGGACGCCCTCTCTGGTGCCACCATCTTTACTAAGTTGGACCTCCTAAGCGCCTACAACTTGGAGCACATTAGAGAGGGTGATGAGTAGAAAACGGCCTTCATCACCCTCACAGGAAACTATGAAAGCCTGGTCATCACTTTTGGACTCTGTAACGCACCTGCTGCATTTCAACAATTCATCAATGATGTTCTCAGAGAAATGCTAGGCCGCTGGGTGTTCGTCTACCTAGACGACATCCTCATTTACTCCCGGACTGTTGACGAACATGTCCAACACCTCAGGGTGGTCCTCAAGAGATTGCTCGCCCATCAACTGTATTGTAAGTTGGAGAAGTGCGCTTTTCACGAGTGCTCCACCACGTTCCTGGGTTTTGTTATCTCGCCCCAGGATGTGGCCATGGACCCGCAGAAACTGGAAGTTGTGCATCATTGGCCCCTACCCAAGACCCTCAAGCAACTTCAACGGTTTCTCGGGTTTGCGAATTTCTATCGTCGCTTTATCCGGGACTACAGTACGGTTGCAGCTCCTTTAACCGCCCTGACACGACCATCTTCTCACCCCTTCACCCTCAACTCTGCCGCCATCTCCGCCTTCCAGGAATTGTGTCACCGCTTCACCACCGCACCAATTCTTGTCCATCCAGACGCGAGCAAACCATTCGTTCTGGAGGTGGACGCTTCGGAGGTGGCCGCCAGGGCCATTCTCTCCCAACGAGGTCCAGATCAGAAGCTGCACCCTTGTAGCTTCTTCTTCAGAAAATTTGACCCCACTCAGCAGCGATACGGGGTAGGAGACCACGAGCTGTTGGCCATAAAAAGGGGTCTGGAGGAATGGTGTCACTGGCTCCAGGGCGTCAGAGAGCCATTCATCATCTGGACCGACCACCAGAATCTAATCACCATCCGAAGAATGAAACAGCTTAACCCTAGACAGGCGCGGTGGGCGTTATTTTTTGAGAGTTACAACTTCCATCTGTCATACCGCCCGGGGTCCAAGAACACCAAGGCCGACGCCCTCTCCCGACAGCATGAGGAAGACGTCCCCCGGGCAGAGCCCGCACCTGTCCTACCTCCCACCAGGATCATAGCACCACTACGCTGGGATCTGGAGACGAGGGTGCGCCAGGCACAGGCTGCGGAGACTGAACCGGCAGGTGTGCCGCCTGGTTGACTCTATGTACCCGACACCATCAGGATGGAGGTCATCCAATGGGGGCATTCCTCTCTCCTCGCTGGACACCCCGGAACACGTCGCACCCTTCAATTCATACAGCGCGCCTTCTGGTGGCCCACCATGACCAAGGATGTTCACGAGTTCATCCAGGCGTGCCCAGTGTGCGCTAGGGCCAAGGATGTAAATCAACCATCTCCGGGCAAGCTTCAACCACTTCCTGTTCCCCGTCGGCCCTGGACACACATTGCTGTCAACTTCATCACGGGCCTGCCGATTTCCAAAGGAAAGAACACCATCCTCACCATAGTCGACCGGTTCTCTCTCTTCCCGGGCTCCCATCAGCTAAGAAAACAGCCGAGCTGATATTAGAACATGTAGTCCGCCTGCATGGGTTCCCAAAGGACATCGTCTCGGACAGGGGGCCTCAGTTCACCTCACGGTTCTGGAAGGCCTTCTGCCGTCTGATCCATTCCACCTGTAGTCTGTCCTCCGGCTACCACCCACAGACTAAAGGTCAGACGGAACGGACCAACCAACAACTGGAGCGCTACCTGTCGCCGCTTTGTCGCTTTGTGCATTGTCGCCGACCGTCAGTGCTCCTGGGCTCGCTACGTCATCTGGGCTGAACTATCACACAACCTCTACGTTTCATCCGCCACCGGCTTAAGCCCATTTGAGGCATGCCACGGCTTCCAGCATCCGATGTTTGACTACCAAGAACCGGAGGTTGAAGTACCGTCGGCCCAACAGTTGGTCCGTCGGTGTCGACGGCTATGGAACCAAGCAAACCTTGCCATCAAATGCGCCAACACCCGCTACATCACTCAGCACCGCCGTCAACACCCACAGGGGCAATTGTACCACGTAGGTGACAAGGTATGGCTGTCTACAAAAAATCTACACCTGCAGACAGAATCCAGGAAATTATCACCTCGTTTCATCGGTCCATACCACATCACCCTCCGAATCAACCCCGTCACCTACCGGCTCCAGCTACCTGCGGCGCTCCGGATCCACCCAGTATTCCATACTTCTCAGCTAAAACCCTTCACCTATGATTCCACCCACCCACCCTCCTCCTCCCTGAATCATTGAGGGCGGTCCTGGACAGGGGGGTACTGTCATGCGCACTCCTAACAGAACCGGCACTAGGACCTGGAAGTAGTCCGGTCCTTATTCAGGAAGCATAAAAGGAGACAAGATGGCTCCACACATTGCTCAGTCATTGAGTTTGCCCATGCTATCGCCGATGCTGTGTCCGTCTAATCATGAGTACTCACTTTCTTGGGTTTTGCTTTTAATTGAGTGTGTGTTATTAGAACGCGAGTTTATTTGTGTAGACTCTTGCTCTCGCTTTGGGAGAGTTCTAAAAATAACAGCGTGGTTATCCTGCCTGCTCGCGCTACTTCCGTGTTTGGGTTTACCATCCACGCTACAGGGCTAACTGCTAGTCTTCTGGTCCATCTCCATATGTTTATGACAAATTGGATCACAAAAGAAAGCCTAGACACCCTAATGAAACTTAATTTTATGATTAGTATGTTTTACAATGGTCATTGTGGCAAAATAGCTCTACAGAATCAAATTGATCCATGCAGACTAAACATAACCTAGACTTGGAAGTATTCAAATTAAATACATTATCCATTACATATTTGATTAGACATAGCTGCTCCCCATGACAAAATGGCATACTCAAACAGAAGGATCTAAATCTAAATTGATCTTACTTTCATCTTTATTTGGCATCAAGCTTTTATTCTCCCTTTTTCTTTAGTTAACTTTTTCTTTTCTCATTCTCTCCTTTTTTCCTATTTCTTTTTGCCTTTTCATTTCTTTCTTGTTTTAATGTTTCACCCTTCCTTTTTAAGCTCAAATAATATATATATATATATATTTATATATATATATATATATATATATATATATATATATATATATTTTTTTTTTTTTTTAAATAACTTGATGTTTTTAGGCTTCCCTTCAAACAAAAATACATTATTGTACTAGGTGGGCAAAATATATACATATATACAAAATTATATTTTAATTTTCACCAGTCCGAGTTAATTTTTTGAGCTTTTGTTTATTTATTTTAGTGCAATCTTGCTGAGTGAATTGTGTGTTTCTGAACTTTGGCTCACTCCTCACTGCTGTCTATGTTCTTTGATATACTTCATGACCCTCTAATAATAACACTTCTGTACTAAACAGTAATACAATTCTATTATGATACTTGATTAGCCTTGATGAGTAAAGATCACAACAACATGTATCTTGTTTCTCTTGTGTGTATGTTAAAATGCTGTGCTTGACAGCAAAGAAAAATGTTTTTACTTGTTGAAATCTATGACATCTATTAATGTAATATGCATTGTTTAGCCTAAAAAGTCTGATAAACCTGACCCTTATATTTAAATATTAAAGTAGTCTCCATTTGATTTTTTTTTATAGCTGTACAGGAATGTTGTGGGCCATTTGATAAACAAGTTAGTTCCTGTTCTTATTTAAAGTATATTATAGTGGCTCTAAATGTTGTTCCTTTGCCATCTCTCTTAAAAAAAAGGCAAAGTCAATCATCCTGAACACTTGCAGATGGGGGGAAAGGTAAGTTTCAGAAATTGGCAGAATTCTTCCATAAATGTGAAATAAATTCATGTTAGAAAACCATAGAACATAGGTTAGTAAAAAAAATAGATGCTGGTATTGAAACATGCTCTTATTCTGGCCATTCTATTTATGCTTTTATTCTATTGAATCCAACAGGTCTGTATATCTGTCTGTATATCCGACGACTCAAAACGTATCTATTTCTCCAGTACTTACAGGACTAACTCCACCCCCCCACCCCAAAAAAACCCCTCTTCCCAGTTGACTAATGGCACTTAGTTATTGACCTAGTTAACCCAGTGTAAGTATCTATCCAGTGATGTAAACTTTAAAGCACTTTTTGTAAGTTGCTCTGGATAAGAGTGTCTGCCAAATGCCTAAATGTAAATGTAAATGTATATAAAGTCGAACCTCAGATTGCGAGTAACCCAGTTTGTGAACGTTCCACAAAATGAGCAAAAGTTTTTTTTATATATATTTTGACTTAAAAAAACAGCTAGCCTTGATTTATGAGTACCAAATATCAAAAAGTATCATGTAGCACGCATGCGATTTAGTTTTTTGGCGCGGAGCATCATGTGATAACAGGTTCTTCTCTCTCGCATGCTGTGGAATTGTGGGTAATGTTCATTCTTAGTGTGCGTCTCTCACTTGTATAATCAACATCCGTGCATGGTTGTACTGTACTGTGTGTGCAAAAAGCATATTTTAAATTGTGTTTATGTGTATGTGTGCGTAAAAGTTGTCCTTTCACGCGCATGTGTACTGTTTATAATAACACACATGTGTGCATGAACATAAAGCAAAAGCTTTAAAAAAATGAAAGAGATTAAAGATCCATTTTCTCTCTCTCACTCTATCACTTTCTGTGAGACTGCACTGATTCTACTAGTGCATGTGCGTGAGCGTCATTAGAAACTGTGCCCCTTCCCTCCTCTTCTCGCCTTTACACACACACACAGATACCCTTTAACAGAAACACTGCTTTTTTGCAATTTTTTCAAAGATAAAGTACAGGTTAATTTGTTAATTTGTTGTTAATTTTGTTGTAGCATGCACACTCAAACACACACACACACACACACACACACACACAGTGTGTGCATGCGCAAACACACTAATAGAAACACTTCGGGATTATTTTAACTTTTTTAGAGGTAAAGTTAAGGTTGCAGGTAAATTTTTTTTAAAGATTTTTAGGATCTGTCCAGATGAGAAACGGGACCTCTGTGCCCTCAAGCCAGTGTCTCCATTCCTCTAATGCCAGTCTTACCGCGAGCAGCTCCCGGTTTTTCTCAGGGGTAGAAAGGCGGTGAGAGAAGAAGCAGCAAGGATGCAATTTACCATCAGTTAGAGACCTCTGAGAGCATAGGGCCCATGCCGGAGTCTGAGGCATCTACTGCCACTGGAGGGGCGGAACCCGGTTGCCTGAGGATGGCAAATGACTTCTCTGGATGATCAGACCTATGAAAAGGAACTTTAGTGGAAGTGAGTACGATAGGTGGGGCTGCCACTAAGCTGTAGTTCCTAAGAAATCAGAAGTTTTTACTTCATATTTTGTATTCATTATTTTTATATAATCGATTTTTTTCGGGTGTAGAACAAATAATCTGAGTTTCCATTATTTCTTATGGGAGAAGTTTGCTTTGATATACGAGAACGTTTACGTTTTGACATACCAATATGAAATAGCATATGGTGCCATATAATTACAAATAAATCTAATAAACTGTAACATCAAATCTTAAATCCTTAAAATGACATATATAATGTTATATTTTATAGTTTACTTTTAGCAATAAATATAAAGTTAGTTGACTTGTTTTATTGTCAAATAAGGATTATGAAAAAACATTTTAAAAACATATTTGTTTCTCATTTCACTTCACCTCAATTCTTTTTTATTTTAACTTTAGACGCAACCGTGGCAAGGCAGAAATCCTTGAAGTTAACAAATCTTGTTATCAACCAGTACTGCATTTGAAAAGCCTCGAGGTGAACCACACAATGTATTCTGTGTTCTGTGGGAACTTAATTACTACAATAGTGTTCCGTTCTATTAGTTTGTGGTGCTTTCATCATTTCCTCTTTAACACAATAGCTATTTCCCTAATTGCTAGTAAAGTAAATAACCTGTGTCACTTTTACTCACACACATAAATAGTGAAAGTATATATGAATGCAGGCAGAAACACTGTACTTCAGAGTTGTAGAGATCAAAGATGTCTGAGCTAGTTTCTGATTATGTGAACTATGCTAAGAAGGGAGGAGAGCACATAGAAAGTGTAACACACATTTATGACAGTGCAGACATTGTTGCTAGAGGTCAGGAGCTTAAAGAAGAACCTGAAGTTACTGGCGTAAAGAACAACCTACAGACTGAACACACGGGTATGAAGGTTTTAAGTAAATAATAAGACAGTACATTTTCAAAACATTAAATGATGAAATGATGATGCACCAGTACGGCTTGTTTAGGAAGCTATTAGGTAGCTAATTTAGTGTAAGCTTACATGAGTTAAATAATGAATATTATTCCACAATGCTGTTGACTTCTTAATTGTTTTTAATCAGTATACAACTCAATCATCATGATTTGTTTAATGTATGGGCCTTATAAATTAATAAAGAAATGAATAATTTAAAAAAACTGTTCTTTAAAAACAAATGTTTATATTGTATATTTTACTTTAAAGAAATAGTTATCTACAGTTATTTTGGGAAGAGAATGTTTTTAATATATTTTGAGAAAGCTGCCACTAACCAAGTTTTAAACAGAGAGAAAAAGAAGTACTATGTTAAACTATTAAATTCCTTTAGGTTAAATACACTTTTGTAAGAGGAAGGAGAGGAGAATAGGGACAAAAACAACAAGGCCTTAGTCTCAGTTTTATTGTGATCAGACAATTTAAGTTATAATATTAACAAATTGGCCATGTGTTGATAAAGCAACTTTATACACTTACGAGCAACTTTATAAGGAACAATACAAATAATGAGTATAAGGACCTCATTTTGCTATCAGAACAACTTATCCTATTGATTTAGCAAAATGATGTTTTATCTGACTTTTTTCTGTCTGAATGCTCATATCTGATGTTTTTCAGACTGGATTTGAATCACCTTTGTATGTGGTCCAAAATTGGATACATATTCAATAAGTGGAAATTTGACTTTGATGAGAATAGGCAGATTGGAAAATTGTTTTTATTTCAAGTTTATGTATTTATTTATTTTATACATAACCAATTGTTCTTGGATGGTTGGGAGAAGTTGCTCTTGCAGGATGTTTTTGTACTTTTCTATAGTCATGACTGTGACTGTGAGTGAGCCCACATCCTTGTCGGAGTTCCTCACACATGAATGGTGTCAGGATGCTTTACTGTTAGCATGTCACAGGACTGATATAAATAGAATAGAATGTGATAAGGTTGCTACAAAATTATCTCTAAAATCAGTTTCGTCTGACTCGCATTTTGGTGATTAAAATGACCTGTGTGTATTTACATACAGGCTGTATGTATAAGCTGTAAGACTGTCTGCATAAAGGCATCCAGCAAAGGATTTTAATGTAAATGTAAAGTCAACAACAGGCATGCCTTTGTTTTGATTGTTTAGGGAAAATGAAAGTAAAAACAACTGTGCATTTCTGTCTGTATTTCTAGCAGGCGACACAGCATGGAGCAGGTGTTACAGACTGAGTGCAGTGTGTGTGGTGCTGCTGTGTGTTCTCCTGCTGGCTACCGTTATAGAGCTGTGGGTCAAATCCAATAGCCTGAATGCAGAAAAAGACCAGTTACAGGCCAGTTATAACAGCATAAGAAATGAGAGACAATAGCTGAAATTTCAGAGAGACCAGTTACAGCAAGAGACATCACTACTGCAGAAGGTGATCTTGAAACTTGGTATTTAAAAACTGATTAGGAATTCTATTTATATGAAATGCTCTTAAAACTCTTAAATTTAAATCTAAATTATACATATAAATTCACAATTAATTAAGTATCACAGTGATTCTAAGACATGTGTTGAAGAACAAGTGACAATAAGAAGATTAAGTCCTCAAATAACAAGTTCTAGTTTAGTTTAGTTAAGAAACTAACATTAATTAAGGATTGTTAATTGTTAATAAGAAAATTTAATTACTGAACTATTATAAAACAAGGTCAATTATGCTAATGCATCAATATTTACTATATGTACAAATACTTTACAAGGATGGAGAGTATACAACTCAAATGTTTACTACAATCTTACTAAGAAGTCAAGCTGGGCTGAGAGCAGAAAGGAGTGTAAAGCGAGAGGAGCCGATCTGGTGATCATAAACAGCACAGAGGAACAGGTGAGAGACAGAGTGAGAGACAGAGTATAAAATATAAATCTACAGTATATGCAGTAAATGCTGGTATGCTTACAGGAGTTCATCAGTAAATACTATGGTCATACTGAAGCTTGGATTGGTCTGACTGACACAGAGGGGGACTTAAATGGATAGATAATTCATCACTGACCACTCCGTAAGATATCACTGCACTGACATTTACCCATTGACATTTAGTTTTTCTCAGTCTGAAACTTTATATGTCAAGTTTCAAACATTTTGACTCTGTGTTTTCAGGTTCTGGTGGGAAGGAGAACCCAACAATTATGGAGGCATTGAGGACTGTGTTATAACAAGCTTTAGAAAAGCTAAATCAATCATGTCAACCTGGGCTGATTTTCCATGTGACTTTCCTGTAGTTGGAATTTGTGAGATGAAAATATTGAGCTGAACACATCAGAGTCAGTTGTAGAAATTGGAAAAGTATGTGGAATCAGTTTCTAGTACCTTGGATGATTTTGAGTAGGAGTCTTACAGCTTTCATGTTAATAAAAAGATGAAGAATATGATTCCATTCTTAAATAGAGCCTGTTTTTGGACTTACACTCTAATGAGGAGTGAAAAAAAGTGATTTTTAATTATATAAAGGCTTTTTTCCCCCATCTGATGTCATGATGTCTGTCCGCCGTGGACTTAACTTACAAACCGCCAGTCCCAAAACCCACATATAAAACCAGTCACCGTAGCATGTTCAGCAAAAAAAAAAAAGAAGCTGTATTTGATAACATTATTTCATTTTAAAACACACTTTGTCTTTTGAATGGTCCCTTCTTCTTTAGTTGCTTCTAAGTTTCTGAATTGACTCTAAACTGTTTCTAACCCCTGTTCAGTTAGTGCACTGACGTTCAATTTCCCCCAATGTGTACAAAGAATTAAATATCAACTATTTCAGGAGGTTTGATTTTATCATGTTTGGCACACACAGTGGTTATTGTGTTTACAATACATGACTGGAGACAACTGGCGATGTTTGCATTAAAAGGTTAATGAACTAGTGATTCCTGTTACAAAAAAATGTCAAATACAGTTCTATGTGATAACATACATATACATACATATATATACTGTATACATACATACACACAAGAAGCCCATTGTTAAAATGTCGGCATTAAAAACAAATCATTTGAAATTGGTAGCAGTAACTAGGGGTCAGTCATGTCATACTGTCAGTTGTGCTTACAGAGAACTGCACTGTAAGTCGACGTGTTGGTCCTTTCCGGGAGTGGACGCTGGCGCGTTTTGCTGCCGCTACTCTTCGGTAACTTTTAAATGTCTGTTTTTCAGCGGTCTTCCTGATTTAATTAGCAGTGCGCTCGTCTAAGTGCTCTACAATCAATTCATTACTGAATCCTCAATGTTTGTTGTTTTTACGGGCTTCTATGTCCGTTTGGGCTAAGCTTAGCCTTCTGTACCTGTTTGTTTACAACACCCCGCCGCTTGATTTCACCTGTCCGTCATAGCTCACTATGTGGGCCGACAGGATTTACCTCTGGATTTATTTCTGGACTGCAATAGCCTGGACCTGCCTGCTCCTTTCTCACCGCCCAGTGTCTGCCCTTCTCCAATACTCGGCTACTGATCTCCTTCGGCTCCGTGGGCACCGATCTCTGGCTCCGCCGGCAGTGCTGCTCCTCTATCCGGACATCGCTCTCCTTCCTCGCCGGAGATACATTCACTGTGGATCCCGTCGGAAATATCATTTCGACAACTCTAATGGAATTAAATCATTTTGGTCCACCACTCGCCGCTCTCTTCGAAGTACCGGCCGGTCTGTGGATCACAGCGTGTTAGCCAGCCTGGCTAGGTCGGCGAACACTAGCTCCTCTAGCAAACCGGACAAACTACCTGGTCCCGTTCCGACCATCATTGCTGTAGTTTATCGCCGTCCCAAACCGCATACTGATTTCATCAATGACTTTGCTGCTCTACTCACTCATCTCTCTGCTCTCTCTTCTAGCGTTATATTGCTGGGGGACTTTAACATCCATATGGATAATTGTGACCTTCCTCTGACTAGAGACTTTTCCTCATGCCTGGAGAGTTTCGGATTTCATCAGTACTCGGACTTTCCAACACACACAAAAGGTCATACTTTGGACTTAATCTGCTGTTCTGGCCTCACCCCCTTCAACTGTTTAGCTGATGATTTTCATGTGCCTGATCATTTTCTTCTTTTCTTTAATGTTTCTATTTGCCTGTCTAAAACTAAACCTACACGTTTTATTTCCTTTCGGAAGCTTAAGGATATTAATACTGATACTCTTGTCTCATGCATTGATGATACTTTTATTCCTGATTGTCTATCCACTCCTGATGCTTTGGTTGCTCAATATAATAATGGTTTACATAATATCCTTAATTTTCTTGCCCCAATGAAAACAATGTCGGTTTCCTTCTCTCGTACTGCTCCCTGGTTTACCCCTGAACTACGGTCCATGAAAGCCAGAGGTCATCAGCTCGAGCATCTTTTCTGCAAAACTGGTCTTTCTGTCCATAGAGAAATGTTCAAATCCCACCTATTGCATTATAAAGAATCTATTTCCCAAATTAAATCTGATTACTACTCTGGTATTATCCGTTCTAACGAAGGTAATTCCAAGACATTGTTTTCATTACTTCATAAAATCTTCAACCCCCCCCTGATTCTTCCCCCCCCCCCATATGTACTCAACTGACACCTGTAACTCTCTAATGCTATTTTTTAATGAGAAAATTCACTTTTCTTCTTCCTGATGCCTCAGTAATTTCTGAACTCATTCATAAATCCAAACCCTCAACCTGTCAGCTGGACCCTCTACCCACAGCCCTGGTTAAATCTTGTCTTCCTTCTTTGCTCCCACTTATAACTGCCATTATTCATTCTTCTCTCTCCACTGGAACTGTACCGACACTTTTTAAAACTGCTGCTGTTACTCCAATACTTAAAAAACTCGGTTTAGATCCTAATGATTACAATAATCTTCGCCCAATTTCTAACCTTCCCTTTATCTCAAAAATACTCGAAAAAACTGTTGCTGCTCAACTTCATTCCCACTTATCATTGAATAATCTTTACGAACAATTTCAGTCTGGCTTTCGTCTCCTTCACAGTACTGAAACTGCCCTTATTAAAATTACTAATGACCTCCTCATCGCTGCTGACTCTGGTTTACTTTCAATTCTAGTTCTTCTAGATTTGACTGCAGCCTTTGATACCATCTCTCACACCATTCCTCTCACCAGACTGTCATCTATTGGCATTTCTCACACATCTCTTGACTGGTTTTACTCTTATCTCTCTGGCCGCTCTCAGTTTATACATCTCAAATCATTCTGTTCTCAGCCTTCCCCTGTTACTACCGGTGTTCCACAGGGTTCTGTCCTGGGGCCCCTTCTATTCATCATTTATCTTCTCCCACTTGGTAATATCTTTCGTAAATTTAATATCCATTTTCACTGTTTTGCTGATGACACCCAGCTCTATCTCTCTTGCCATCCTAATTCCTCACTTCCACCCTCCTCCCTTACTAACTGCCTTTATGAAATAAAGTCTTGGTTTAGCCATAATTTCCTTAAATTGAATACAGATAAAACAGAAATCCTTCTCATCGGCACCAAATCCTTACTATCCAAAGTCAACAGTTTTACCCTCACAATTGACAGTTTATCAGTTTCTCCATCCCATCAAGTTAAGAGTTTGGGTGTCATCCTCGATAGCTCATTATCATTCCAATCTCACATTAACAATATTACTCGCTCTGCCTACTTCCATCTGCGCAATATTAATCGTCTTCGTCCCTCGCTTTCCACCCATTCTACTTCTATCCTTGTCCACAGTTTAGTGTCCTCTCGTATTGACTACTGCAATTCTCTTCTCTTTGGTCTTCCCCAGAAATCACTCCATAAGCTACAACTTGTCCTAAACTCAGCAGCTCGCATCATTACAAAAACCCCTTCTTTCCATCATATCACCCCTGTTCTGCAGCAACTCCACTGGCTCCCCATAAAATACTGAATTCAATTTAAAATAATTTTGCTCACTTTTAAAGTAATCCATAATCTTGCCCCTCCTTATCTATTCGATCTACTTCAAATTGCCACTTCTTCTCGTTCTCTTAGATCATCTGCTTCCATTCACTTGGCTGTACCCCCTGCCCATCTCAGTACTATTGACTAAAGCTTACTCTCCTTAAATTCACTGTTTTCCTTTGTACATGCTTGTTTTTTGTGTTGTTTGGTTGCTTGTATTTATTGTTTTTTGTACAGTGTCCTTGAGTATTATGAAAGGCGCTTATAAATAAAATGTATTATTATTACTGATTAATCATAAATAATTGTAACAGGAGTATCCTAAGTGTTTTATTTTGTCCTTTTATATAACTTCTTTATGCTATATTAGTGTTAAATAAAGCAGTAAATGGTGCATATAAAGGAAATCTTATAATACTGTAAATATTCTGTGACTCTTCAACCCCAACCCAGTATCATATACATATTACTACTTCCTTTAAATAATCCATTAAGGGCAGTGTATAGTTGTTCATTCAGAGTTCATGTCCTCAAGTCACTTTGTTTCAAATGACTCTGCATTTTCCTTACTTCTTGAAAATACAAAACACACATTCAGAGAAACAAAACTTAAATAAGTAAATAGACAGGCTGACTTATTCAAAATTATGTGGCAGTTAGGAACTGTGATACATGGGTCAGAGCTGACAGCAAAAAAAAAAAACTTATTCCCAATAAAGGTCAAATGGAAACTGCCATTTCAAGTTAGAACAGGACAGTAAATTGTCAACAATTATTTGTTTGAGAGAAAGAGGAACGGAATAGAAGATTACAATTAATGATTTTTTTCAAGATAATTTGTCACTGTTCTCCTGCTGACTGCAGTCACAGTGCTGGGGATCAAATTACTAAAAAGAGAACAACCAACAAGCCAGATACTGTACAACAACCTGACCATAGAGGGAGACCAGATACAGACAAGACATGACTATTGACTTGACTATAGAGAGGGAACAGTTACATGCAAGATACAACAACCTGACTGTCACGGTTACTGTTTGCCGGACGAAAGAGAGGCATGATAGCAGAGGTGAACTGAACCAAAAGTCTTTAATAAAGCACAAAACAGGGAACCAAAAGCACAGACATGAACTTAAACCAGGATAAACTAGAAATATGACAAACTAGACATTACTAACAGACTGAGACAGACAGGCTAGGAGACAGACAGACCAAGAGAACACAGAGCCAGGAGGAACACACCAAAACAAACAGTAACCCAAAACAAACAGATGCAAGACAAAGACTGGTGAAACACAAGAACATTTATAAATCACACTAATTAGCAACCTCATTTCAGGTGAGCGCCACATCACCTGACCGAGGTGCATTCTGGGGATTTGAGTCCTTCACAGAAAAGAACACAAAGAAAACAGAAAAAACAAAGGAAGTCTCTGGGTGCTTTGGTGCCCTCTAGGGGTGTCCCTGACATTACCCCCCCCAAAAGGACCCGGACACCCTCCCCAAGGTCCCAGAACCATCCTCCCCACAGCGAGGCTGCAAGGCATTTTCCCTTGGAGTGGAAAGGATATTAATCCAAGGTTGGTGCCGAGGTCGGACGGCGGAGCGGGCACGGCGTCCTCGAACCCGTGCGGAGGCGGGGGCAGGAGCGCGGCGTCCTCGAACCCGTGCGGAGGCGGGGGCAGGAGCGCGGCGTCCTCGAACCCGTGCGGAGGCGGGGGCAGGAGCGCGGCGTCCTCGAACCCGTGCGGAGGCGGGGGCAGGAGCGCGGCGGCCTCGAACCCGTGCGGAGGCGGGGGCAGGAGCGCGGCGTCCTCGAACCCGTGCGGAGGCGGGGGCAGGAGCGCGGCGTCCTCGAACCCGTGCGGAGGCGGGGGCAGGAGCGCGGCGTCCTCGAACCCGTGCGGAGGCGGGGGCAGGAGCGCGGCGTCCTCGAACCCGTGCGGAGGCGGGGGCAGGAGTACGGCGTCCTCAAACCCGTGCGGAGGCAGCTCGCTGTCCTCCTCTATGCAGGACAGCTGCGGCGGAGGCAGCTCGCTGTCCTCCCCGATGCAGGACGGCGGCGGCGGCAGCTCGCTGACCTTGGCGGCGCATGACAGCGGCGGCAGAGGAAGAGGAAGCTCGCTGACCTCGGCGGCGCATGACGGCGGCAGAAGAGGAAGCTCGCTGACCTCGGCTGCGCATGACAGCGACGGAAGAGGAAGGTCGCTGTCCTCGTTGATGCAGGACGACGGAGAAGCTGACTCATGCCTTTCGAGGCACTCTGGCAGGTCTGGGCGCACAGCGGGGCGGACAGGAGAATCAGGGCCTCCACTTAGGCGGACAGGAGATTCGGGGTCTCCACTGAGGCAGACAGGAGATACAGGGCCTCCACTGAGGCGGACAGGAGATACAGGGCCTCCACTGAGGCGGACAGGAGATACAGGGCCTCCACTGAGGCGGACAGGAGATACAGGGCCTCCACTGAGGCGGACAGGAGATTCGGGGTTTCCACTGAGGCGGACAGGAGATTCGGGGTTTCCACTGAGGCTGGCTGGAGTCTGAGTGTTGAGCTTGGTCAGCTGGTTCTGGAGCAGTGCGCCCATCTCCAGCAGGGCTTGCATCCGTTCTTGATCATTCACGGACCTGCACACATTGATCTGATGGATGAGCTCACCTGCCAGCTTCTGGAGCACTAGCCTCCGCCGTTGATGCTCCTCGCTCTCCTCCTTTTGAGGACACACAGAATCCTTCTGAGGCGCTCCGCCGGCAGTTGCTCCACTCGCTCCGGCGTGCCCCAAGTAGTTCCACCGGAGGGCAAGCCGACTCCCCACGAATGTTGCTTGCCCTGGCGTCACGGTCATAGCACCCCCCCCCCCCCCCCAAAAAAAAAAACTTCCCAGGGGAGGCTCCTCTGCTATACTACTTTTTAGGTCTTGCATTCTGTCATGGTTACTCTTTGCCCGACGAAAGAGAGGCATGATAGCAGAGGTGAACTGAACCAAAAGTCTTTAATAAAGCACAAAACAGGGAACCAAAAGAACAGACATGAACTTAAACCAGGATAAACTAGAAATATGACAAACTAGACATTACTAACAGACTGAGACAGACAGGCTAGGAGACAGACAGACAGACAGACAGACAGACAGACAGACCAGGAGACAGACAAACCAAGAGAGCACAGAACCAGGAGGAACACAGAGCCAGGAGGAACAAACCAAAACAAACAGTAACCCAAACCAAACAGATGCAAGACAAAGACTGGTGAAACACAAGAACATTTATAATCACACTAATTAGCAACCTCATTTCAGGTGAGCGCCACATCACCTGACCGAGGTGCATTCTGGGGATTTGAGTCCTTCACAGAAAAGAACACAAAGAAAACAGAAAAAACAAAGGAAGTCTCTGGGTGCTTTGGCGCCCTCTAGGGGTAATCCCTGACACTGACTACATAGAGACCCAGTTGCACTCTAATAATTATGAACTGAAAAAAAAAAAAGAAAGATCAAGAAGAAGGCAACCTGAATGAACTGTTAAGCAAAATGGTAATTTTACAAGCAAGTTACAATGACATGAATAACAAGCATAATTTGTTACAGATGGAAAAAGTTGGCCTTCAGACAAAGTTGGATGCTGCAGGTGAGAAACACAATTAAGCAGTTGTGAATACTATGTATAAATTTAAAAGTTTTTCACTGCTAATTTTTATTCTTAAATTAAATTTAATGAATTTGTATAGCGCTTTTACCTCTGGTCATTGTTGCAAAGCAGCCTTTACAGAATCAGATTCTATTTGATTAGAAGATGTTGATGAATTTTGTAACTGTCTAACAAGTTATTGTTCCTGTGGAACAGTAAAGATATTTTACTGTTACAAGAAGTATCTAATGCCAGTGCTCTGTAACAGTTAGTAAAGTAACTGCTGTAGGTGTCGGAGCATAAAGGACTCTGGGTGAATGTCTTCCTCAATCCCTGAGATGGTGGGACGAGACAAACAGTGCTGAATGATCAGGCACGCAATAAGGAGAGTGATCACAATCAATCCACACTCCATGCTCCTGTCACCACCACCACGGTATTAAAACAGCTAGCCTTCCAGCTCAGGGGCCTAAAACAACTAGACAAAACACACACAAAATTACAATAAGGCTGAATGAGAAGCACACTATACAATACTCCTCATTAACAAAAACACAATTGACACTGTACTTAAAAGAAAAAAGAAAGAAAGCAAAAACAACTATAAACAAAACTCAGTCAGGCTAAGCAAAAAAAAAAAAAAGAATAAAAGAAATCATACAACAAAAGCAACCAAAACCCAAAAACAGGAACACACACACACACACACACACACACACACACACACACACACACACACACACACACACCACCGTTATCTGTACAAAAAGGCGCTTCCAATGAACCGATTCATCCTGCAGGTATTGGTCACCAGGTCACCCAAATCAAACAGTTGCTCACAGTCCACATCTCTGCAGTATACTCAAAGGTGACTAAGGCAATGGTGACGGACTCAAACCAGCAGGAAATAGCAGCTTGCACACTACCCCAAAGTCAGGAACAGGATGCCATTTCAACAACAATAAGTAAATATGGTTAGCCAAAATACACAAAATCACTGCAGTGTTAGTCAAACAGGTAGAACATACCTGCTAACCAAGGACCCACACACCCCAATGGTGGAGCTGGCAATAGCGCATCCCAGGTAGCCTACACACCACCCTGAAACTGGGAACAAGGTACTATTCCAGCTACAATAAACAATATGGTTAGCTGAAATGCGCAAGCTCCCTGCAACATTTGCCACAGAGCTAAACATACCTGCTAATTAGAGACCCACACGCCCCAAAATCGGAGCTGGCAATGACACATCCCTGGTATCTTAAACACCACTGAAGCTGCGAAGGCGCTGTTCCAGCTACAATAAACAAACAGGCTCAACTGAAATGCACAAGGTCACTGAAACATTAGCAAAAACGACTAAACCTACCTGCTAACACACACCAATGGGGCCGAGCTAGCAATGATGCATCCCAGATAGCTGAGTTGCAGTCTTTATATAACTAAACTCTCAGGGCAGATAAAAAAGCCTCCAAAGAGTAAAGATGTGCTCAGGGTCAGGAGAACAGGACTGATATAAGATAATATAAGACGCTTCTGGGGTTATATACCATTTTTTGTTGGTCACTCCTCCACCTTTAGATTTACCAGAATCCTCAGTTATTTCTGACTGGAAAACAGAGAAAGAGTCGGAAAATAGATGCAGATGGGAAATGAACTTGAGACAGAGTAAAAAACCTGGAGTGAAATGAGGAAAGATAACCAGTTCTCCTGGCTAGAGCATAACAACATTTAGTTAACACTGTTACACTTCAGGAGTTAATATTTTGTCAGTATTAAAGCTTGGATTAGTGATCATCACAGTAAAACATGAAGGTACTTAATTAAATACCCATGTCAACCACAATTCAGGAAGCTAGATTTAATCATGTTTGCCACAAGCAATAGTGTTTTGGGTGTTTTGTATTTACATGGATGATATGGGTAAACAAAGGGAATAGGAGATATCTGCTATAGAGGTTAATGAACTCAGCAATTCCTATTACAAAGAAATGTCAAATACATTCGTGACCAATAATTGCAACACATATGAAAGTGTGTGCCTGTGATTTGTTCCACAAAGTATGTGCTTACCGATGCAAATTACATGCAGCCTCATAGGATATTGAAATGCACATTCAGCAAAATGCATTTTATCCTCGAGTTACCCTATTTAAATCAGTAGGCATACTTGATATTAGACACAGCGCTTCCCCACAATAAAAAAAAATGGAAGGGATTAAAAAAAAACATTGACATTAACATTGTTCAAATGTTTTATATAACGGTACTAGTAACTAGGTGACAGGCATGTCATATTGCTTTGTCATATTGTTTTTGTAACAGCACTCAGCGTCAGCTTTAATTTGTACTATTAATTAAAGTAATAAATTATGTCTGTGAAGAAAATCTTAATGTAAATCATTACGTCAGTATTTGTATTTAATAATATGCTACATCCTACTGCATTTTAGATAAATACTAAATACTATAAACATTCTGTGACATTTTTAACCCCCAACCCAATATCATATTACTGCTTTTTTTTTAATGAACTGTTAAGGACACTGTACAGATGTTAATTCAGAGTGTATGTCCTCAAGTCACTTTATTTCTACTGACTCTGCAATTTCCTCCATTTTTGAAAGTACTGTACAAAAACGTCATGGTTTCCTCATTCAGAGAAACAAAACTTAAATACAAAGTAGAC
The DNA here is from genome assembly GCA_013621035.1 of Clarias magur. Taxonomy (NCBI): domain Eukaryota; kingdom Metazoa; phylum Chordata; class Actinopteri; order Siluriformes; family Clariidae; genus Clarias; species Clarias magur. The sequence continues at coordinate 124,685 of QNUK01000557.1, forward strand.
AGACTGACTTAAAGGTTCTGAGGCAGTTAGGAAGACTGATACGTGGTTCAAAGCTAACAGGAAAGCTACAAACAAAAATACATTCCCAATTAAGGCAAAATGGAGACTGGAGAGGACACATATGCCAATTCAAGTTATATTACTGACAATACGTTTGACTGTCTGGACAGCAAGGACATACTAACTGATTTTTATAATGGCAAAAGGAATGGAATAGAAGAAGGTGACCGGGGCATTCACAGGATCAGGAAAATCTTGGGTATGCACACCATCAAACACCCACTCACCCAATCACACACACACAAACCAGCATTCAGATTTTCAGGTGAAATGTGATATTTTATCCTCTTTTACTTCAGGTTTCATCGTTCTTGTTTCATCTTTTCATTGTTCTTGTTGTTTTTCAGTTTTCTCCTCTGCCATTTTTTACCCTATTGATTTTTTATTCATCATTCCATTTTAAATGATGCGGCACAGAGGAGAGGTTGAGTAAATATAATGTCGGTAGTTCTCTGTGTCACAGGACTCAACGGTACGTGTTACAGAGTGACTGCGGTGTGTGTGGTGCTTCTCCTGCTGATTGCAGTTACAGTACTGGGAATCAAATTACTAAATACAGAAAACAACCAACAGACCAGGTACAACAACCTGACTATGGAGAGAGATCAGTTACAGGCCAGATACAACAGCCTGCTTATAAAGGGAGACCAGTTGCAGACAAGATACAACAACCTGACTATAGAGAGAGACCAGTTGCAGTCTACTAATTATGAACTGAATAGAAAGAAAGATCAACAAGAGGCCAAACTGAAGGAACTGTCAAACAAAATGGTAACTTTACAAGCTAGTTATGATGACATGAAGAACAAGTGTGATGCGTTACAGATGGGAAAAGACGGCTTTCAGAGGAAGTTGGATGCTGTAGGTGAGCAACTCAACTAAGCGATTGCAAAGAGTATGCATGAATTTGAAACTTTTTACTGTTGAGTTTTAGTCCATTTGATTAGAATGTATTGATTAATATAACTGACTAACAAGTTCTTGTTCCCGTTTAAAAATAATGACCAGATAAAAAAAATTCTATTTAACAAAGAAAAATGTCTTTGATCACTGTGAGGACATGTGCATTTAACACTTAATGAATAAGTATTTAATGCCAGTAGGAGTCAGTAAATACCTCACTGGTGTCTGATTGCATTGAATGCAACCAAAAAATAAATGAATAAAATGGATAGAAGAACAAAATGTCATTCTTCTTAAAATGCAATATCATTGTTTTTTATGGAGGTTCTATAAAGATGATGTTCTACTTTCTGATCAAATTCACATATAAAAGCGGGATGGACATATTCTGGCTCTGCGTTTTACTTCATCTCTACTGAGACAAAAACCTGGAGTGAGAGCAGACAGGACTGCAGAAATAAAGGCGCAGACCTGGTGATCATAAACAGCAGCAAGAAACAGGTGTGTGTGTGTGTGTGTGTGTGTGTGTGTGTGTGTGTGTGTGTGTGTGTGTGTGTGTGTGTGTGTGTGTGTGTGTGTGTGAGTGAGAGAGAGAGAGATCCATCCCACATATAATTTGATTTGGTGCTGTCATCTGCAGGAGTTTATCCTTAACCTGCTTTGTAGCAGGCAGGCATGGATTGGTCTCAGTGACGGAGACAGTGAGGGAGAGTGGAAATGGGTGGATGGTACACCACTCACCACTGCGTAAGAAACTGAAAATCAATTCTCTATTCATTTCCAAATATCTAATTTTATCTAAATCTATTTCTGATCTGAGTCTACTTTCAATTCTCTTTGTTTCAGGTACTGGGCTGATGGTGAACCGAATAATGCAGGTAATGAAGACTGTGCTGAGATTGTGGGTTTAGAAGACTGGAGGAAATGGAATGACATGCCATGTTCACACAAGAATTTGTGGATATGTGAACAAAAGGTGCTTTTCAGTACTTAGAGAAAAGTACTGAAAAATTATTAAACATTTACAATTAATCATTGTTCTCTATTCTCATGTCATGTCATGTAAAGTGAATGTTGTCTAATGGAGATCTAAGGAAGGGGCAATCCATTTCTGCTTCATAATGTTTCATAGCGTGAGATCAGTGAGTTGTCTGGAGAAATTACAGTCATCTGAGAAACTTCTTAAATGCATAAATCTGTTGAGTTCTATTAATAAAAAAGTTTTGAGTTATCCATGGTGTGGGACTGTGTGTTTATTAGTGAGCTGATGAAGCCAGTGATTTTTGTGTTATAACATTTGGGTAAATTTGGGTGTTAGAGCCATAATCTGAGGCACCTATAATTCCCATAGTGCTCTAATAAACATATAGGTGTAAGAGACCACCCCTAGAGGGCACTGTGTGCTTTTTTGTAGTTTTGTTTGTCGACTCTGTTTCCCAGATGGCACTTCGGTCAGGTGATGACGGAGTACACCTGAACCGAGGTAGCTCATTAGTATTGTTATAAATAGCTGGTTGTTCTGGGAAACTGGGTCGTTCATTAATACTGTCAGTGGGCATTTGGTTTGGTTTGGTTTGGGTTGGGTTGTATTTTATTTTACTTTATTCTTGTTTGTTTATATGGGCTCTGAATGTGATGCATCTCTGTGATGTTTATGTAAGTGTTTTTAGTCCCTTCTGTGATTGTGCCATGTGTTTTGTTATGTTTCCTCTCGTCTAGTGTCTCTAGTATGCTCCCCTTGCCCTTTAGTATGTTCCCTCAACCTCCAGTGTGTTCCCCCTAACCTCTAGCATATTCCCCTAGCCTCTAGTGTGTGTCTCCCTAGCCTCTAGTCTCCTGAGGTTGCCCTGTCTCTGCTGTCTCTTCAGCTCTAAGCCTCTGAAATGCTTAAGAGTCTGTAAATGCGTCAAGAGACTGTGTGTGTTACTATGTGTACGTTTTGTTTCTTTTTGTCAAAAATAGGCCTTATATGTTAAAACAACACCTCTGCGCCTATGCCTGCCCCTTGTGCCCTTGGTGATTACATCCGCCCGAACTGCATGTAATACCAGTTTGTGACAATAGGCTAAAAAAAGCGATGTTTGCTATGAATCATCTACTGTGCAACTATTACTATTATATTACTAGTACTACTATTGCTACTACTGAAATACATTTAAAAAATCATTACGGTCAAATGAAAACATGCCCAGAATGCAGCAAAAACACATTTACATAATTTATGTAAACAATGCTGACCTTATTACTTTTTCTTCCTTTTATTTATCACACTGGCTCCCGTCAAAAAAAAAAAAACATTTGTACAGTATCAGTACAGAAGATTTACTAACATTTCAGTGATATGAAACTAGAAAAAGTAAAATATACAGTTATTTATTTATTTATTTATTTTTACCTGGTGTGTCTGTTCATTGAAGATATGTGTGAAAATATCATTTGCGGGGGTTGTAAGATGAGTAATAGGGCACATCAAGATGGTTTTTGGAATTTTTGCCTGTCTGTTTGTGCACACATCACAAACACTACTAAACCGATTTACATGTGGTTCCACAGGTGCATTTGGCTGAGCTTGAGGTAACCTAAAGACTTAATCACAATCAGTCTTTTTTTTTTAAATGATCTTTTTAAAACATTCTTATGAGAATGACAATTTAATTGGCCCATCATAGCCAGCATGATGTGGGGCTGTGACGAGTCAGCCAGATCAGTCATGAACATCCAGTTCCCTGAATAAGGGAATTCTGCCTCCCTAACTAATTACCCCTGTGCACCTGGAACCCATCAGCAATCCACCCCTGCCTTTAAACCGATTCTTAGAATTAAATTCAGTGCCACAGCATTTCACTTGCATACCTCGTCCCATTCATTTGTGAATTTTCCTGTGCCTGTCTCTGTGCTTTGACCAAATTGATCACCTATTCCTGGATTTCATTTTTGCCCTCTGGATTTTTTGGTTGGATATGGCTATGTGTATCACCTCGCCTGCTTATCGACTTTGAACTTGGATCGCACTTCTGGATTTAATCTCTCTTGCTGCTCGACAACTGTTACCGTCCCTGCCTATACCTCCTGTGTGTGTGCGCTTGTGAGCACTGCTACGTTTGGAGACATCGGACAATGCACTCTCTGCCGAATTCTCACTCCAAACATCAGGCGCTGCAATTGCGCACACTCTGCCTTAGTCAAAGACTCACATTCATTTGGAGATCCCCTCTCATACTCTGCTTCTGGGATTGTGGAGCTCACCCCACATCAACCCACCTCCTCTTTCATCAAAGGGGATTCCCCTATTCATCCTCTTCACTGACACGCACAGTCTCTTTCCTCTCTGCTCCTGTTGCACCTGCACGCTGAAACTCATTTGTGTCTTTTCTTTAATAAATCTGTCTCTCTGCAATTAGGTTCACTCCTGTTCAGTCTATGTTTTAATAATTAATACAAAATATTAATTACAATTAAAACAAATTAATCTGCACTTTACTTTTAAAAAGAAACATGGCACACACAGCCCTGTGCGAGCGAGCACACACACAGCGCTGGACGAGCAAGCACACACAAACACAGAGCTCCACGTGCATGCGTGCCACATGATAGGGTACTCGTATATCAAAACTCACTCATTTATCAAGTTAAAATTTATTAAAACTTTTTGCTCATCTTGTGGAATGCTCGCAAGCAAGGTTACTTGCAATCCAAGGTTCCATTGTATTAGTCTTACCAAGTCTTATCTAGTGTAATTTTTTATTGGCACCATCCACCCAGTATATTTAGTCCCTGACATGCAAACAAGTTCTGTTCTGAGATCACGTTTGTAGGTCGGATTTGTTCTTAAGTCCACAAAGTAGTATTATATGGCTTTGAAACAAATATATAACACAGGACAACACAGAGCCAGGAGAACATGGAGCCAGGAAGAACTCAGAGTCAGGAAGAACACAGAGAACAAGGAGAACACTGAACAAGGAGAACACAGAATAAGGAGAACACAGAGTCAGGAAGAACACAAAGCTAGGAAAAACATAGAGCTAGAAAGAACATACCAGACAAACAGTAATCCTAGATGAACAGGTGCAAGACAAGGACAACACAGAACTCAGGAACATTTATAACCACACTAATGAGCAACCTCAGTTCAGGTGAGCGCCACATCACCTGACTGAGGTGCATTCTGGGGATTAGAGTCCTTCACAGAAAAGAACACAAAGAAAACAGAAAAGACAAAGGAAGTCTCTGGGCGCTTTGTCGCCCTCTAGGGGTAATCCCTGACACACACACTATGATGACATAGGGCTGATGTCATTGTGCTTGGGCCCTAATAACAAGAGGGCCCTTCACACACTATGATGACATAGGGCTGATGCCATTGTGCTTGGGCCCTAATAATGTTACACAAGCTGCACATTGACAACTCTTAAAAAAAAAAAAAAAAAAAAAAGCTTTTATTTCTATAGCATTGTCATTTTAAAAGATATATTAAAATGTTTGCTGTAATTAAAGGGGTGTACTCACTTTTGTGAATGGGTGTACATATAATGCATATTCAATTAAATTTTATGTCATTTTAGATCGATTTAAACAATGGTCATTGTCAGCATTGTTTACAGAATCTAAAGACAGTTATGGAAATATGTATGGAATATGAGAAAATGTGTATGAATCAAAATTATCAAGTCGTCAGATTATCTCCGATGAGCAAGCCGAGGGCAATTGTGGCAAAGAAAAACTTCATTACTTCAAAACTGGAATTTTTGCAGTTTTGTACCAGAGCCTCCAAAAACAAAACTGGACTCTATATTAACTTAAACACATCTTCTGATCTGTTATATTGAACTTCTAGATGCCTAACATAGTATGACTAACAGCAGTCACAAGTCCTCAAAGTGCAGCTGTCTACATCAGCTGAGGCCAAGACCGCCTTCATGGTAAAATGGAACCATCTCCAGTCAACACATGTATTCCAAGCAGACCAGACAGGGCCACCAGGATGGGTCAGACAGGTCTGGAGGGCAGAGGGGGATCTGGATTATTGGCAGCTCGGGAGCAGCATGTGTAGCTCAACTGAGAGAGACATGGAGATGGAGAGAGATGAGACGAGAACAGAACAGAGAGACACAATTACTGTAGGTACAGTATGATCACAGTCACATAATGTATGAAGTGAATGCATATTTAGTGCAGAGTGCAAGTGGGGCCTCGTACAGGATTAACTATGACAGCATACTGTAACTAATAGGGAGAGACAGAAGTAATCTATCTACCGTATGTGTGTAAATATATCACTTTAATATACAGTATCTAGGATACATCTAGGAAAGCCTGATGTGCCCGATTAAAATTTGTTTATTCTCTTCAAAGAGAATGATATGGTTAATTTGTCGTCATCTGCATCAATGTTTATTAAGTTGTCTGGTTTGAAAGCTTGAATGTTTTGCTTAAGGTTTATAATTTTGTAATACAAGTATTGAAAAAAGCATGTAATGATGGTGTTTTAATGTAATAGTCATAATATTGTTAATCTAATATTAAATGCTGTTTAAAATGTAATTTTGGTGCCATAATGGTTTCTGATTTTGTTAGTTTACAATATGTTATTATTTTACATGTTAGGTGTTTTCTTTTTAGTAATAAAAGACTTGTTGACTTGTTTTATTGTACATTTAACATAGTAAAATTCAAGCTAGTCAAATAAGCTTTACAAATAAATATTTTACAAACATACATTTCTCATTTCATCACATTTGCTTCAACTTACTTTCAGACTTTCAGTAGGTCAATCCTTGTGGTTTGGCTCTGTCTGTTTAGTTTGTAGGTGTGCCTTTGTTTGCAGGCCTCCATCTTTTAGCATCATCACACAATTTTTATATATTTCTATCACCTTCTCTATGTACTGTTTTTAATCCTTTTATATGAAAACCTTAAACTTTATTTTTTTAATCTACCTACAGTATGTGGGTAATATAGCACTTTGATTGCATAGGCTTTGGTGGTTAAACTAATATTGCTACAAAGAAAAAGAGAAGTCGTTACTGTGTAGTAAATCAGTATTTCACCAGCAGACCATGTAGGTCTTGTGCTATTGTTAGACAAAATAGAAATGTCAAAAGAACCTCCTTGTGTGAGAGAATGTACAGATTTTGTTATTGATAGATAGAGTCAAAAAGAAGCTCCCAACTAATCTGGTTATAGATTTAAATTAGTCTCTGTGGCAAGGCAGAAATCCCTGAAGTGACCAAAACCTTGGGATGAACAAGTACTGATCTCAATGTACTCTCAAACCTTGATATGATCCACAATATGTATTCTGTGTTCCATGGGAGATCAATTACAACACTAGTGTTCCGCACTGCACTGCTGGTATGTGGTGTCGTCTTCATTTCCTCTTCACACATTAGTGACTTCCCCATTCACAAGAAGTAACCTGTGTCACAACCACCTACACACATACATAGTAGAGGTGGATGGATGCAGACAAAGACACTGTACTTCAGGGTTGTATAAAACAGAGATGTCTGAGCTAGTTTCTGATTATGTGAACTACGCTGAGAAGAGAGGTGAGCGCATAGAAAGAGTGGTGGAAATCTACGACAATGCAGCGTCTATCACAAGTCAGGAGCTTAAAGAAGAACCTGAAGTAAAGAAAACCGTACAGACTAAACAGACAGGTATGAACATTTTATGAAAATAACAAGACAGTATGTTTTAATTAAATTTTACATTAAATGATTAAATGATAAATGATGAATCAGCCACAAGGCTGTTTAGCAAGTTATTAGGTAGCTATTTAGTGTAAACTTACACAAGTCAAATAATGAATATTATTCCACAGTGCTATTGACCTCCTAATTGTGTCTGATCAGAAGGCGAAAACCTTATCAGAAGGTTTTTTTTTTGGTGTTGGCCCACAAAGGGTATATTTAGGGAAGTAAATGATTAACAGTTTGCGTTTGTAAGAAGTTTCCACTGCCAGTGCCGTCACAGTCAGTGAGTAAAATTGTGTTCAAAATAATAGGAGTGTAAGTGAGTAAAACTTAAAATCTTTACAATAGCTTTTATTTCTGTGCCAAACATATTTTGAGACAACTATCAGCTGCTAACCAAAGTTTTAAGCAATTAGAAAAAGAAGTATTACATTTCTTACAGTCAAATCCCCTGTTAAAAAGAGGAAGGAGAATGGGGAAGAAAACTATATTTAATTTCTAGGTTTCATTGTGCTTTCAGAACTACTTAAATATTTCATGCTATGGATTCTATTTTTATTTATTTATTTATTTATTTATTGAGATTCTGGTCCATGCTGTAGGAAGAAGGTACCTAAAGCTTGTTTACACCGCTTGATTTTGTCCAAATATGTTGTCATAGAAAATCATCACTTTTACATATCATAGCCTATGTACAGTCACAGTTCAGATCACAGACTTTAGCAGCCTGAAATGACTTCATTCCAATTTTTACCCTAATATAATACAGAACGTGTAAGGCCTGGCTCAACGGCATGTATTTCAGGTAATACATAGTCTATACTGATACTGAATCACTTTTGCATGTCTTCCTAAACGGGACGCATATCCGATAAGTCTTCAATGACTTAAATGAGAACAGAGTGGGTTTCTGATTTTCTCCCTAATTAGGCATACCCAGTTCCCTTTCAAAAGCTACACTCGATGCTTTGTGAAAACGCTATGGGAACATCTCTTTGTTTCCGGTTGTGAAGCCTGTGTATGTCAAAACCGCCGAATACTTTGGCTTATAACCTCTGCCTGGCATGACGCCACCGAATAAGGTGCACCTGCAGGTTATAAATAGGAGTGAACCGGAAACATCCTTAGATCTTTTTGTCTTCAGGACCACTTTCTGTTTGCATGTGTGTGTGCAACAGAATCACAGTAGGAAAGAAAAACTTTACTTACCGATAATGGCAAGAGTGATTTTCTTTCGGAGGGCGATCTCCACGACTTTTCTTGAGTGCTTGGGTTTCAAGGAAAGTGAAAGCATTGTGATCTCCCTATTAAGGCACTTTGCACATGGCTCTCTTTCTTTAAAGAGAAACCACAAGCCGCGGCGCATTCCTGGGGCTTGCGTGCGTATGAGACGGGACTTCCCCCTTTCTCTCCACCGCCGCCACTAGGTTCGGGAGGCAAAGCTCTACGAGCAGACCTCTGCAAGGTTTCTCCCCTGCCGTCCTCAGGAGTCGGGACCGTTGGTCACCCAGTCCCGACCAGGTCTGGTCCCCACGAGGCGTGAGGTGCAGAAGGAGAGTGTGCCAAGCCAGCTACCCCCTCATAGAGACAGGGGAAGGACTCGTCGTGCTTCGCAATCCACCTCAAAGAGTAAAAAAAAAGCACCGGACCTTATCTCCGCCAAAGATAATTATCTCCGCCCTGGGGAGGGACGTGTAAAAATTCCAAAAAGGGATAAAGACTCCACCCTGGCACCCTATGGGGGCCGTTGTCTAATCTCCGCCACCACTGGTGTTTCGGGAAGCAGCGGTCTCCAGAGAAATGTTAGGGGCTCAGTTCCTTCCTGCCTTGTTTCAGGACACCGGACACCTAACACCCCCCCCCCTCCGTTGCACATCGTACTCTGCATTTTCAATGGCATGGTCTTCAATTCCATGAAACCGGGGCGAGCGCATCTGCTGACTTGGCAGTTACAGAATGAGTTTGCTGGCAAAGGGGCCATAGAGCATGCATGTTCCCCTGACAGACGAGAGATGGGGGGTTGAGTCCAATTTTACATCTTCTTGGGCTGAACATCAAAATGTTGACAACCAAAATGATTGTTTCTCAAATTCAACACAAGAAGTTCCTGAGGTTTGCTTTCGGGGGCGAAGCTTACCAGTATCGGATCCTTCTATCTGGCCTAGCCCTGTCACCCCGCACATATAAAATGCACGGATGCAGCTCTGGCTCTATGATTCCAGGGCATCCGTATTCTGAATTGTATAGACGACTGGCTGATCCTAGCTCAGACTTAATAGCTAGCGCTTCAACATCGGGATGTCATCCTAGCTCATCTCCATTCTTTAGGATTGAGACTTAACGGATTCTCTTTCCTGTTCAGAGGACAACATATTTGGGTGTCACATGGGATTCTATCACAAGATGGGCACAACTGTTTCCCACTTGTGTCGAACCCATCCTCCAACACCCTGAAGGAAATCAAGCTAGGCCAGAAAGTGACTCCATCACTTTCAAAGATCTTTAGGTTTCATGGCAGCTGCATCCATGGTAATAGCTTTAGGCCTTCTGCACATGAGGGCGTTTTCAGTTGTGCCTAAGAGCCAGGGATTTTACTCAAGGGCCAATCCCCAGAGGCTAATAAGGGTTACGCGCCACGGCTTCGTACCCTTTCTGTGTGGATCAGACCCCGGGTCCCACTTTAGGTCCGTCTTGTCGTTGCAAGATGCTAACGACAGACGCTTCACTCACGGGCTGGGGTGCGGTCTTGGATGGCCGTCCAGCACAAGGGAGCTGGAGAGGTCCTCTTCTCGCATGGCACAGCAATTGCCTCGAAATGATGGCTCTGTTTCTGGGCCTGAAACACTTCCTCCAGCAGTTGAGAGGCTACCATGTCCTAGTGCGGGTGGACAACACTGTGGTAGTCTTGTACATAAATCGCAAGGGTGGACTGTGCTCCCACCGCTTGACCAAGCTAGCGCTCCAGGTTCTGCTTTGGGCGCAGGACAAGTTCCTGTCCATCAGAGCAATTTACATTCCGGGGCACATGAATGTAGGAGCGGACTTGCTATCCAGACAAGCTGTGACACATGGGTACTGGAAAATCCACCCCCTTTACTACTCTGACTCCTCCAGCTCCCCTGGGTCTGGACGCCATGGCCCACACGTGGCCCAGATTACGCCTTTATGCGTTTCCTCTGATAGTTCTGCTCCCAGGAGTCCTGGCGAGTGTCCGTCAACAGGCTTTGCACCTCTTATCGATAGCGCCCTAGTGGCCGACCAGAGTGTGGTTCTCAGATTTAATAACTCTCCTCAACGGCTCACCCTGAGTGATTCCAGTGAGGAGGGATCTTTTGTCTCAGGTGCAGGGGACAATATTTCATCCCCGGCCCGAGCTCTGGAACCTTCACCTTTGGCCCCTGAAGGGGACCAACTAAGACATGATGGTCTTCCAGCCAGCGTAATTGAAACCATTTCAAGTGCCAGGGCTCCCTTCACTAGAAGAACTTATGCCCTCAAATGGAGTGTATTTGAAAGTTGGTGCATTGTAAGACATGTAGACCCAGTCCACTGCCAGATTGTTTCAGTGCTGGAGTTTCTGCAAGAAAAGTTGTCCTCTGGCTTATGTCCTAGTACTCTCAGAACATACATTACCGCTATTTCGGCACGCTCTGACCGATGGGGTTTCTGTGGAAAAGCACCATTTGGCTGCCCGTTTTATTCATGGAGCTAAACGGTTGAGGCCGCCCACTAGAGCGATGGTCCCTTCATGGGACTTAGCTATCGTATTCGAAGGCCTGGCTGCCACCCTTTTCGTACCACTAGAGTCAGCACCTGTCAGGCTTCTGCATCTTAAGATGGTTTTTCTTATGGCTATTACTTCTTTAAGGAGGATTGGTGATCTGCAGGCTCTGTCAGTCTCCCCATCCTACCTAGACTTTGCCCCTGGGCTAATCAAAGCTATTCTGCATCCTCACCCGAACTATCTTCCCAAGGTTCCATTCTCGACCATGCACCCAGTCGTTCTCGAAGCCTTCTGTCCTCTGCCTTTCACAGCTCCGGAGCAGGAAAAACTTCACTTACTGTGTCCAGTATGTGCTCTTTGGATTTACATCCACCGCACTAGCTAGTGGCGTAAGTCAAAGCAGCTCTTTATTTGCCATGGGGGTTGCAACTGGGGGGTGGCCGCCATTAGACAGACTCTGTCACACTGGGTGAGAGATGCTATTGCCCTAGCCTATGAGGCGCGTCGTCACACTTCTCATTCAACCAGGTGGATTGCATCATCAATTGCTCTGGCAAGAGGCGTCCCCCTGCAGCAGGTTTGTGATGCGGCAGGCTGGTCCTCTCCACACACGTTTGTTAGATTTTATAGACCGGATGTCAATGCTACTCCGGGCTCGTGGATCCTTGAGTCAGCATCCCAGAGCTACGTCTGAGACCTCCTTGGCTATTGTGCGCACACGCTACACAACCTGGGGTCCAGACACTTGCACTGCGGCGGCATTTTCTTGTTCCCATAGCGTTTTCACGCAGCATCGAGTGTAGCTTTTGAAAGGGAACGTCTCGGGTTACTTAGCTGTAACCCTGTTTCCTGTTAAAGCGGGAACTAGATGCTGCATTTCAATGCCGCACTGTTGGCATGCCTGGACGTCCTTCAGAAAAAATTGACCTGAGAATGTTTCCGATTCACTCCTATTTATAACCTGCAGGTGCACCTTATTCAATGACGTCATGCCTGGCAGAGGTTATAAGCAGAAGTATTCAGTGGTTTTGACATACACAGGCGTCATAACCGGAAACAAAGAGATGTTCCCATAGCGTTTTCACGCAGCATCTCGTTCCCGCCTTATCAAGGAACAGGGTTACAGCTAAGTAATCCATTAGGGCTATCGTGTGTTTCCTCTGAACCACATGACGCCAGCCAACAGTATCTTTTTTTATATGAATTCTTGCATATGTGTAGGGTCCATATATTGAACGTGTTTGGTAAAACAACAAACAAAATGATCCATTCCTTTAATTCTATGGCTAATGCTATATGAGAACATGTGATTAGGCACTCTGGGGTAGACTTAGATTCAATTGTAAAGTGTAACAAGGTTGCCATGAATTTACCTTTAAAATCTGTTTCATTTCAGTGATTATCATTTCTCAAAATTGCTATATTCACATATAGCCTGTATCTCTAAGCTATGAGACCTTTTACATAAGGGCAGCCGGAAAATGCATGTAAATGGAAAAAAATCAATTCTTGTGAGTTAGAAAATTAGAGAAAATGAGGCTAAAATACATATGCATTTCTGTCTGTGTATTTCTAGCAGGACATACTGCATGGAGCAGGTGTTACAGACTGAGTGCAGTGTTTGTGGTCCTACAGTGTGTTCTCCTGCTGACTGCCGTTATAGTGCTGTGGGTCAAATTCAATAACCTGACTGCAGAACATGATCAGTTACAAACCAGTTACAACAATCTAAATCTAGAGAAAGACCGCTTACAGGTCAGTTCTAACAGAATGAGAAATGAGCGACAGCAGTTAAAATTTCAGAGAGACCAGTTACAACAAGAGACATCACTACTGCAGAACATGCTCGTGAAACTTGGTATGTGAAAACCGATTAGTATTTTTTTTTTTTTTTAAACATACAGTACAGACCAAAAGTTTGGACACACCTTCTCATTCAAAGAGTTTTCTTTATTATGTTCTTTATTGTGTTCTTTAGCCCAAACAAGTCTCTACTGCTTGTTGCCTGTCCTTAGCAGTGGTTTCCTAGCAGATATTAGCAGATACCATGCAGATAGCAGATACCATGAAGGCCTGATTAACACAGTCTTCTCTTAACAGTTGTTCTAGAGATGTGTCTGCTGCTAGAACTCTGTGTGGCATTGAGCTGCTCTCTGATCTGAGCTGCTGTTAACCTGCGATTTCTGAGGCTGGTGACTCGGATGAACTTCTCCTCTGCAGCAGAGGCGACTCTCGGTCTTCCTTTCCTGGGGCGGTCCTCATGTGAGCCGGTTTCTTTGTAGCGCTTGATGGTTTTTGTGACTGCACTCGGGGACACTTTCAAAGTTTTCCCAATTTTTCGACTCACTGACCTTCTTTTCTTAAAGTAATGATGGCCACTCGTTTTTCTTCACTTAGCTGTTTTTTTCTTGCCATAATACAAATTCAACCTCTTTGAATGAGAAGGTGTGTCCAAACCTTTGGTCTGTAATGTATTAATTAAAATTTAATTAGGTATCAAAGTCATTCTAAGTAATGGCTTGAATAACAAATGACATTAACACGATTAAAGTGGCATGTCTCATGAAAATGATAAAAATTAGATCTCTGAACTATTATGAAACAATCACAATTTTATTAAAAGGCATTTATTTCAGTGCATCAGTATTTACAATATGTACAATTACTTTACAAGGATGTAGAGTTTTCGACTCGAATGTTTGCTACAATCTTACTAAGAAGATGAGCTGGACTGAGAGCAGAAACTACTGCAAAGCGAGAGGAGCCGATCTGGTGATCATAAACAGCACAGAGGAACAGGTAAGCAAAGGAGAAAGCAAGAGAGCGAGAGAGAGAGAGTATGAAAAATAATCTACAATCAGTAAATGCTGTTGCACTTACAGGAGTTCATCAGTAAATATTTTGGCAGTGTTGAAGCTTGGATTGGTCTGACTGACACAGAGAAAGAAGGCACTTTTAAATGGAGGGATAATTCACCACTGACCACAGCGTAAGACATTGCTGCACTGAAATTTACACCTTATGCAGTTTCTTTTATTGTGAAACCATATATATTAATAATATTAAACATTCTGACTCTTTGTGTTTTCAGGTTCTGGTGGAAAGGAGAAGAACCCAACAATTATGGCAATGAAGACTGTGTTATAACAGGATATAGCCAAGCTAAATCTAACATGTCAACCTGGGCTGATTATCCATGTGACTTTCCTGTAGTTGGTATTTGTGAGCTGACAATATTGAACTAAACTTTAGATTTACCTATGAATTAAAAAAAACCTATATAAGGGCAGTTATTAGTAGCTTGAATTATTCTGTTTAACAGTCTTACAGCTTTCAGTTTTCAAAAGCTCTGAAGTGGCAGGCAACGAAAGTGCTTTTTGTTATATAACTATCTGATGTCACAATGTCTGTCCACCGTGGTCCACCTACTTCTGTATAGATTAATTAGAAATTTTCACTGCAAATTGCTGTGATTGATAGCATTGTACTCACATTTTTTTGGCACAGAATATCCAATGGCCATGTGAATCACAATTCAGGAAGTATGTTTGGCACAAACAATAGTGTTTATTTTGCTTTGTATTTACAATGCTTGATTGGGTATAAATGATGGTGTAAATGAGATGCCTGCATTAAAGTTTGCAGAATCGCTGAGTTTAGTAACGTGTAATTTAAAATCTCCAATTTTTTTAATCCACAATCAAGCACTGCAGAAATGACAAATTGACACTGTATATAGATAGATAGATAGATAGATGTGTAATCTTGGATCTCGAGCATAATTCATTCCGGAAGTGGGTTTGTACAGTATATCAAAATACTCATATATCAAAGCAAATTTCCCCCATAAGAAATAATTTTCATTTTACAATTTACAAAAAAAAAAGAAAGAATATTATATGTGGCAGCTGGTGCAAAAAAGTTTTTTGGGGGCACAAACAAAATTAAAATTAAACTTTTAATACTCGCCTGTAAATAGGTATTAATCAGCTGATTATGCGGTGATCATTACTACTAGCATAAAATAAAGACATGACTCGCATCGCATCCAGTCAGCAGCTCCACTTGCCACAAGAAATGCTGGAAGACTTGTTGAGAATGGTCCAATCATATAGTCCATAGAGTCCGAATATTTAAAAACAATATGATTCGCTAAGAACAAAAGTGGGAGGGTTCAGGGCACACAGAGTTTGCGCCCGAAGGATGATTTGAAAAGATC
Organism: Clarias magur; assembly: GCA_013621035.1. NCBI lineage: Eukaryota > Metazoa > Chordata > Actinopteri > Siluriformes > Clariidae > Clarias > Clarias magur. Next base: position 140,289 of record QNUK01000557.1, read on the forward strand.
CAATCAGACCTCAGCCTCAGGTCACATGCTTTCAAAGATTTACGTGCTTACATAGACACTCGTTTGTCCGGCGCCCCGTGTACACGAACACAAGTGAACGTAATACAATTTAGATTTTTTTTTATTGCAAATAAATTATATTACGAAATACAGCGGGATATTGTGACTAAATGACTTTCATTATTAAAATAAATAATTATGTTAAATAATTACATGTTAAAGTAGCATTCTTCTTTGCCGAACTTAAAGGTAAATAACAAAATATAAAGTCAATATAAAACAAATTAACCTACACTTTACCTTTGAAAAAATCTAAACAAATCCTGACAGATAAGTGTTTCCATTAAATGTGTTTGTGCATGCACGCGCAGTGTTTCCGGTAGTGTGGGTGTGTGTGTGGGTGACCTGCAACCCTGTAGAGGATAAGCGGTATAGAAGATTTATTCATCTAAGAAATGAATGAGTGGATGATGAATCAATGAATGAATTCCTGTTAAATGGCAACAAAATGTTACAAATGCACCATGGGAATTATTCTTTCAAAGCAGCAACAACAGTATTACTTTATATAAAAAACACTTGTCTTTCAGTTTATATACATTTTATTTTATCACACAGACACCTGTGAAAGATTCAAACAGCACTAGTACAGTATATCTACTTACATTTCACTGAACATAGACATATAGAAAAAGAATATGTGGTTTAACATTGCAGTTTATTTGATGACAACAAAAACATTGAGAAAACTACAAAGAACCAAGTAAGAATATACTGTATGGTTATATAAGGGTATACAGTATAATAGAGTAAGGAATAGAACATGTTACTAGAGCTATACATTTACAGAAAAAAAATTACTATTATAAAATTGAAATGCTTAGGGTGTAACGTTTATAGATCTTGCCTTCTGTAAGGGTCTTTTCAATAAATTTTACCCCTGACTAGACAATACCTATTGCCATAGCGGTCATATCATCGGGGGGGGGAAATTATCTACTGTCTGATCTCCTTCCTTATATTCTCTCTCTCTCTCTCTCTCTCTCTCCCTCCTCACTTTTTCTTGCCGCTCCTGCTGCTGTCATGGGTCTAGCTGGTGGTAGTTGCTAGACCGGCTGATGTTGCCGTGGGCATGAAGGTAGGCATGAAGGCAGAGGGGTGTGCAAACAGAAAGAGTCTTTTATTTAAACAAACACAACTCAAAAACAGAACAAAGGAACTAAAACAACAAACTCAAACTAAAACTAGGGCTCAGGAAAAACACAACAGGAAGGGATCTGAACACAGGGAACCAGGTTCCTGGTTCTAACTAAAGACACAGAGGGGAACTAGAGACTGGAGAGACCGGACTGGAGGGGCTGGACTGGAGAGACAGGGCGAGACAGGAGACAGGGCTAGGGGCACAGAGACTGACAGGAACTAGACTAGCTGGTTAGTGAGGTTAGTAGCTACATGTTGTACTGGGGACACTGCAGGCTGACCTAACCGGGTTAGTGGCTAATGGGGTTAGTATTGACCTAGGGGACCGGAAGACAAAAGGCAGGGCACACATGAGGCTATACCAAACTAGCGGCTAACCTACTAGTGACCAGAACCACTAGCAGTCACTCCCACTAGAGATTAGCCTACTGGAGGCTAACCCTACTAGGGGCTAACCCTACTAGCCATCAAGGCCTACTAGCGGCTAAGCCTGCTAATGGCTAAGCCCTCATGTGGCTACACATACTAGGGAAAAGACCAGAAGGCAAAACAATACTTACACAGGACACAGGAGGAGACACAGCCTAACTACACAGTGAACAAAGCAGCTCCATGAATCCACAGACACACGGAACATCAAGAAAACAAAACTAGAGCCCTCTGAAAACAAAACTAAAAGTAACAAAAATGAACGCCCACATGATGGTGATACAAACAGACAATCATAGATAATGCTCGACCCAGTTTCCCAGAACAAACTGCTATTTATAGAAGGTTTTAATGAGCCACCTCAGTTCAGGTGAGCCTCATCACCTGACTGAGGTGCCTTCTGGGAAACTGAGTCAACCAACAGGAACTACACAGAAAGACAGACAGACATGAACAGTGACCTCTAGTGGAGGTTCCTAACAGCTGCTACCCAGAGACCTAATTGCCCAAGGCCAACTTTAGCCCAGCAGTTTTAAGTTTTGGCAGGAGTTAACAAACAAACAAACAAACATCCATGTGTAAACCTCTGTCTAGACCGACTATGTAGATTCCAGAATTCTTCATGCAATATTCCACTCTCTGGGGAGTAATGGTTTATATTCCAAAATAGAGCAATAATATTAATCACAATCTTAATAAACATTTGAGTGGCTCACTAATAAGGAAAGCTGTATAATGTACAATGTATACAATACTTAATCTGCAGCTTCAATAAAATCAGCCTTTTCATCAATCTTATAATTTGTTTTAGAATTTAAAAAAGTATTTTCATTAAATGCAATGTTTCTGCATCAACCACTGCACTTGTTTTCTTTATCAAACATGAGACTATATCATATTAAATGTTTATACTTACCATGGATATAATATAATAAAATTGAAGTGTGCTACTTTATAATACCATTCCTAATGCAATTAAACCACTGTATAGTGTCCGTGAAGAAGGATTAGTGGAAAAAGCATGATTTGAATGTGTGAGGCGGCGTGTCTAGGATGTGACAGAAGAACACCTATGAAAGTGTAGGTGCTGAGGATGTCCTATTGTCAATACTTTTTCATTGCTTGCTTGCTTGCTTTTGAATAGTGGATTAATAGTGGAAGGAATTCGTGCAAATTATATCAATGAATAGCAACTGAATTCACAGCTATTTAGTGATTTTTTTTTTATTATTCCTTTTTTTCATAGAGGATACAATATAGTGCCAAATGTATAAATCCAGTTGTATAATATAATCCTAATATACAGCTATTTAAAAATAATTGATTGCATGATGATAAAAGGGGCATTCAGGTCAAACTGGGATTTGTAGTGAAATGTCTTGGGAACTAAAGTGTAAAACTGAGGGAGATTTACAGAAGACTTAAAGCACAGAAATGCGATGAGACTCTTAGCTGTGGAAAAAAAAAAAACATTTGAACATTTTCCTTTTTGAAATAAAGTATGTGAATGCGAATCCTGGCTAAGGTGGCTTGGAACCCACTCCAGTCATTCTTGTAAACATTCACTGAGAGGAAAACCTGATCCTTGAAAATTAATGGATAACTTGCCAGAAATTACAAGAAGATTCATCTGTCTGTAGGAACTATACATGTAATCATTCACATACACCACTTGCACATTACAGGAACTGAACTGGGAGTTATTCCCACATCCTATGTACGTACAGTCCTGACCTCACTCCAAGCCATATCAAGTTGTTGAAGCGATTAAGGGAGGGGAGCCATTTTCTGGGAAGCCAGTGTTTCATTCAAGAACTTATGAAATACTGTAATAAGTGCATTAATGTAGCAGGGAATTATATACACCAATAAAGAGTAAAAAATTATAAAGAATAAAGAGGTTTTACTCTAATAACTGTGGGTTAGGGTTAGTTAGTTAATAGGGTTAGCTAACCCTAACCCTAGTTAATTGTGCATAACCAAAAGCTTTGCTATGACTTGCTGAATGCCTCTCATAGATGATTAAATAAAAGCACATAACTGCAACATAGGAAAAATAGCAATATAAGAAATAAAAAGATTTCCATCCAAACCGAATGTGACATGAGGTAGCATTTTAAAATTGCTTAATTTAATTGCTTAATTTTGAAGGGCTTATTTAAGTATTTATGAAACTACCTGTTTTCTTTCATTTTCACATGGAGTTTAAACAGAATTACGGACATCACTTTTTACAACTCTGACAGAACAGCAGAAGATTAGCGCAAACTTTCACCGCTGTTAAGCAACAACAGGTTTCATAGGCTACAGTCGACAGAGTCTCACTAATACTGGACAGGTAGAGACTGGAAAAAAAAAATCACGTTTCTTTTTTTTTTTTTCAGTGTGTTTTTGGTGAGTCTGTGCTTATTATAACATCAGACTCCTGGTCTTTGTAGACAGAAGTGTGTCTCAGTGTTGTCTTCTGGTGTGTAAAGTTTCAGAAACTCATCACTGAAAAACATTTTTCTCACAGACCCACCATTCTTCATGAATGCAAGACTTGGCGATGCTTTTCTCCCCCATGGTTGTATTTCCACCATCAGGCTCATTATTTCCATTATTCAGTAGTTCTTTGCCCCAGTACCTGAAACCCAGAGAATCTTAGTTACATATCTTTAGCTCAACTCTGTTAGCAGATGTTTTTTGAGATTCCTAGTTAGAATATACAGCAAGTGATTTCAAGACATTAATCTCCCAGTGATATTACATTAACAAACAGCATGCATGTTAAGGTAACAGACATTTTAAGTATACCTTACAACAATTTTGTGATCTTAAACTATTTATGTCAGTAGAATAAATCATGACAAAAACAATCTTATAACAAGCATATTTATAGCTAATTGCCCAAATGTTAGTCAGTTGAACTGTATATGTAATCAGTCGCACTTCCAGTACCTCCACCTAATGTATGTGATGTATATTGATAAGGGAAAGAAACATTCTTTGTGTGGTTTGGTGGAAAATATACAGCTCAAAAAACATTAAGGGAAGACTTAGTCCTGATTTGACTTGAACATATTCTTGAGCAGTATATTTGAATAATAATTGATTAATCTAACTTCTGTATAAAGTATTATTTTGCATATTTATACTTCCCTTCAATATTGACAAGGTTTTCTGATCTTACCCACTGCTAAGTTTTCTGTCGTCGACCCACTTCCACTCCATTCCAGTGATCATTTTCAGACCAACCCAAGCCTGAGATTTGTTTCCCAAAAGTTTAATGATGAAGTCCTGTGAGAATGAGAATACAGTATGAACATGAATAATCAGTCAGTCTCTCTCTCTCTTTCTCTCACTCATTCTTTCTTACCTCTTCCTCTTTGCTATTTATGATCACCAGGTCTGCATCATTCATTTTGCACTCCACTCTGCTCATACCCCAGCTTTTCTTTACAGTCGAGATATAGTAAAGGCTGGAGTGGAAATGTATCCATCCCAAGCTGATAAGGGCCACTTTTAATAGAAGACACAGTGAACTGTAATCAGTGATGTTTAATCATAATTGTTTACATGTCTGCCCACTGAATACTGTATATGCTATGTGACAATATTCACTGATAAAACCAGGATGACCAAGTGATGAAGTGACGTTAAAGTCAGTGTGTGAAGAAGCAGAAGTACAGGCTAGTCAAAAAGCTTTAAAATGTGAACTTAAACCTAGTCTAGTCTAAACACTCACAGACCAGCTCTCTCATCCATCCTGCTCTCTTGAAATAAACTACACTACATACATCTGACTCCAGTGACCGTCTAAGCATCAGTACAGTATATGAACTGCATCTGTCTTTGTTTTAACCAAGATGAGGTTCAGCAAAGGATTTCCGGATATCGCCATTCAGCTACTGTAGATGGGCTGAATGTTGGTGGCTTGTGTGTTGTTACGTCCCAGTCTAGGGTTGGGCCGTACAGCAAATGATTGATTCGGGGTTCCATTTTAGACTGTTCGGTGAATGTGGAACAAAGTGGTGTAATGTAACAGAGAACTATACAGATATGGTAATTTACAACCAAGTGAGGTTTGTACTGTTTGACCAATAGCACATGCAAATAAACACACAAACACACCAGGCTTAGCTTCAGGGTGGACCCAGGCCAAAATAATAAACAAAAAGGTATCTGTATTTTAGAAGCTAACTTACCTAGCAAAGAAAACAAACAAAAATACAGATGCCTTCCCTATCTTCCTAAACCAAAAACAGTGAATAAAAAACCCTTTCCCCAAAATAATAGGCAGCCACACCCCTACTACCGGTGAGTGCACAAACATACAGTGAATTGACAAACAAAAATATTTACAAAAAAACAGCAACCAAACCAAAAGGACAAAGCAATAATCAAAGTCAAAGGCAAGCCAAAAGTCAAAAACCAGAATACACAATCCAATCTCAATTTCACTGTCACAAAAAAACTCTACAACACAACCAACACTTCGCCTACACGCCTCTCCGTTCTCGCGTCTCTTTCCGGTTTATAACTGGTCCGCTGATTGATGACATCACTCAGAGCGGAAGCGCACGTGTGGAGGTCAGGCAGCTGCCGGTGTAGTGGCAGTTGGAAAACCTGGAGTGGATCGGGATCTGCGCTCGACCTGGACACAATATATACACACACGCACGCACGCACGCACACGAGACAAAGCACAGAAACACAGACACATAAAACACACACACAGCGACCAACATGTTGCGGGTTGTAACAGTGTTTAGTCCAACACAGACGTTACAAGAACTCAGTACTTAGTTTCTAGTTAATTTTTATCCCTGTTGGAATTCAACGCTGGGCTCAATTTTACAGTATAAGTTAATACAGCTAATGTTAATGAAAATCATATGGGGCTGTATGTGGCTTAACTAAATTCCATCAACATATGTCTTAGGAACATTTTTGCTTCTCTTGTTGCAAAGATGACAGAGGTTTACACTGATTTTCCACAGTTCGAGTGAGTACAGAAAGCATGGGTTTGTAAATGATCAAATAAGCTAACAAGAAAAGTAATATTCCCAGTACTGTTACTCAGCATATCATTTCCAATCATGCATGAATCCCAATAATCCTATTGTGCTAGCAAATTTCTTTTGGCGGGCTTTGTGGTCATAAAACCCTCCACAAACCTTATACAATTAACAGGTTCACGAACAGCTTTGTCCCCACAGCTGTTCCTTGCCGAGCTCTGCCTCCACCTGATTACATATTGACTGAATACAGTACATCACCTTGCACTAGGCTGCTCACATCTCATTACTGAACATAAACAGAACACTCATGACTGCACTATTCATACATGTTGCACATATTGTACAGTATATTGTATAAAATGACCTACAATACCTCATTCCATCTTAATAACAAGATGAACATGTATATAACCTTTTTAACTGCAATATCATAACCATGGTATACGATATGTTCCTTCATCTATAACCATTGCACTCATTGTACATAACCCATGCCATATATCTTCCTTCATTGCACTCAGTGTTTTAACCATTTCTGTAACAATTTACATATGCATACAGTTTATGTATGCAAATTATTTATCATATTATACAATGCATACATTGAAATCATTGCACTGATTGTACATCATTCTTTCTCTGTATACAGTTCACATGCTATTTCTTTATCATAGTATACACTACCTCCCTTATTGCACCACCTATAATCATTGCTCATTTGCACCCACTGTAATTTATCTACCACACGTTATACTGTTTATTTGTGCCAATTATTCTGCACTGTGAAAACACTTCTGGTTGGATGCTAATTGCATTTTATTTGCATGTGCGGTGACAATAAAGTTAAATCTCATCTAATCTAATCTAATCAAACAAAATCTAATGTTAAGTCAAACAACAGCATGGTTTTAAGGTCTCTTCCTATTGCCATTTCAGCAAATTTTTCCTTGCCACAGTCACCTCCTCATATTTTCTTCATACTGTTCCTACTTATTCCCTAATGTTCTATTATTTCTGTAAAATATATATAAATAAAATTGAATTGAATTGGATTGTACAATGCTTTGATTTAGCTAACAAATTGGGATTAACTAGCACAAATGTTACCAAATGGGAGAATGTAATACAGAGCTATTGGTTAAATTAAACAAAAGAAAATTTCATATTCCCCGTCAAATATTAACATAGCAACCTCCTAATTCACTTTCATGCCTTAAAAGTCACAGAGGTCTCGCCACCATTGAAATGCCTCTCTCTTTGATGTAATCTTTGCCCTTTTTCTTTCATTTTTGCTCTTCTGGTCTTGAACATGAACATGTAACATTAAGTTGAACATGTAACATTACCATGTGCTGGGTATTTTCTGATTCCCCTGGCCCCAACCCCTTTCCTGCGCATAAACCAAGGTTCGTCCTCGTAGTGCTATTTGCCTCAAACATTGTTTTGTGAGTCTGTGAGGTAAGCTACAGAGAAGAATGCACAAGAAAAGTATGCGAGGACCCTGGATAATCTGGAGAGAGGATCCAGATTCTGTCCAGAGGATTGGTCTCAGACGTGCTGATGTCTCCAATCTTGTAAATTGTTAGAGGAGCAGTTGGACTCTTCCTGACTGTTGTTACTAATCCTTATAGGCTTTTCTAGCCTTGTTACTATGTTTGTTTGGTACTCAAAACCTGATACCTAGCCCTTTCATTAGCTTTTGACTTGAATTTTTTTTATTGTCTGGGTTGTTCAATAAACATGTAAACATTGAAGACAAGCTGTGAAATGAAGCAAAATGCACATGCCCTGTAACCAAAAAGAAAAAGAAAAAAAAAAAAACATAGAAGCCCCTGCTGAGAACTGGAACACATGACACAAAAAGTATGCTCTTATACCAATATCTGATACATTGGTATGCTGTACTTCCTTTCCCATGTCTTTGCGGGTGAGTCAAATTGCAACCCGAAGCACTTTGCTCTAACTGTATTTGCTAGGCAGCATTCTGAGGTTGGCTTCTCTCTTACTTTCTATTAAACATAACGTCATAAAACTGAAAATAAAGCAAAGTCTACCAAAAACATGCACTTGGTTGGCCATAGTAAGTATCAGTGCATCCCTAACCAACATTAATAAAAGTTTACTACAATAGCATTTAATTTGCTAGAATGAAGCAGAGTGCTCTATTCTACATGGGGCTTGTGATGAAGTTCCGTGTGAAGGCATAAACCTGACTGATACTTGCAGGAGATTGGGTTGTTTGATTATGACTTCAGTATACTGGGGAAACTTTCTATATTACCTGGATTGTATCCAAAGCACAAATTAAACGCTGGGATAAATCTATTAGCATAATAGGGGATTATATAGTGAAACAATCATCTTCAAAATCATAATCAAACTAATCTCTCATAACTGTGTTCTGTTATTCTGCACAATCAAAGTTCGACTTTTGTCCCTCATACATTCAGCTGCACCAGCAAGCAAGTTAAACAGCAATCAGCCTTGATAAATAGTAAAGCCATTTAGCAAGCAGCTAGCTTGAGCTTTTGCAAATATATGAACCAAAAGTTATCAAAGCTTTATGCAAAGTGATTTTTTTTTTTATTATTATTTTTATTTTAAGGTGGTTTGTGTAAGGAACAAGTCTAACACTGTAAATTTACCTCAACAAAGGGATGAAATATTGATCTAAACATTCTCATGGGTATTGTGTTTCAATTTGCATAAAAATTTCAATATCACTCACCGATTTTAGGAAACATACGCTGCAGTGTATCTTTGTTCTTCGTTAACTCATCTTTCTCCTTAACTAAGTTGTTGTTACTCGCCTTTATCTCATCCCTCTCCTTACCCAGGTTGGTGTTTCTGATTTGTAATTGGTCTCTATCTAAGTGTAACCGGTTTTTCTCTTTAAGCAGGTCAGTGCAAGTGTTCCGAAGCTCATCTATGGTCAGGTTGTAGAAGCTTGTATTTAATAGATCAGTCTCAGCCTCAAGGTTAACTAAAGAAAATATTAACAATAATGAACATCCTGTCCAGATTGACACCATACCACTTAAAACCAAATTTTAATTAGAATAATAAAATAAAAAACAAAACACATTATACATATTAAATGTTTCCTGAGTTTGAAACGTGGACGTACAGTTTAGTCTCAGGGTGATGTTCAGCGTTGCTTGAAGAATACACATCACACCAAGACAGAGTGCAGTTGGCCAGAATGCTCCTAAATATTCACAACACAGAAATAAAACTCTTGAAAGGATAAGCAGTAGTTCTCTAAAAAAGTGGCTGTTCTGTTTTTTTTTTGTTTGTTTGTTTTTGTTTCCCCTGTGTTGTGTGTGCGCGTGTGTGTGCTTACCTCTACACAGAGTATCTCTCATGCACGTTTTGTCCACTTTCTGTATGCTATCATACTCGATTTCAACGTCCTTTTTCAGTTTAGAGGCCATAATGTACTGAGATACAGTAACACTCAATGTTTTTATGTGTTTTGAACAGCTTGCCTGATACTGCAGGCTGTGTGTATTTGTGGGTATGAGGTTATGAGAGAGAGGGGGAAAGAGAAATGTGTTGTTTTGCGATTGGAGGGAGATTGAGTTAGATATACTGCTGGCTGTGATGAACAGGAAATGCAACATCATTTTTAACTATGATAAACATCTGTAGGCTCTGCACTTTTCTGTCTTTTTACATGCTGTTCTTTTTTCCCCTCACACCATAAACATAGCCATAAACCATGGCCTAGTCACACATATCACTCATGCTCAATATCTGTCATTCAGGGGGGTCAGGAGATGGATGTCAGGGAACTCTGCCCCAAGGATAGGGTCAAAACCAATCGTGGGACACAATGCACGCGCACACACACACACACACACACACACACACACACACACACACACACACACACACACATACAGTAGGTAGACGAGGGGGATATCTATTATCGCCGCGCTCACCGCCACGATAAAACGACAGCGGCCAAAATAAATCAGTCGCATTTCAAAGTTATTCTCAAAATGACCACCAGGTGGTGCAAAGTGACATTTGGAAAATATAATTAAGTCATAAAATGTCAAAACAATATGCTGTATCGAAGAAATACTACAGTGATGGTAATTTCCACATCTGTGTATTTTATACAACAAACATGAAAAATCTGAATCAGAACTATTGATATTTGCTGTACAACAATGAGTTTAAAAAAACATTGAAGTTGAACATTAAAACAAGGTCACTGGCTGACAATTGAGAATAAACAATGAACAAAGAATGATAGAAATGTTACATATCCTACCTCTGTTTGTATCTGTTTATTGTTATTTAAAAAATACATTTAAAGACATTAAACTTTAAATATAGAAATAACTGGAAAACTTTTATGTTTATGCTGGGCCAAAATTCTGGGTTATTTTGGGTATTCAAGTAATTTAATTACTTTAAACACATTGTTGGGTTGCTCCTGTTGGGTCATTTACAAATGAACACCTGGTACAGCTGGGAGTGTCGCTCGGGGTCTGTAGGGAGATTGGACTTTTCTACGTAGTCTAATCAGCGCTCAGCCGCACGCATAGAGTTCAGGAATGCATCGGGGGGAAAACAGCAAGTCACTCTGGCCATTTTAATAATTCATTGACGAATTTGTGATTTCTTTGGTATCAGTTGTAGTGATGAAGATAATCATCTCATCCTGGGTTGTTCTTGCTTTAGTGTTACTGTGTGTGCTTCAAAGTGTCAGACAACATTCAAATGGTTAAATGAATCAAATGAATCAGCGGTTCTCACCTATACATTCAGAGAAACTGAAATGCACCCCTCCCCACTTTAAGACCCTCTTGAATCTGAGGCTCTTCTGAAGACCTGCAGTGCTTCAGGCCTCTTTTTAATCTTCTGGATTCCAGATTCTAAAATTCACATTGTTACCGTTTTTAATCCCTGGAATGGATGAAATTGACATTTTCCATATCATAACATGAATTGTATTGTTTTAATCTCTCTATACACAATTTTCTTTGGTATTTTTTGTAAAATATTAAAATTTTTATATTTTATTTGAAAAAAATGAAAATAAAAAACAAGAATATACCATTTGTATTTTTCATTTGTAAAATAGCATAAAAAATCACAGGTTGTGTATAGAGTGATTAAAAACAATACAAGACATTGTACAATCCCTGGTGCATTTTGTACAATGATTACCAAAGTTGATACATGTATTTTTGTTTGTGTTTTTTTTTTTTTTTTGCAGGAAATCTAGCTACTTAATATAAAGTTCCTTCTGCCGTATACCACCATTTCCATACAGTTTAAATTAGAACCCTGAACCATTCTTTTGCTGTACGGCCCAACCCTAGACTGGTGACCACTTTGATTTTCAAGCACAAGAAAGACAACAGCTTTATTATGCAAAGGTGTTCCTTCAGTTAAAAACAACTAGTTTGAGATTTATATCTGCTCATCTTTTTTTAACTACACTAGAATGTCTCATCCCACCCAGCTGTTAAAGAAGAAAAAAAAAAAGGAACTCGGTAATGTTAACTCTGAGTAAATTTTTTATGAGCTACTTTTTACTTTTACTTGAGTAGATTTTTATAATGGTAACTTTACTTGTACTTCACTAAAATACTTCATTAAAATTTCACTGAAGTAACAGTACTTTTACTTGAGTACAAAATTTTACTACTCTTTCCACCTCTGACAACCAGTACACATATATACATAAACACAGTACATCCAGTTATACTGTACATCTTAAACAATTTTGAAATATCAGTCTACAATGTATGTATTTAGACTGTGGGAGGAAACCACAAGCCCTGTGGATTAATTCCATTGTCAAACATACACTGATCAGCTACAGTATATACAATGAAAAGTAGTCAGTGTAAAGTTTGTATAGCAGTGTAAATATATTGTCCCCTAAAAATAACAAAAAAATACAGCCAATAATAGTTAAAGCCGTGGCAACAAAAGTGAGTACACCCCTTCAAGAGGATTCTTTTAATTGCACACTCACTCAAGTGCTTTTTTTTAAAAAATGGACAACGCCATCAGTTGAATTTTGAGATGACCTATTGATTTTTTTTTATGATAAGGACAGTTTACATTGAAATTTTCAAATTAGCGTATATAGCTTTTTCCAAATCCTATGTATTACCTCAAGTTCAGCCAAGTACACCTGTAAAAATTTGTTCAGCAGTTTTTACATGATGCGTGCATAAACAACGGATAAACAGACAGATCTGTTCCCCAAATCCCCAAAATCATCATGATGTGTTCTATTACTAATAATAGTAATTATTTCCCAATCGATTGGTGTGGATCCCGCCATTTTTTTAAAACAAATATCTTCAAATGTACAGAGATGCCAACTTTACAGTGTATACACTATGAACAAGCATGAACAAGTCATTTAAAAGGACAAAATAAAACACGTAAGGTAGTGCTGATATAAAAAGAATAATTTTTGACTAAGCATTGTATCATTATATAGTATAGTAATTAGACTAATGATTAAAACACAAATGGAAGTGTGTGACTCTGTTAATTTTGTTCCACAAAATATGCACCAATTGTAAAAATGTAGTGGTTATAATCAAAGAATAAAACTGGAAAATATTTTTAAATTTATTACATCTTTGATTATAACCACTACATTTTTACAATTGGTGCATATTTTGTGGAACAGAATTAACAGAGTCACACACTTCCATTTGTGTTTTAATCATTAGTCTAATTACTATATTTGACATTTTCTTCTAACAGGAATCGCTTCAGTAACCTCTAATGCGAACATCTGCGGTTCTCTTTTATACTTGATCATGCAGTATAAATAGAAAAAACACAATGGACACTATTGTTTTTGCCAAGTGTTAGGAATCTCCACTAGAGGTCACTGTTTCTGTTTGTAGTTTTTGTTGGTCGACTCAGTTTCCCAGAAGGCACCTCAGTCAGGTGATGAGTTGTTTGTTAAACATTGTTTGGTATATTGTTTGTTTTTGTATTTACCGTCATGTGGGCATTCCTTTTTGTTTGTTTCTTTGAGTTTATATTTTAGTTGTATTGTTTTACCTTTGTTTTTCTAGAGGACTCTATTGTTTGGTTTCTTGATGTTCCTTGTGTTTGTGGATTCATGGAGCTCTCCTGTTCAGTGTTTAGCTAGGCTGTGTCTCCTCCTGTGTACAGTGTAAGTATTGTTCTGTGTCTTCCCAGTGTCAGTCTTCTTGTTTAGTTCTTTGGTTAAAAACTTCCCTTGTATGTGTAGCCTCATGAGGGCTTAGCCGTTAGCAGGGTTAGCCGCTAGTAGGCCTTGACTGCTAGTAGGGTTAGCCTCCAGTAGGCTAGCCTCTAGTGGGATTGGCTGCTAGTGGTTCTGGTCACTAGTAGGTTAGCCACTAGTTTGGTATAGCCTCATGTGTGCCTTTCCTTGTGTTCCAGTTCCGGTCCCCTAGATCAGTACTAACCCGGTTAGCCACTAATCCAGTTTAGATACTAACCTAGGTCATCATTCCCTACAGCAGTATTCCATGTAGCTACAAACCTCACTAACCCATCCCGTCTCTAGTCTCTGTTGCCCCTAGCCCTGTCTCTCTAGTACCTGTCTCTCCAGTCCAGTCCTGTCTTGTCTCTAGTTCCCCTATGTGTCTTTAGTTAGCTCCATCTCCATGTTTCCTTCTGTCAGTTCCCTGTGTTTTTCCTGAACCCTAGTTTGAGTTTGTTGTTTTGGTTCCTTTGTTTGTGTCTGTTTGAGTTGTAAATAAAGACACTTTCTGTTTGAAAAACCCCTCTGCCTTCATGCCTACCCTTTATGTCCACTGCAACATCAGCCGGTCTAGCCAGCACCACCAGCTAGACCCATGACACCAAGCATAAAAACGTCCTGAATTATATTAGACACTTATTCTTCTGTACACTTTGTGCCACTTTATTTAAAAAGAGTAAGACACAGTTGCAGCAGTAAAAGTGGGCACTATAGTTTTACAAGTCATATTTGTTTATAGACTTTATTGTTGACAGTGGGCAGTCGAAAGCCTCATTAACTGACATTAACTCCAGGTTGTATATTTTTTTTATAACCTAAACCTGCTTTAAACTTCAACTCAGTTTAATCCCTGACCTGTCTGGTGTATTCTTAACAAACCTTTGGGGGCTTTACAGAACTGCTGTATTCATACCAAGGTTAAATTACACATGGAAATTTAAACGTCCATTAGCAGGCTGTATTTGATAATAGGATTATGTTTTTTTTTTTAAATCTTATTAAGACCATGAAGGTGTAAGACTGTTCATGTCCAGGTACTAAGTACTGCTATAATTATATATTTATTTTACTTGTCAAAGCTGAATCGCATGTGTTTAGTCAAATAGTTTCATTTCACAAATGCCAACTACATGCAAGTCACATTGATAATCATTCCAGGTTGACATGTTAGATTTAGTTTGGCTATATCCTGTTATAACACAGTCCTCATTGCCTCCATAATCATTGGGTTCCCCTTTCCACCAGAACCTGAGAACACAGAAAGAGTCATATAAAAAAAAAAGAAAAACTGCATAGTTTTAGAGTAAATTTCAATGCAGTGATGTCTTACGCAGTGGTCAGTGATGAACCGTCGACCCATTTAAAGATGCCTTCTGTGTCTGTGTCAGTCAGACCAATCCAGACTTCAGTATTGCCAAAATATTTACTGATGAACTCCTGTAAGGGTAACAACATTAACTGAAAGTAGATCAATTTTCATACTCACTCACACACTCTCTCTCTCTCTCACTCACACACACACACACACCTGTTCCTCTGTGCTGTTTATGATCACCAGGTCTGCTCCTCTGGCTTTGCAGGCATTTCTGCTCTCAGCCCAGCTCATCTTATTAGTAAGATTGCAGTAAACATTCGAGTTGAAAACTCTACATCCTTGTAAAGTAATTGTACATATTGTTAATATTGATGCAATGACATAAATTCCTTTTTTCAACAGTTATTTTCATGAGATATAACACTTAAGGTATGTTTTAGAACTTAATACTTAATACGCTGACTGTAAACTGAATGTATGTTTTAGCATGCATTTTACATAAATATAATTACTAATCAGTTTTTACAAACCAAGTTTCAAGAGCACGTTCTGCAGTAGTGATGTCTCTTGCTGTAACTGGTCTCTCTGAGAATTTAACTGCTGCTTCTCATTTCTTATGCTGTTATAACTGGCCTGTAACTGGTCCTTTTCTGTATTCAGGTTATTGAATTTGACACACAGCACTATAACAGCAGCCAACAGGAGAACACACAGCAGCACCACACACACTGCACTCAGTCTGTAACACCTGCTCCACGCTGTGTCTCCTGCTAGAAATACACATTCATTTAAATCTCATTTTCCTTAAAC
Source organism: Clarias magur (assembly GCA_013621035.1). Taxonomy (NCBI): domain Eukaryota; kingdom Metazoa; phylum Chordata; class Actinopteri; order Siluriformes; family Clariidae; genus Clarias; species Clarias magur. The sequence continues at coordinate 156,292 of QNUK01000557.1, forward strand.
AATTAAAATAAATGTGTCTTAAGTTGATTTAACATGTATGTTAAAATCTGGTGGATGCCTTTATGCAGAAGCTTAGACATACAGTATGGGCTACACGTGAATACACACAGGTAATTCTAATCATCTAAATGAAAGTCAGCTGGAACAGATATTTGAGGTAAGTTTGCGGTAACCTTATCACACATTGTGCAATTGTACCATTAAATAAAATTCTACACCCAATTGTGTTATCATGTTTTCCTATAGCAAGAGCTATTAAAATAATTAACCATTTTGTATGTTTCATCAAACAATTTCACATAAACCAGTCCTAATCTTTGGTAAAACAATAACAAATGATTTTGGCTTCACTTATATTTGTCCCATTACTGCACTGTGCCTTTCGCCTGTTGGGAGATTGTATCCGAGACATGTACAGTAGCAGAGGTCACATCCACAATCCCAATTTTAATCACTGACTCTCTTTCAATGGCAATGGCACATCGACTATACTCACATTACAAGTCACATTATTCAATTATTATTTTTTGATCAAATCAGATGTTTATGTTCGATGCAGTTCATGATTACAAGTGACTCATGCACATAGTGATATGGCTTTGCTCACATTATCTAGTTTTAAATGTGTCTTTTTGTGTGTGTCAAAAGAAGAAAAAAAAAACAGAACAAAAAAATACTAAATGAAGTTTTTTTTTTTTTATCAAAATATACCAAGTATTAGTATTGTTCCTTATAAAAAGTGACCGCCAAATGTATAATGTTGCTTACTTAAAACATGGCCAATTTGTTCATAATTAAACTTAGCTTGTCTGATCACAACACTATGTGATTAAAGTTTAGTTTTGTTTTCTTCTCCATTCTCCTCTCCCTCCTCTTTTTAACAGAGAATTTAACCTTAAGCAATTTAATACTTCAACATGATACCGTTTCTTTGTGTGGTGCAAAACATTTTTTACTAGTTTGTTACTTGTAAAAACATTTTAGTAACGTACTGTTTAATGGAGTTGCTATATCAAACGTGTCTTCAATAATATCCACTGTTTATTTTTGTTTAAAAAAATCCTATTCTATACATTTTTGTTTTACAGTATAACTAACTTTAGCCTAACATTACTCTAACTTTACTGCTTTATTTACATTCATAAGTATTTAAAAGGTTGGTTCTCTGCTTAAATAATAACAGCTACTATAACTAGTCTCACTTTTTTTCATTTCGCTTCTTTTGAAGTTTCATGTTCAAGTTTTAGATTGCACTTGTTATGTTAGCGAGAAAACGTTTAAGTAAAAAATCTAATCTATCCTTAAATTTGTTGGAAAACCTTAGTCCACAGCTTTACTAATGATTGTGACAGTGGAGACGTCTTCAAAAAAATAAAAACTCTTATACACAATATAAGCACTTTAGACTTTTTCCCTTAAGAACAGCAATTAATTAATGATTTCGTTATAAATTATATGGGTCATCCACCAAACAAATCATTGTGATAAAGTTTTTTTTTTTTTTTTCAAAACAATTAAGAATTTAATAGCATTGTGGAATAATATTCATTATTACTTTAGTCAAGTAATGAATGTGCCTTATATAAGTATATTAATAGCATATTTATATATACTATGGATATACTTACGTTATCCTTGGTGTATGCTCACACTAAATTAGCTACCCAATAACTTGCTAAACAAGCCTTGTTGCTGCTTACATCATTATCATTTCATCATTTAATGTAATTTTTACTTAAAATGATCATACCTGTGTGTTTAGTCTGTAGGTTTTTCTTTATGTCAGTGACATCAGGCTCTTTTTTAAGTTCCTGTGCTCTGATAGGATTTGCATTGTTGTAAATTTCTCCCACCGTTTCTATGCACATTCCTGGCTTCTTAGTGTAGTTCACATAATCAGAAACTAGCTCAGACATTTTTGTTCTATACAACCCTGAAATGTAGTGTCTCTCCGGGCATCCAGCAACCTCCAGTAGAGTATGTATGTGTGTAAGTGGTTGTGACCCAGGTATCTTTTTTGTGGTTGGTGAATAGGGAAATTACAATTGTGTGAAAAGGATGGCACCACACACAAGTGGCACAGAACACTATTGTTGTCATTAACCATGGAACACAGAATATCTTCTGTGGTTCATGTCAAGGATTTAAGAATACATTGAGTATAGTACTGGTCATCATCATGTTTTGGTCACTTCAGCATTGCTACAGTGGCTTCTTGTTTGTTCAATAAAGATTAATCTAAGTAGATAACCAGATTACTTGGGTAATCTGGGTGCAGTTAAGTTTGTTTTAATGCATTGGCCAGTGTGGAAACAAGTGTGAAATGAGGCACGACACGAAGATCTTTACTGTCGTAACCAAACAGCCAATAGGAATAAGAACAGCATAAAACATAGGGGATTTACTTGACAGGAACATTCTCTATTTGCTACACTTTCCACCCATTTAGCACTACTGAGTTCCTCCACTACAAAATAGCAATAATAACCAAACAGTAACTAAGAAACTAAAAACAACTGTAAGTTTAATAATATACTCCTATTTTTTTAACTGTTGTTTCTTGCTGGCTTTCAAATGTCCCGCTCCTTTATCTGTTCACTTGCTTGTTTTTTGTTCTCCTATGTCTCACATAAGTTCAAGTCCTTTTGTTTTTCTACAAGCCGCAGGCTGTCACTTTCACCCATTTTCCTGATGTTCTTGTCAGAAGAAATGGATTCGGTTTCACTGCTGTACTTGGTTGCAGGTGGTTTTGGCTTGATATGATCGCGATGGATAATTCTCTTGTGTGGTAAGCCCTGGAGCTCAAAAAATACTGGGCACAAAGGGACCTTTTCAAGGTGACTGGAGTTTCAAGCTTTGTCCTTTTTTAAGTGCTATCCCACATATACGCTCAACTTGCCCATTTTAGGCAGGGTGATAAGGATGTCCTTGTTTTTGTGATCTGCAGAAGCTTGCAAACATTCTTCAAAAATGAACTTGTGAAATTTCGACCTTGGTCTGTGTGCAGTTCAAGTGGTGCACCAAACCTGCAGATGAACTGATAGACGAGTGCTTTAGCCTTAGTTTCTTCGTCTGGTACAGGAAAAGCTTCCACTCAAGTGAAATGGCCAATGATGATGAGACCATACTTGTTTCCTGAACTGGACACAGGAAATGGACTCAATATATTAATGTGAATCTGGTCCAATTGTTGTGTGCAGTTACGTTTTGTTTTTTAATGCGTTGGCCAGTGTGGGAACATGGATGAATGAGGCTTGACAAGAAGATATTTTCTGTGGAGTTTACTGAATTTTTTTAACAGTGTATTTTGACACAATGTCAGTTGTTTACTGCTGTTTTTCTCACTACCTCAACACATACCTCATCACTAAAAAAAAGGCATTTCAGTATTAAAAGTATGTGTATGTGTTACGTTGTTGTAGCTCTTGTTTGCACAATTGCACATGCACTTTGTTGTCTGTTGTCTAGTGTTGTCTCTTCTTGTATAAAAAGTGATAGCTTTAGGTTAACTTAAATGTAAAATCTGTGTTGTTAATTTATGTCATTTGTTTGTATGTAGCACCTTGGTCCTGGAGAAACGTTTTACTGTGTACAGAACTGTATATGGTTGGAATGACAAAGCCTACTTGATTTGACTTGACACCGCACACTCACCAACCATACAATTTGCATACATAGAGTTGAATACATGATCAGTGCTCTTGCTCCGGCACAAAATGGCAACATTTCCAATAGTGCAATGAACATGCAAAAAAAAATTAACAGCATAGCTTTGTGCATACGCTAATACTAACGTTATTAAAAGAGCCAATAGGCATAAGAACAGCGTAAACATATGGGGATTTACATAAAGGAACGATTTTCTATTTGCCACCATACCTATCAATAGTACTGTCTGTACTTTCTCACAAATGAAGAGTTCTTTTTACATTTCTAATTCATTTAACAACATAGGCCATACACTAGGTCTCTGCTGCTGTCACTGCTGGTGAAATCCATATTTACCACACAAAAATGACTTCCCTTTATCTTTGTACCAATATTAGTTTAACCAACATTGCCTTTTCAATCAAAATGCTATTTGTATTATATGAATATTTTCTTTACTTTAAAATACATACTACTCTTTTACCTAATTGGAAATGTGCTTAATTTAAGAAAAACCTCATGTGGCATAGGGTGTGGTCAGGTAGCTCCTGTGGGTGGAAAGGGGCGTGGTACAGAGATAGACCTTTCAAACGGCCAGGCTATACATAACAGGATCCTGGATGATCTGTGACTGATCATTATGCCACTGAAAATTACTGCATTGTCTACAATTTTTTATCATTATATCGAGGATGTTATCTTGCTCGCTCACTCTCATGTACTTTAAAAGTAACAATATTAAAAGTTTAATAATGTCTGGCGAAATATGTACCTTAATATTTAGTTAATTATGGTGCACCAGCATGTTTTACGTAAATAAATAACAGCAGGGGCTATAGTAATGTCATACTTATGAAAGAGCATGAGTAGTTAAGAGTGTGTTGTGTTTTACATACTGTGTTACAATGTACTGTATAGCGATGCACTATTTTTAATGGTAAAATTTGACAAAAATTTATCCTGGTTATTTTTTAAAGGATCATGTGCAAAATAATTCTGGATCACTTTCAAGGAAGTATCTCTCTACTTACTTTTAGTATACAACCTAAACCTTTTAGTGGAACCTGGATTGCGAGTAACTTGGTCTGCAAGCATTTTGTAAGACGAGCAAAAATTTGGAATGAATTTAAATTTAATAAAACATTATTTATTAGAGAGGTTCCTTGTTAAAGACCTGGTTCCAGAGTCTCTCTCTGTCAAAGAGCAATTATTGCAAGTGTCATTAGAGAGGTTCCGAGGCTCCTTGTTAAAAATCTTTTCTTACAGAGCAGTGTTTCCAAGAATTATTTTTATATAAATATTTTGGGTTGTGAAATGACACATCAAAGTTAGCATTTTTTCTCATGGGGATATTTACTTTGATGTACTAATGTTTGATATGCTAGCACGCTTACAGTTTGGTGTGTATTAACTGTTCTATAATGTATCTATTTTCCAACTGTAACATTCTATTCAGTTTTATTTATATATTGCTTTTAAAGCACCGTCATGAAGCAGCTTTACAGAATCAGAACTAAATTAGATCAAAATGAGTTTGAATGAATGAGGAAATATGTATAAATCAAAATTATTATATTGTCCCTGATAAGCAAGCTGCGGGTGATGGCGGCATGGAAAAACTTTGGAAAAAGATTTATCAACAATTACATTGTAAAAACTATTTTTTACAATTTCCTAACTTGTCTGTGTCGGTTTTTTGAAAAAGACTGAATTTCAGAATTAACCACTACTTTATAGTTTTTTGCATATTATAATTCATTTGGATCATTTGGGTCACATCAGAGTAATTATAAAAGTAGACATTTTTCATAATTTACTTGTACAACTAACGTGACATTCTTTGTAATTGCGTGCATGGAGAGTAGGGTGCCTACAAATTCAGCTCGTCTTGGATCAATGTCACCGCTCTTGACATTTAGATAAAAACTGCAGTTTTACTGTATATTTAGTGTTATACTGCAAGTTCATTAAGTATAGTAAAGTATAGTGCAGTTTAAATGCAGTTGGAATGCAGTTGCATTAAAATATGATTCTGTAAGTTTGCAGTTGTTGAACCTTTACTTGTACTGTACTGCAGTAATGGTTAGCCTAACTTCTCTATTATTATTATTATTAGTAGTAGTAGTAGTAGTAGTAGTAGTAGTAGAAGTTATCAGCGGTTATTATTATTAGTTCTTTTACATTAAATGTTTATTTACTGAGGTTACTATAATATGAATGTATGGTGGACTACTATGATTGTCTGTTCCTGACACATGCCATAAGCATCCTGTGCTAAGCAAGAATACTATGCTGATTAATTAGTACAGGTTACTGGGATAAAACATATGAGGTCAGGAGACTTGAAATGACCATGAACAGCTTTAAAACATGTGTGATTCCATTATAATTACTGACCATCACAATATGTAAATAGCTATCATGTTTATTGTTTGGTTCAAGAGATATAGGATTTTACTATATCCAATGCCTAATTTCAATGAAGTGATGTGTGGCTCAGTTGTAGTTTGTGATTCTGCATCCTTGGTTTATTAACTAACAGAAAACAGATGGAAGTAGGGAGAATAAAATACTGTAGCATATGTTCAAGAAATCAATAATGTCTTCCGCTTATACTCTTGCATTGTAAAACTGAGAAGTGCTTAAATATGCAGAACTGTATGATTTGTCTTTACGGACCAATAAGACTGCAAGAAGCTGATAAAATTATTCTGTTTGTTTCTGTAGTCAGCCCTTTTTTACGGAAGAGAAGATCGAGGGGAGGGTTGTGTTCCTTTTTATTGTTCCTCTATTCACCTCAGAGCAGTCTCTGGGAAAGGGGAAGGCCATTAGACCCTGGAGAAACTTCACTCCTGGTATCATTTTTCTCCTGTATTACTTTTCTTTATATATCACCTTGAACCTCCAGGGTCCGGGTTTGATTCCTGGCCAGGCTCAATTCCCGTCTCTGTGTGCATGTTCAATGTCAATTCCCGTCTGGAGTTTGTATGTTTTTCCTGTGTTTGATGGGTTTCCTTCGGGAACTCCAGTTTCCTCCCACAGTCCAAATACATGTAGGTTAGGTTAATTGGCGTTCCCAAATTTCCTGTAGTGTTTGAATAAGCATGCGAGTGTGTGTATGTGTGTGCCCTGCAAAGTATTGGCACCTGTCCAGGGTGTAACTCACCTTGTGCCCTAAACCTCCTGGGATAGGCTTGAGGTCCTTTCGACCCTGAATACAGGATAAAGCGGTAGACGGTGTGTGTGTGAGAGAGAGAGATTTTTTAAAGGTTGTAAGAATCTGAAATTAATTCTGTATTTATTTCCGAATATCAAATTTTATAGATATCGAATTTTGATCTGAGTCTTATTCTCTGCGTTCCAGGTATTGGGGTGATCTCATCCTCTGCATGATTCTGGGTTTTCTCAACTGCAGAAAATGTAATGACAGGTCATGTCTGCATGAATAGTTATAGATACTCTATGTAAAAAAAAATTTTAAAAAAGGTGCTTTTCAGTACAGTAAAATTATGAAACCTTTATAAGTAGTCAACTTATGGGAGAACTTTTGGTTGTGCCATAGGATGGTGCAGAACCAGGCAGAGAAACTCTGCCCTCCAGACTGCTTGCAAATTTCCAGTCCCTGTATAATAAACTAGTAGAACTGCTTGCATGGATTAAATACCATCAGGACATCAGTAATTACTATGTTTTTGCACTCACAAAAGCATGGCTTGAGCCCAACATCCGCATTATACTGTACGTGGAAATAAGTCAGACAACTTTTCCATCTACCGTGTGGATAGAACAGCAAACTCAGACAAGTCAACGGACGGTGGAGTATGCTTTATGGTTAATTCTGCGTGGACTATAGATGTCTGTGTGCTAATAAGTCACTGCTCACCAGATCTAGAACTGCTGACTATTAATTTTAGGCCATTCTAACTCCCCAGAAAGTTCAGCACAGTACACCTCACAGCTGTTTACATCCACCCACAGGCTTAAATCACAAGCATTGGAGGAACTGTATAAGGTCATATATGAGGAAATGGACTGGAAAACTCACACCCAGTTGCTGATTTTATTGTTTTGAGGAACTTTAATAGCACTAATATAAAAAAGGTGCTTCCTAAATATAAACAGCACATTTCTTTTCCAACCAGAGGAGAGCAAACTCTGGATCATTTCCTACACTACTTTCAGAAACTGTTATAAACCTCTCCCCTGGCCTGTTTTTGGGTACTACAACCACTGCTCAATTATATTTCTTCCAGAATACAGACTAAAAGCTAAAACAAGGAAAACCGGTTCTTAGAGACATTCACAAGTGACCTTGGAGAAACTGATTAGGCATTAATAGACTGCTTTGAAACAAGTGTTGTTTGAGGATGGAGCTGATGGCAACATCAATGAATACACTCTGGACTCTGGTTGATTCTGGTATAGGCTATATCAGTGCATTGATGACACTGTTCCTAAATCCACAGTCTTCTTCTACCCCAACCAAAATCCATGAGTGAATCAGGAGATCCACACTAAGCTGAGAACATGGACATCTGCCTTCAATTCAAGGAACCCTGATAACTACAGAGCTGCCAGGTATGACCATAACCTCAGAAGGGGGAGGTCGCTTAATTAGTGAGCAAGGAGCAATATTGTTTTGGGTGCACACCCATCACCGGCGCATGCCTTGACAAAATGTAATGTAAATGAGGTTTGGGCTCCGGGATGTTAAGCCTATTTTCTACGTAGTCTAATCAGAGCTCTACCGCCCTCTTGGTTCATCTTCATAGTTGAATTTTATATTTGTGTAATTCATAAATTATGTTCATAATAATGAAATGAGATGCCGTAAATTGTGCTTTAAATAGAATCTAAAATCGGCGTGTTTAAATCCGCGGCTCGCACTTTCACTTTACAAAGGCCCCCCCACCAAAGAAAGTCTTGAAGAAAGAGCTCCACTACCTTAACATTACATTCTTTTAACTTGTGAACAATCACGGAAGAACACAAATTCGTGAAGTTCATTAAACCAATCTTAAAACAAAATGGAAGAAAAATAAAACATCACGGACAATAAAATAAAGGTGAAAGAAGAAAAAAATAATAAGAATACAAGTAAGGAAGGAAAAAGCAAAACAAGTAAGATTAAATCAACGTATTGTATATGTATGTATGTATGTATATCAGACGCCAAGTGGAGAATATCTAGACTAGCTGTGCCTGTAAAAAAAATAACAATATTACTGAGATCACATGACCATTCATCACTGTTCAACTTTTCCCTGGTATAAATTTCAAAATAAAAGTCTCCTGCATCAGTGCCATTAAATGAGTGATAATTTCAATAATCTAGTGTAACATTACACTTGCCACACATGCACTGATCAGTCATAACATTCAGACTACATAAACTTAACAAATTAACATTGATTGTCAATTGTATACCAGAAAATCAGTAAAAGTATCATTGGCACTCAAGGCCCATTGGGTCCGATCCAACAGAAAAGCCATTGCATTTCAAAACTAAAATCACAGAATAAACAATATTTGTCACAATAGAAAGGCACCACGCTGCCTCCAAACTCCGCAGATTTCAATCTGATCAACTGCAATCTGACCTATAGGTTGCAATGAATAAACAAGTCCGATCCAAGGAGGCCTCATCCAACAACTGACAGCCCCTAAAGAATATGCTGCCAGACACTGTCTTGTGGAGTCATGCTGAGGGGCCAGGTGGCACAAGGGGAATCTATACAATAGTGAACTTAATGTTTTTCATTGTAATGTTATGGCTGATTGGGGCATATATTACAGAATATGAACTGCCTGCACCTCCCCCAAAAATCAAAGCAAAAAGTCAAGTCAAGTAGGCTTTATTGTCATTCCAACCATATACAGTTCAGTACACAGTGAAACAAAACAACGTTCCTCCAGGACCAAGGTGCTACATACATGCAAATTACATAAATTAACAACACAACACAACAATAAACAATATAGCATTTTGTTTGACCACCTTCTGCTTTGATTACGACCTGCAGTGCAGTGACCAGTCTACATGTGAAAATGATCATCATGTTCCCAGAATTACTTTTTTTCCCAATTTGACCCTAATGATGTTCCCTTCTTACCCTGATGTGCCCATTGATATAGAAGAGGGTCAATTTAGACACATTAGACCACAGGACCTTTCCTGCCTAGAATATTTTAGCCTTTTTCTGATTACTCTCATTCACAAGGGGTTTTCTTTTGACATAGCTTTTTGTTGCACTGTGTATGTGGGAATACTCTTACATACTCTTACACTAACAAGGCCGGTATGAAAAAGTAAGATGGAAGAGTGAGATGTGCCTGGTGTGAATTAAGTCTTTTGGCTGTCTTTAAGTATTCTAGGTTTTTTTGGTCTGTCCAGACAAAGAAAGGGTGTTCTGCCCCTCCAACCAGTGTCTCCATTCTTCAAGGGCCAGCTTGCATGCCAAGGGTAAACCTTATTGTCCTTGGGTGATTTTTATAAAAGAACGACCCCTACACCTGTCTCAGAAGCGTCCACCTCTACAACAAACTGGAGTGAGGTGTCGGGGAAGGTGAGGATGGGTGCCATAGAAAACCAGTGCATTTGCTCCTTGAAGGCTTTGTCGGCCAGGGAGTTCCAATGAAATGAGTTGCCACCATGTGTGGGTTTTGAAGGCGATCATCCACTCATTGCTTTCTCTTATTCTAAAAAGGAAAAAATAGGCCAGATCGTAGGCATCCTCAGGTATAGTTTAGTGATCATATACTGTAGCAATTCAAAGGCAGATGACATCAGCTGGAGACGGTAGCGGTTTTTCACCATGAACTCGTTCAGACCCCTGTAGTCAATGCAGGGTCTGAGTGACTTATCCTTTTTCTCCACAAAGAAGAATCCTGCAACTGCAGGTTAGGAGGATGGGCAGATTATCCCTGCTCCAAGCGACCTGTTGATGTACTGTATCGTTCCATGGCTTCTGCCATAGAGGAGGTCGATAGCACAATTATGCAGTAGGGCCGGTGAGATGGTAGAGAAAAGGCCTTTTTGCTAAAAACCTGACGGTCATGGTACTTGTTCGGTACTTTGGCTAGGTTGGGGATCTCGTCTTGGAACATGGTTGTGGTCCGTCCTGTGGTGGAGGATGCATGATGAGAGGCAAATGGGGCTCAAATCCAGGATGCTTTGCTTCAGCCAATCTATGTGGAGGTTATGTATTCTTAGCCATGGGAGCCCCAAGACAGTAAGTGCATAAGTATTTTGGACGATTAGAAAAGTGATGAGCTCAATATGGTTGCCTGAGAATTGTATGGTAATATTAATGCCATCAAGAACCTAAACAACGAATGGTTGTTGCAGGGGTGTGTGTGCTGGGTGATGTTATTTTGGTGAAATACATGCATGCCCTATATGCATGAGTTTAGGGAGTGACTCAGGAATGAAGTCACTGAAGTGTTATTGCTTATTAAAATGCCGGCGCTCCCCTAATCTGGATCATTTATGGGCATCAATGCGGGTTGCTAAGTCGATAAGGCCCTTCAGAAGGAAGCTCTCGGGCCGCGAGCTCATCCTTGATTAGGTCTGGGAGTCCATTGAAGAAGCAATCGAACATGGCTTTTTCATTCTAGCCACAGAAGGGCGCCAGAGTTCTAAAGTCAATGGCATAACCTGAGTTGGAGTGGGGGTTCTGGCAAAGCTGTTGTATTTTGCCTGCCCGCCTAGTATCCGAATGTGAATGAAAACCCTCCTTATCTCATCTGTAAATGCTTTATATGTGAAGCAACTTGGCATCCCACAATGCTGTTCCACACTTCCTTGCCTTTCCTGAGATGAGAGTAAGATGTAAGCTACCTTGGATCACTCGGTGGGAGATGATGCAGCCTGCATTTTAAGGACAAGAGAGCACAAAGACAAAAAGAAATGGCAGATGGATGGATCCCATCACAGGCAGTTGGGGAGGGAAGGATTGGTTCGTGACCCATGTTGTGTACTGTATGGGGAGACTGGGGGGTGTGTGCCGAGTTGTGTTTGTAGCTGAGTGCTATTACTATACCTTGCAGCTTATTATGTTGATACAGTATGTAGTTGAGTTCAGGTTTGAAACAAGTTTAGCAGGTAACGTGGAAGCCTTACTAATGCGCTCGATGCTGTCGTGGCCGTTGTTCTGTGCTGGGAGGCTGTGTGTGGAAGGAGCCTTGCTGGAATGCAGAAGTGTCTGCAGGAGACACAAGAGCCTTGTGTGAATGCAGAAGTGCAGAGCCAACATGAGGGGAACTATCTCAGCGGTGAAAGTCAGTACAGCAGTCAGCTCGTGCAGTTTAGTGGCCGCTTTGTTCCAATCATTTGTGGTTGTGAACAAGCAGAGTTCAGAGCTGTGGAGACAAGAGAGAGTCTATGATTCGAATTCATTGTCGTTAAACAATTCCAAAAGGTCGATAACACAAGATCTGTGAGCGAGAAAATCCAAGGCGTAAGATGAGTGCTAGGTCGGTGGAACAAAACGTGGTCAGGATCGTGAAGGCAAAGACCTGAGATATAACTGGAATATCAGGATTGAAAGGCACACAGTAATCTGACAAGGAGATGTTATTAGTGCTTGGCCTAAATAAGGAAGAGAGGCGATTGCTGATGATGAACAGGTATGCAGAGTGGAGAATGAGGCGATGGAAAGAAAGGAGCAAGGGGATCATTGAAGCTGTGTGCACAGGTCAACATGACAGGGCTGTGGCTTGGCGGGTTATGACACAGTCATTGGCAAAGTAAACATATTGACACTTTCAGATCAAGCACTGTGACAATTATACAATTGTGTTTATTTAAATTGAAATAAATGTCTTTTTTTTGGCACAACAGTGTTCTATTTGTAGTAGAATAATGTTCTATATGTAGTATACAGTAGAAGGTCAGAATAATTCTCACTTCTACACTCATGTTGCAATGTACAGACCATGTTTCATTGTTACCATGCATTATAGAATCTTACTTTTTCTTAGTAGTGCTTATGGTTTAAAGACTTGCTCATGCACTGCACTGTACTGTATATGCTGTTTGTTGACTGCACCCTGACTACACTTCTGGTTTACATGTTTTGATTGCTACAGTTCTGTCAGCCTAAACTTGTTTCCATACAGTACCTACCACTATAGAGCGCTTTTATATCTAAGCAGAAAAAATGCCATTAACAAATAGCTTAAAACTAAAACCTTTTTTTAGCATAAAAATAAATTCCTATATATAATATAAATCAAGAAAAATAATTCTTAGCTACAACACTTGGTTTACAATAGTTATGATTGTTAAAAGTCTGCCATTTTCATAAGCTTCCTAGGAAATTGTATTTATTTATATATATAATAATTAGCCAGTACTTCTCAAACAGTTATGGTTTTCTGTGTCACCAAGAGTCATAATACTACAAAAAGCTAAATAAATTATTAAGATTGTCTACAATTGAACATTTTAACAGAAAAATGGGAAATTTATTTTGAATAAAGAAATTTTGCCTGGACAAAAATGATGGTACCCCTAGAAAATACTGAAAATAATGTGACCAAAGGGACATGTTAATTCAAGGTGTGTCCACTAATTAGCATCACAGGTGTCTACAATCTTGTAATCAGGGCCTATATATAGGGCTCCAGATCGTCACTGTGTTGTTTGGTGACATGGTATGTACCACACTCAACATGGACCAGAGGAAGTGAAGGAAAGAGTTGTCTCAGGAGATTCGAAAGAAAATTATAGACAAGCATGTTAAAGGTAAAGGCTATAAGACCATTTCCAAGCAGCTAGATGTTCCTGTGACTACAGTTGCACATATTATTCAGAAATTTAAGATCCATGGGACTGTAGCCAACCTCCATGGACGTGGCCGCACGAGGAAAATTCATGACAAATCAAAGAGACGGATAATCCGAATGGTAACAATAGAGCCCAGAAAGACTTCTAAAGAGATCCAAGGTGAACTTCATGCTCAAGGAGCATCAGTGTCAGATCGCACCATCCGTCGTTGTTTGAGCCAAAGTGGACTACATGGGAGACGACCAAGGAGGACACCATTGTTGAAAACAAATCATAAAAAAGCCAGACTGGAATATGCCAAACTACATGTTGACAAGCCACAAAGCTTCTGGGAGAATGTCCTATGGACAGATGAGACAAAAATGGAACTTTTTGCCAAGGCACATGAGCTCTGTGTTCACAGACGGAAAAATGAAGCATATGAAGAAAAGAACACTGTCCCTACTGTGAAACATGGAGGAGGCTCTGTTATGTTCTGGGGCTGCTTTGCGTAATCTGAACAGGGTGTCTTGAATCTGTGCAGGGTACAATGAAATCTCAAGACTATAAAGGGATTCTAGAGAGAAATTTGCTGGCCAGTGTCAGAAAGCTGGGTCTCAGTCGCAGGTCATGGGTCTTGCAACAGGACAATGACCCAAAACACACAGCTAAAAACACCCAAGAATGGCTAAGAGGAAAACATTGGACTATTCTAAAGTGGCCTTCTATGAGCCCTGACCTCAATCCTATTGAGCATCTTTGGAAGGAGCTGAAACATGCTGTCTGGAAAAGGCACCCTTCAAACCGGAAACAACTGGAGCAGCTTGAGGAGTGGGCCAAAATACCTGCAGAGAGGTGCAGAAGTCTCATTGACAGTTACAGGAATCGTTTGATTGCAGTGATTGCCTCAAAAGGTTGTGCAACTAACCATTAAGTTAGGGGTACCATCATTTTTGTGCAGGCCTGTTCCATGAGTTTATTTTTTTAAATAATTCTGTTGAAGCATGGTTGAAAAGCAATGTCTGATTTTCATTGGTTAACATTCATAGAATTCTTATTTATTATTACTTTTGTCAGATTAAAGTTATTTCTGTGACCATTGTGAGTTTTTCTTTCATTGACCGAAGGGTACCAACAATTTTGTCCATGTGTGTAGTTCACACGCGCACACACACACACACACACACACACACACACCATTTTATGCAGTAACAATCCAATGATAGGGTGAGTATTTAACATAAAAACATCAAAGCATGGATACATCCAACCTTGTATCAATGGTTCAGGTTGCTGCTGGTGGTGGTGTAATGGCATAAAGGATATTTTCTTGGCACACTTTGCGCCCCGTGGTACCAGTTGGCACCTTTGGGATGTGGTGGAACAGGAAATGCAGATTGTAGATGTGCAGCTGACAAATCTACAGTATAGCAACTGTATGATGCCACCATGTCAATATGGATCAATGTCTCTAAATAAAGCACTTTTGTGAATTTATGCCAGGTGAGGACATTCCCACTTACATGAGGGCTCCCTGGGAAATACAAATACAAAACTATTTTTAAAATGCTTGGCTAAATAAATGGGTTTTCAGCCTAGACCTAAATAAAATTTTAATTTATATATAGCGCTTCTAACAATGGTCATTGTCTCAAAGCAGCTTCACAAAATGAAAAGAAAATTTATGGAAGTGGAATTTAAGGAAAAACTCCCTGGGATGGCAATAGGAAGAATCCCTGAGAGGAATCGGATTCAGAGGGTGTCTGCATCACTGGGAGCACAGGAGCAGCATGTGTAGCTCCAAACCATCATGAAGCAGAATCCAGCTGGAGATGACCCTTCTCTGGATTCCTCAGGATCCTCGCAGGGTACTTCATAACGTTCGGGCTTTGTCAGACAAAGCTTTGTCTCCTGCTGTAGTTTTCTTAATAGGAGGTTCTGACAAGCAGCCTGCATACAGTACTTTGATCAAAATAGGCATGGTGGCCCAAAAACACCAGCTCATTCTTATACAAATGGTATGAGACCATTTAATGTTTTTTAGATGCTTAATAGTTTAGTAGTATTTAAAAATAAATGCAAAATTTCACTGGGAGGCAATGCAGTGTGGAAAAGATAGGGGTGATGTGCTCATATCTTCTGGTTCTAACACAGACACCTCATGTCTCCTTGGCTTCAGGAGACTGAGGTTGATGTGTTTGCAGTGCATCATCACTATCCATGTGTTTAAAATCATAGTCAACCTCCCCAATTCAGCAGTTAAGCTCCAAGGGTTCTTGCTACTTGGTGAGTAATGTTGAAATCAATGTGGGTAGTAATATGAGTACTTTTACTCCCAGCATATATTTCTTTGTGTATATTCCTGAGTGTTCCTGTTAACCTGTTAAGATGATCAGTTAAGAGCCTGTGTGGAGATTCGCTCTCAGATTAAGAACAAACTGAAATTTATTTATACCAATCAAAAGGTCCCTCCTACCAATTTTCCCTGATACCATCTGGGACAAACTTATAATAATATTTCATACATATGTCCTCACACTTTCCAAATTAGTTTCAATAATTACTTGTAAAGCTGCTTTTGATGATGATCATTGTTAAAAGCACCATCACCTTGCACTCATTTACCTCGGTTTACAAAATCATTCCAAAGTTACAAATAAAATTTTTGAGAATCTGATTAAACCATTTGAGCAGACCATCACTTTTCGTCTGATAAACACTCATACACGATATGGCCAGTAAATGTATGAGGACATCTAACCATGACACTTTGCTTTCTGAACACTTGACTTCACATTCATGTTCCCTTTTTGCTGCTATGATAGCCTCCTCTCTTCTGGGAAGGCTTTCCATGACATTTTGGAATGTAACGTTTGGAGTGCCCCTGTTCATTTAGGTACATGAGCAGTACTGATCCCGAGCAGGGTTCTGACCACTGTGCAGATTGCTCAAGTTATTCCAATCAAAATTTCACAAAAATTGCCCTAATTGAGCTCATTTCTGTGAACAGGTGCAGTGTCAAGCTGGAACAGGTTTGGTCGTCTTAGTTCCACTGAAGGGTAAATGTAATATACAGTAGCATACAAATACATTCTATACAAATGCCACCCCAGCAATGGACTGTTCTTTCTGTTGCGGTCTGGGAAGCGCTTCCGCTCCCTCAAGGCCAATACAGAGAGAGACAGCTTCTTCCTGCAGACGATACAGTCTCAAACCAATACACTGGACTAAAACACCTCTGCATTTTCTTGCACACACAGAACGGACAATTATGTCAATGCACATTTGCACATATATGCACATATGCACATTTGCACACTTCAAGGACTTCTTTTCACACCCCCCCTCATCTCATTAAAATACTACCTCAAGTTTTTCACAGACTATAGTTGTAATATATTACATTATACTTCAGATTATACATATATATATATATATATATATATATATAATAATATATATAGTATATATATACATATATATATATATATATATTTTTTTTTTTTTTTTTTTTGTAACTTTGATGGAATCTTGTTTTATAGGTTCCATTTGTAAAAATATTTAAGGTTACGGAGCGGTCGTATAAGCATTTCACTGCATATCGTACTGTGCATGACTGTGTATGTGACAAATAAAATTTGAATTTGAATGTGAGCTTCTACCTTTGTGGCAACTTTTTAGGGAAAATGGTTGTTATGGTTTTGATGGGCAGATATTTTTTGGCCACAAACAGGACTTCATTTGTATTTGTGTTGCTTTACATTGGACAAGGTGGTCACAAGTTACTGCAGGGATTCAAAGTGGGTCAGTATAATAGAAGTGTGCAAGAATGATTGTGTACATGTTTGGGAAGACCTTCCTGTTTGTAGATCATGTGGGTTTATTAATTAATGGAACATAAGGGGAACTGAAATAAAACTGAAAACAAAACACAAAAGTTCCTCCATCTGAAATGAACTTATATTTATGTTCTCACTTTTATTTATCTTTTACTTATTTTCTTATGTTTCTTTGCTTTTCAGTTTTCTCTGTTTTGTTTCTGTTTACTTTAGCTGGAAAGTATATTTATTATACTGTGTGCCTCTTTCTTTTTTCTTGATGCAGGCTTCTTCTGTTGACTTGTTTTGGTCTTTGCGTTTGTCCTGGTGCTACCAAACCCAATGATAGCATGCAGCAATGATTGCGTGCCAGATTCCAGGGGCTTAAATAGGTGTGTTACCAGGTGTAGTGCATCTCCGATGATTGCCCTTATGGCCTAACAACATGAAATTAAATTATACTAAGCAACAAATTTATAGGACATAACTATTCAAATCCTTTACCAAGTGGAACTTTTTACTAAGCCTTCTATCGCTCTTCTATCTAATATGATTGGGAAAGCAAGCTAAAGTGGTTTTATAGTACACCTTTTTATGGAAACAGTATTCCCACATTGTTGTGGCCTCTTTGACCAGGATAATCTTCCCATACTGTAGATGCTCTGTTATGAAGCATTTTTTTCTTTTTGTTCTGTTTTTACTTATTTATCATAATTTTTAAGGTAGGTAATTAGGCAAAATGCAACTTCTTGCTTTATTGAAAATCTACTGTCTTGAAGACTTTCTCATGGCAGAAAGCTTTCTCATTTCAAAGTGCTGACATTGAAGATGATTGAATAGACATCAATCTACAGAAACATTAATGATTAGAATTTTTTCTCAAAATTTTACATGCACTGCAAAGTGTATACTAAATCTTATTCCTAATGAAATCTTTTTCTGATATATTATAAATATTATACAGTGGAACCTTGGATTATGATCATAATTCATCCTCGAGAACTACTATGTGGGACAACTTTCACGCACACAAACACACATGCACACTAACAGTGTCATGCACACTCCGAACGCGACCGGCACAAGGACCAGGAAGTAGTACGGTCGCGACTCAGGAAGCTTAAAAGGAGACAAGATGGCGCTTTACATTCGCTCAGTCATTGAATTTGCCAATGTTATCGTTGACGCTTCGCTCGTCTAAACGTGAGTACTCACTTTCTTGGGTTTTCGCTTCTGATTGGGTGTGTGTATTTAGAACGCGGATTTATTTGTGTAAACTCTTGCTCTCGCTTCGGGAGAGTTCTAATAATAACTAGCGTGGTTATCCTGCCTGCTCGCGCTACTTTCGCGTTTGCGTTAGCACAGGCTGCGGAGGCCGAACCGGCAGGTGTGCCGCCTTTCTGACTCTATGTACCCAACGCCATCAAGGCCCGATGCCATCATACTCCATTGGAGACACTTCTCCCCACTTTCTGGACACCCCGGAAAGTGGTGCACCCTACTTTTCATTCAAGGAACAATATGAGAAAGGACGTTGACGAGTTCGTCCAGGCGTGCCCAGTGTGTTCCAGGTCCAATAACAGCAACTGACCATCGCTCCTGGTTCCTCACCGGCCCTGGACACACATTGTTGTTGACTTCATCACGGGCCTGCCGGTTTCCGAAGAAAAAGACACCATCCTCACCATCGTCGACCGGTTCTCCAAAGCTGTTCATCTGGTGGCCCTCTCCGGTCTCCTGTCAGCTAAAAGGACAGCCGAGCTGATATTAGAGCATGTAGTTCGCCTGCATGGGTTCCCAAAGGACATCGTCTCAGAAAGGGTGCCCTAGTTCACGTCCCGGTTCTGGAACGCCTTCTGCCGTCTGATCAATTTCACCTGCAGTCTGTCCTCTGGCTATCACCCACAGACGGTCGGACGGAGCGGACCAACCAACAACTGAAGCGCTACCTGAGATGCTTTATTGCTGATCTCCAGTGCTCCTGGGTCCACTACCTCATTTGGGCTGAGCTTTCTCACAACCTCCACACCTCCTCTGCCAACAACCTAAGCCCATTCGAGGTATGCTACGGTTTCCAACCTTCAAGACATTCGAGCATCAATAACTGAAAGTTGAAGTACCGTCGGCACAACAGTTGGTTCGCCAGGCTCTGGAGACAAGCAAACGACGCCATTCAACATGCTAACACCCACTACACTCTGCAACATTGCTGTCGACACCCACTAGAACGAATGTACCAAGTAGGTGACAAGATATGGCTATCAACAAAAAACCTACACCTGCAGACAGAATCACGAAAGTTATCAACAAGATTCATCGAACCATACCGCGTCAACCTCCGGATCAACCCTGTCACCTACCGGCTCCAGCTGCCTGCGGCGCTCCGAATCCATCCGGTATTCCATACATCTCAACTCAAAGCCTTCACTAGTTCACCCATGGTTAAGTATGCCGAACGTCACAAGGACCCAGAAGTAGTACGGACGTGAATGGTGCTTTACACTTGCTCGGTCATTGAGTTTGCCCATGCTATCGCCGACTCTTCGCTTCTGATTGGGTGTGTGTATTTAGAACGCGGGTTTATTTGTGTAAACTCTTGCTCTTGCTTCGGGAGAGTTCTAATAATAACCAGCGTGGTTATCCTGCCTGCTCGCGATACTTCCACGTTTGGGTTTACCATCCACGCTACAGGGCTAACTGCTAGTCTTCTGGCCCATCTCCAGTTAGTTCGTGACAAACATAAACACTGTTTCGTCTTACACAGTAACCATTCCTCCACTCTTTTCACACATACAAAAATAAACAAGAAATCTCTCGACACTCGATTGAGCGACACACTAATGGAATCACTGCTGTAAAGTAAAAATAAAATAACCTCTTGGAAAGTCATAGCACCCCATTCCCAAATGAGCCACATGACTTTTTCACCTCATTCAAGGTCTACGACAAACGTTACGGGACTAGTTAAGTGCCAAACTTTTATACAAAAGAAGAATAAGAAAAAGAAAAAAAATAAGCCTGTGAGATATAAGCCTCTAATAGTAATATCTTTATAGTAGTAGTAAAAAAAAATAATAATTTTGTGCTATACACAAAATAATAATAATAATAATAATAATAATAATAATAATAATAATAATAATAATAAAATTATTATTATTACAGTATACGCCAAAATAAACAGTTCTGAAATAGAAATACAGTGAAACCTTAGATTGCGAGCACAATTTGTTCCAGAAGCATGCTCATATATCAAAACACTCATAAATCAAAGCAAATTTCCCTATAAGAAATAAAATTATACAATAAAATTAAACAAATTAACCTGCACTTTACCCTATAAAAGGTTAAAATAAATCCCGTCAGATAATTGTTTCCGTTAGTGTTTGTGCATGCACGTGATGTGTATGTGTGTTTTTGCACGCACGCGCTGTGATGTTCCAAGATGGCGGCGCGGCAGTAGACTGCAGCGGCCACTCCGGAGCCAAAATGGTGCTACATTGTTTATGTCGTGTCGTAGCGTTTTTATTTTGCAAAGTTTATGGACACCGGCACAAATGGTGCTCATACTTACCACCGCCAGAAACTTTTGCAACTCAATAAACCGGCATATTGCATTCAAGATGAGCTGCGGGAGAAGCTACGCGACCTCGGCTTGCTTCGGGAACCAGGCCTCCAGTCCTCGGCGTTGCCTGATGCCCGTGGCCGGAGGAGGGGACATCGTAAGCGGTGCGCGAGGAAGCGGAAGCGCGGCAAGCAGGCGGGAGTCTGTGCTAGGCTAAAAACAAATCCTAGCCGGCCGGCTCTTCCGTCCATCATCTTATCTAACGTCTGCTCCCTGGAAAATAAACTGGACTACATCCGACTGCAACAGGCTACACAGCGGGAGGTTAGGGACTGCGGTGTGTTTGTTTTCACGGAGACATGGGTCAGCGACAGAATTTCAGACACCGGCATTCAGCTAGACGGACTAGCCTCGTTTCGCGCCGACAGAAACGCAGCTCTGTGCGGTAAGACTCGTGGCGGCGGCTTGTGTGTCTACATCAACACGAAATGGTGTAAGAACTCTGTGCTAGTTTCTAGCTTTTGCTCATCGCTGGTGGAGATTGTGACTGTTAGATGTAGACCTTTTTATTTACCACGGGAATTCACCACTGTTTTCATTATCGGAGTGTACATTCCACCTAGCGCTAATGCTAAGGAAGCGCTATGGGAACTGTATGCTAAGATCAGTAATCTGCAGAACACACACCCGGACGGACTGTTTATTGTTGCTGGAGATTTCAACCATGCAAATCTCAAGTCAGTGCTTCCTAAATTCCATCAGTATGTGGACTTTGCAACGAGAGGGGAAAACACGCTGGATCTTGTTTACACAAACATCCCCGGCGCATATCGGGCAGAGCCCCGCCCCCACCTCGGCTACTCAGACCACATCTCTGTTATGCTAATTCCAGCATACAGACCACTAGTCAGGCGTTCAAAACCGGTTCTGAAGCAGGTAAAAACCTGGCCCGCAGGAGCCATCTCTGCTCTTCAGGACTGTTTCGAAAACACTGACTGGAACATGTTTAGGGAGGCTGCAACTTACGGCGACTTCACCGACTTGGAGGAGTACACATCATCAGTGACCAGCTACATTAACAAGTGCACCGATGACGTCACTGTCTCCAAGAACATCATCTCACGACCCAACCAGAAACCATGGATTACTGCGGAGGTGCGTGCACTACTGAAAACCAGATACTCTGCCTTCAAAGCGGGGGACAAGGCGGCCCTAAGAACAGCAAGGGCCAAACTGTCCTGGGCCATCAGAGAAGCGAAGCGCGCACACGCCCAGAGAATCCACAATCACTTCAGGGACAACGGTGACACACGGCGCATGTGGCAGGGTATACAAGCCATCACCAACTACAGGACTTCATCACCTTCCTGTGACAGTGACGGCTTCCTTTCAGATGCGCTGAATAACATCTACGCACGGTTCGACATGCAGAATGACGTGACGCCGAGGAAGACTATCCCTCCGCTGAACGACCAGGTGCTGTGTCTCACCACGGCTGATGTGAGGAAAACTCTACGCAGAGTCAACCCACGTAAAGCTGCTGGACCAGACAACATCACAGGCAGAGTGCTCAGAGAATGTGCAGAACAGCTGGCAGGTGTTCTCACCGACATATTCAACATCTCTCTGAGCAGCGCCGTCGTTCCCACATGTTTCAAGTCTACCACCATCGTCCCCGTGCCGAAGAAGTCTTCTGTGTCCTGTCTCAATGACTACCGCCCTGTTGCACTAACACCCATCATCATGAAGTGCTTCGAACGGCTTGTCATGAGACACATCAAGACCCTGCTGCCCCCCTCAATGGACCCCCTGCAGTTCGCGTATCGTCCAAACCGTTCAACGGACGATGCCATCTCCACCACACTCCACCTGGCACTGTCACATCTTGAAAAGAAAGACACTTACGCCAGAATGCTGTACATAGACTTCAGTTCAGCATTCAATACAATCATCCCCCAACACCTGATCGGGAAGCTGAGTTTGTTGGGCGTGAACACCTCCCTCTGTAACTGGATCCTGGACTTTCTGACCAAAAGACCTCAAGCAGTGCGGATCGGGAGCTACACCTCCAGGACCACCACACTGAGTACTGGGGCCCCCCAGGGCTGCATGCTCAGCCCCCTGCTGTTCACACTGCTGACTCATGATTGTGTAGCGACACACAGCTCCAATCATATCATCAAGTTCGCTGATGACACGACCGTGATGGGTCTCATCAGCAAGAACGACGAGTCGGCGTACAGAGAGGAAGTGCAGAGGCTAACAGACTGGTGTAAAGACAACAACCTGTCTCTGAACGTCGAAAAGACAAAAGAGATGGTTGTTGACTTCAGGAGGACTCGGAGCAAACACTCTCCGCTCAGCATCGACGGCTCTTCTGTGGAGATCGTCAAGAGCACAAAATTCCTCAATTCATCCTTCACCAAAAAGTACTGTTATGTCTTACATTGTTGTGTCTGTCATGTACCACTTTGTTTGCACATTTGCACGTGCACTTTGTCTATTTTTGTATAGATATTGATAGTTCTTCTTTTAGAGTAACTTAAAAATGTCAAATTTATGTTGTACATTTATGTTGTTACATGTATGTAGCACCCTGGTCCTGGAGGAACGTTGTTTCGTTTCACTGTGTACTAACTGTATATGGTTGGAATGACAATAAAAGCCTACTTGACTTGACTTGACTTGACTTGTATGTGTGTGTATGTGTGTGCAAGTGTGTGAAGCTAAAATAAGAGGAGAGGAGGAATGACACCCTCCCCTCTCCCTCCACTCGTCTTACACAATAACCCTTCCACCTCTCTTATTTGAGAGGGGGGAGGACTACTGTGTGGGATAACTTTCACACACACACACACACAAACACACACTCACGGAGAAATGTTTCTAATGACACTCAAGTGCGTGCACATGTTACGGACCCCAGGCACACACTGCATGAAAAGAGGTGTATCTGTACTAGGAAACTCCCGTATACAGCATTGATTTTCAGAAGTATCTACAAGTACCACTGACTGTATACATCAAATTCCACCAAGCTAGGATTGATAGCAATTCGGATGTATCTCGCTGAGGAATCCTTCCATGGTACAGCCATTTGTTGCCATGGCAAATAATCCACTCAAGGTTTTTGTCAGGAGACCTTCACACCTCAAGCCCCTTTTGCATTTTACACCTTTGCACAAATCTTTTCTTCCCTATTGGTTTTTTATCTCTACATTGATTGGTTGTTTAAAAAAAAAACACTCCCAAAACCCTGACATCTATTGGGACATTACCCAACTCATTTTTATTCAGCCCAACCCAAGCCCTCATAACTTAGTGACTTGATTGGTTATTGGGCAGGTATGTAGATAGACCTTATCCACCCCCGCCCTCCAACACACAGTACTATACATCCCCCACATCCTTTAAAAAATGACAATAGAATTGATTTATTAAAATCAATAAGAATCTTTTTATTAAAATCAAATCAAACACTAATAAATATACAAAGCAGAGTAAGAATAAGGGGTAAAAAACTAAATATGGAAAAAAATGAACAAATGTGCATTTATGAAGGTGTAATTAAATTGAAAGCAATACTAAAACAAACATACACCAGTGCTTGTTAGATGTACAAAATAAATGCCCTTCTAGCTCGGTCCCATTAGATATTACACACTGACGGCATGGCTCACAATGGCATCCTGCTCATCAGACATCAGCTCCAGCATTGCAGTCTGCCACAGTTCTCTCTCTGCATCTGTGTGAACGACCCTACACCGGGACTGCAGCAACTGCAAAACACACCATACGTTAATCCCTAAAAACACTCAGAGATGGATGTACCAAACTTAATACATACAGTAGATTAATTTGTACACTTACTCATCTTTGTCGGTTTTTAGCCCCTTTCTAAATGGAGTCTCTTAGCTGAGACTTTCCTGGCTGAGACAAAGAGTATTTCCTCTGCATTGTCTCATATTAAGTCCTGTAACATGCTGGATAAAAAGATAAATAAAAAATCAGATAAGTGACGGAAACAATTCAAATTATTAGAGGGACAAAAATTAAGGGACATGAAAATAAATACAATAACAATTTCTGATTACCATTTATACACTCAGGGTCTGCATCTGCAAAAGTCATCTTTAATTCCTCCAGCAGATATGTCATCACCGCCTGATCATCAAGTAAACTTATTCTATGTGGAAAGAGAGTCGTGTCATTAATTACATTTAAAATGATTATGTAAAACCCCATACATAGCAGGTAAAGAAACAACATTCTTACCCAGGTTGTGGATCGTATTTATGTGGGTTGTTTTCTGAATAATGGAGGCTCCTTACAGCTTCCTGTAATGTTGAATTAAAAACGCTTTAATACATACATTTGTAAACAACAGTGTATAATTCTGACGTGACAAACTGTTAAATATTCTGGACACCTACAACAATGCAAGTAACAAAGAGTAGATGTGTAGCCAAATGCTTAGGCTAACTTGGCAAGGTATAATTTACTACTATATTGTCAGCTAACATAAAGCTTAACGTACCCCAATGCCCACGTTATGCGCCCTCTTAGCTCTTGTATTCACATGGCTTGACTCTTCCTGCGGTCTTCTCTCATCAAAGTGCATAAAGACACTGGATAGCCTCTCTGAGAAGAGCAGTGTTTACAGCTTGCTTCTCCATCAAACTCTCACACTGAAGAGACAAAGGCACACCATGGGCAATCCCCCCACCCGGCTATGATAAGAAGGACAGCACATCTTTCTGCTAGTCATTAACATACAAAAGGGCCTTTACACCTCACAGCCATCACCTCTCACTGCTAGCTGTGAGGACTCCTAGAAAGTTTCACCGATTCCCGTATACATCCACATACATGAGGTATCTGGTCATTTCACAAAATTTCCTTTTGCATTCTACCTTTCCAAGCACTCCGCCTCAGACATCTGGCAAACTTAAAGTTTAGCGGGGATTTCCCATACCGTATTTGTCCGGATACAGCTCTTTTCATGCAGTCACAGTGACCACAATAAAAAAAGAATTGTGATCTGTGCAATGAATGAAAAGACTGAGATGAAAGGAACACAAGACCTTGAGATTCTTTCTCCAGATTACGTCTAACCGGAAACCAGAGGTTTCATCAGTATACACGCCCGGGAACAAATAACAACCTCATTAAAGGTTCCGGCCCCTCTCTACACTGTCTTATTCATTATTCCTCTCCTTTTCCTTTCATTACCGGATGTCTTGCTAAATGACAAATAATAATTCGCTGAATTTCACAAGATGTTAGTCCTAATTTAAAGGAATAAAACGTTTACTGTTTATAAGTACATATATCACCAAATGTTTAATTTCACAGCACAACACATAAGCCTCTAAAATACATGGGAAATAAAAGCAATCAAATATGTTGCATTTAAAAAAACATTTTTTTAAACATTGTTTTATTTTTATATTTTATTACCAACGTGCTGCTTCTTCATTCTCAGTATCATCCATCTTAATTTTGGATTTGTGATCTTCAGCGTATTGATTCTTGTAGCTTTCCTTTGTCCTCAATGTAGTTCACACATTCACTAATAAGGGACATCATGTCTGTCAATAAAATACCTACTGTATAATGCAGATTATAGGGGTACTGGTCTTCTGTGCACAACTACATGACACACTTATTGTCACAACTGATATTTTAAATGATGTAGTGCTATAAAAAGGGGAAGTCTGTATAATAGAGAAATGATCATTGTTTGATAGTCAGAGGATGTTATTCAAAAAAGCAAACACCTCACCATATATAGGTCCTATTTAAGGCTTTTAAATTATAATATGTACTTCACACAAATTTTGTTTAGTTCCCAAATCCTAGGAGCACTAGAGTCCAACACATATCCAAATGCATATCTGACTGTAACATAACAGCAGCCACTTAGCAATTTTAAATATTTAAAATGTTTTTTTATAAAGCAAGGGTTCAAGTCACAAAGAGTAACTAAATGGGGAAATGGGTCACAAAAGGAATGAGTACGGCCCATCTCTAACAAAACAGTGGGAAAATAATATAATAAATAAAAAATTGTATGCAGATTTGTGTAAATTGTTTTAATATTTCCCCTTTCTTGTTATTTAAAACACATTATAATCTATAACAGTTAAAAATACCTTACATACAAAATGATTTTTCATGCTGCACTCATGCCAGACGTTAATGTAGCTGATATTTTAAAGCAGAAATATATATAAAGAGAATTTTGTGAGATCTACATGACTGCCCACCTCCTCAATGGTTTATTCTTTTCCCCTCTTGGCTGCATACAGTAGTACCAGTAAGAATTTATAACTACTTTCATCCCACTGAAATATACATGACTGATGCCGTACTCAAGAAACTGCATTATTAATCAATACTCATTTAAAAATTCACTAACTTTTATTTACTTTTGTTTTTATTTTAAAATACACAATGTAAAAAGTAAAAACACAGCACTGTAAGCCATATTCAATCAAAATGCTTATTTTATTATAAAGCATGTTAGAACAATTTTATTTCAACATCAAATATATAATGAAAATCTATTAAAAGTTACTTACTGAATAGAATTTGAACTTTGAGCATACATTTAATATGTTTTAACCTCTTAACATGCAACTTATTTTAATGATTTTGCACTGGATAATATCATGTGGTTTCATGTTATAATCTTCAGTATGTTATGAGCAGAATAAAACACTTCAGTCTAAGACATAATACACTCCATAATGGTATTACTCTTCTAATCATGGATTTATTTTCCATGTAAAAGTACAGACAATCGCGTCTCCTTACTTCCATTGTGCATGACATAATAACAGCTTGTAGTGATTATTACTTATGATTATCATGAATTCATGATATTATAATTGACACATTTTTTTCTGTTTTTGCCAAGCAATGAGACACCCAAATAAGGTGATTTTTCACAGGCTTATTCTGCTTTAACTAATGTCTAAGTACAGTATGTAATAAACACACACTCTTCTGGCTTATTTTAACCTACTATCTAAAACACATTAGTTTCACAGATATACAATAAATATTTAGAGCATGCTATGTCATTCCAAGATTTCCGCTGACCCACAGTCTCCACACAGTGTTCATCCCCACCTTTATTATTGGGCTCCCCATCATTCCAGTAGCTGCAATGCAGAGAATCAGAATCAGTTGCCTTTACTTACACACTGTTAATTCAGTCCTTATAGTCTGAGTTCATAATCTCTTACAAGAGGGTCAGGGGTGTCCCATCGACCCATTTCCATTCTTTCGTGTTCTTCTGTGAGCCATCATCATGTAGACCAATCCAAGCATCTTTACCCCTTCTTAGCTGTTGATCTACAAAGTTCTGTAAATGACAAGTCAGGTCAATAAAACATATGTGGGCTTGATATTTCTCTCTTTCTCTCTCTCTCTCTCTCTCTCTCTCTCTCTCTCTCACACACACACACACACACACACACACACACACACACACACACACACACACACACACACACCTCTTCGTCCATGCTGTTTATGATTACAAGGTCTGCCCCCATATGTAGACAGTCCTGTCTACTATCGTTCCAGGGCTTATAGTTAGTAGAGATGTAGTAGAAACTAGAGTTGAAGTAGCTCCATCCAAGAAAGGTATATGCATCTGAGCACATAATGAGACAAATACAGTGTAACAATTAATGTAGCAACATAAGAATTTAAGGTACAAAACATGACTGAATATGTTATTATGGTAAAATAATCAGCATCATGAAGAGGACAAATTTGATATGATTAACTGCATAACCTTTTCAATCAATTTTTTTCTCCCTATTTCACAATTCCATATTGCTGTATTATAATTCATTCTATTAACTTAATAGTATGGTAATCACGAAAAGCATCAAGCCCTGAAATGTTACAAATGTATATTTCCTGGCCCTGAGGTGTCTTGGTCCAAATTTAATGGTATTGTCTGATGCTTTAATGTATTTGCTCACCTATACGGGTCAATTTGTTCTGAAGTCCTTCATTCTCCTTCTCTAGCTGGTCTTTTCGTTTAATGAGGTCGTTGTTGCTGATCTGTAGCTGGTTTCTTTGGTTTATCAGGTTATTGTTACTGATCTGTAGCTGGTCTTTTTGGCTGATCAGGTTAATGTTGCTGATCTGTAGCTGTTTGTTTTCTGTAGTCATGGTACTGAATGTGATCCATAAGACTGCGAGCGCAGCCAGAAAGAGAACACACAGCAGAATCACCCATGCCACTGTCAGTGTGTAACATGTGCTCACCTTCTTGTTTTCTCCTAGAGAGACTATGGACACAGAAACAGATTTACTGTTCAATCAGCACAGTCACAAAATATGAACTATATCTCAAGAACACTTGAGAGCATGCTGTTATACTTGTAAGAACATCAAGAATCAACAGCAGAGTGGAGTTACCAGGTGAAAATCCCTGTGTAAGCTGTTACTACAGAAACGATACAATATTAAAACAATTCATACAAACTTCTGTTACGTATACAAAATTAATCAACACCTTCCAACCAACCATAACGGAGATTATATAGTGCCTTCCTCTTTTTTTAACATCGTCTACCTTTTTAATTCAACTCTTTTTATCTGTGGCCAACTTTTTCTTTCCTTCTGAAACACATTTTATTTTAGATCTCAGATCTCAGAATTACAATGGATCAAAGGTTTTGTGTTCATGTACATTATGTGTATGTATACATGGCTGATTAAATGATTTATACAGTACCAGTGAAAAGTTTGGACACAAGTTTGGCCTTCTTTTCTACATTCTACAGTACCACAATAATAGGTTTTCCTTTTCAAAACTATAAAATAACACATATAGCATTAGGTAATTAATTAACAACTAGTGATGGGAATTCCAGCTCTTTTTAGAGAACCGGTTCTTTTGGCTCCTAACTCCTCATATTTTTTGTGGCTTGAATTAATTTATTATCAAAAAATAATGTAAAATTGTGTGTAAAATGACTTACTAATGTAAAAAAAAAAAAAAAAAAACATGTTATATCAAATATGTATTATTTATATGGGTTATTATACTCAACCTGGAGCAGAGTGCTACAAAAAATAAATTGTAAAGTACACCCAGGAGTTTACTTCACAGAGCTGGCTTCAAGAACCAAATCGTTCACGACTAACATCACTAATAACAATCAGTCAGTTGTGATTATAAGACATGAAGATCAGCTCTTCTGGAATAGCAGTATTGACAAGTGCATTTGCACAACCCAAGAATCACCACAATGAAACTGGCTCTCATGAAGACCATCCAGGGAAAGCAAGATCAAAACTTACCTCTTACCTTTAGACTTATCAGCCTCAAAAACATCAATGCACTCAGATTAGAGCTGTTATGAAGGCTTTACTGATTATAAGTAGTAATATCGGTTATTCTGTATGTCTTCAGCTTAACAATGGTGTCTCTTCTGGACTAGTAGTATATATTATTTTTTATATTTTTATTTTTTTTATACATGTAGATACCAGTGCGTTGAGTCTTGATGCCGGTATCCTCTGCCTTAATCATGGCATTGTGATCTTCAGTGTATGCATTCTCGTAGATTTCCACCACCCTCTCTGTGCGCTCTTGTTTGTCCTCAATGTAGTTCACATACTGAATATTTTGAGACATCGCTTATAAATAAAAAAAAAATGAAATTCACAAAATAATATAGAAAATATGGTGGTACTCGTCTTCTGTGCACAACTACGTGACACACTGATTGTGCTTATCAGTTACAAACTTTTAATGATGTAGTGTTATGAAAAGGGGAAGTGATTATTGTGTGGTGGACAGAGGATGTTATTCAGAAAAGCAAACAGATCACTATACACAAGCTCTATTAACATTTTAAAATGATAAAATACACTTCACACAAACTTTGTTTCCAAATCCTAGGAACACTGATAGAATCCAACGCATATCCAAATGCATAGCTGACTGTACAACTGAGGACTGGAACAGCAGTAATTTTAAATATTTAACATGGATTATATTATGTATACAATACTTAAAATTCAGGGGGTAAATAAGAAATGTGTCACAAAATAAGGGAGTAAAAAAATTTTTAAAAAACCTAAAACAAAACTGGAAAAATTGAGGGAAAGAATGCAAATTTCTGTACCAATTATTTTAATAGCCTAATAGTTAAAAATAAATGTTTATTGTTACATGGAAAATTAATTCTCAGTGTAAATGTAAAGAGAAAATTATTAGATTTACAGGACTGTCCATAATCTCCATGGCTTATTCTCTTCACCTTTTGTTTACCGGTAAGAATGTAATATTGAAATATATTACCTATAACTGTTACAATATTTAAGAAACTTAATTGACCAAGGATTAATATTAAATGATTCATATAAATGTCTCATTCTGCTGGTAATGGCTCATGGTGATAGCCGTGGGCTAAGAAGAGCAGGCATAAATGCAGAGGGTTGTGTAAAACAAAGTGTCCGTTTTATTTAAACAAAACAGAACATGAACTTTAAACAAAGGATGTTGGCTAACTAATTGGAGCATGACACACAATATTAACCAAATAACATGGACAGACTAATATGCAACAAGACAGGCTTAGCTAATCCTCCTAACAGAGACCTAGCCTACTACAGTAGCTGTTGCGCTCACTAGCGGCTAGGCTGGATGATAGCTAATCAGACTAGTTGCTAACAGACTAGTAGCCAAAGGTCTAAGGGACAAACAAACTAGGTGGGGGACAGACTAAGAACTAGCAGGTTAGTGGCTAAGCAGGTTAGTATCTAAACAGACTAAGATCTAAGCAGACATGGAGACTAGACAAATTAGGAGCCTAAACAGACTAAGAACTAGGCAGGTGAGTATCATGTTACTAGCAGGATAGTCTAAGAACTAAACATTCTTAAAGTGATACTTGCACAAGGGAAACCAAACAGACTAAGATACAAACTAATATATTTAACAAAGACAGCTCCACAAAACATATGCCAACTTAAAACAAACACAAACTAAAACAGACCATAACCAAAGAAAAGCCCACTTAACATAACAACTGCTCAACCCAGTTTCCCAGAACAAACAGCTATTTATAGAATGTCTAATGAGCTCGGTTCAGGTGAGCACTCTCATCACAAAAACTACAAAACAAACCAACTCAAAAACAGTGCCATCTAGTGGTGAACCCTCACAATAAAAAACACTAATGAATGAATATACACATGGACAGGTACAGTAATACTTTAACTTACTTTAGTTTAATTTAGATTTTTATCTTAAAATTCACTAATTAACATTAAAACAGAACACTATTAGTAGTATATTCATTCAACATAAAATTCCTTTAAAAAAAATTAATTACTTAGCGATTATATATTTAACTTTGAGCAGATATATAACATCTTCTAACTTTCAAACATACAACTTGTTTTAATCATTTTGAACGGGATAATGCACTGTGTCAATAATGCACAGTGCTTCTTCCTATCCACATTTTAATGAGAAAAAAGCTAGTAGTTATGGTATCCTGTTATGGTGTTATGTCCTGTTATGGTATATCATGTTATTGTTACTATATATACACCTAAATTATGAGCAAAATAAAACACTTCAGTCAGAATGATACACTTCATAATGGTATCAATTATTCTTCTACATGCCAGGCATGGATTGTTCAATATACAGCAACACTACAGTTAATAATTTCTCTTTGCGTACATTGTGCATGACACAATAATTAACATTAGGTAGTGAAAAGGAAAAAAAATAGAAAAGAGTAGCTGAAAAGGAAAAAAATAGTATGTAAAAAGAAGAAGTGTGTGCTGCAAATAAAAGGTTTACAATGGCTACAGGCTTTCAGACTCTACATCTAGATCTAGGCATCTGGCAGACGCCCTTATCCAGAGCGACTTTTTTTTTTTTTAATCTTATTATACATCTGAGCAGTTGGGGTTGCTCAAGGGCCCAACAGGGACAACTTGGTGGAAGTGGGCCTTGAACCTGGGACCTTCCGGACCGTAGTCCAATGCCTTAACCACTGAGCTACCCCTGACCCAGTGAACCATGGTGAGAGCCATTAATCAAAAGAGAGAAACTTTGGAACAGTGGTGAAGTTTGTTTCTTTACAAATATATCTAAAAAAACTCCTCACTGATTATTTCATATAGAAAAGCTCTTTAGCCTCTGTCTGCCTCTCTCTTTCTCTCTCCTTCTCTCTCCCACATGCATGCATGCACACACACACACACACACCTGTTTCTCCCTGCTGTTTATGTTTACCATATCTGCTTCTTTGTTCCTGCAGTTCTGCCTGCTCCCAGTCCAGCTTTTGCACTCATTAGACATTTAGCTAAAACAACTCCCTTTATCGATGAAAATGAATTGGAGGGAATTTACAGAGATCAAAACACACAGTTTCACTAAAACACAGTAAACACAGGGTACTAAACCAATATCAAATCATAAGTAAGAAAGCATAAGTAAAGATACAACAGATGCAAAATGAACAGTAAGAGCTTATACTCCAATTAGCCATAACATTAACACAGTCACACTGATTATCAATTATATTCCTGTACCTGGTGACAGGATCATAGGCACCCTTGGCTTTCCGATGCTCACGGGGACCAAATGCCAGCCAGTCTGGTCTGATTACACAGAAAAGTCAATGCACCACAAATCGCCAAAAAAGATTGCATCACACCAGAACACCCAGTTCATCGTAGACCTAGCCTCCAAATTTCCCAGATCATAATCTAATTGAGCAGCAATGAGATGGACCAGACAAACAAGTCTGGCCCACTGAGGCCCTGCCTCACAACGCATGGCACCCAAAGGATCAACCTCCTGGTGCCAGACATCACATCACACCCCCTGAGCAGCCATGCCCTTATATTCCAGTGCCACCCGACAGCACAAAGGGAACCCAAACCCTAGATTTAATTAACAATTTATGGGTGATCAGTGTGTAGTAAACATAATGAACATAATTGTGGATATACAGGTTTGGGGGGAAAATTATTGCTGCAAAATAATCAGTTTCTTATGTTGTTTTATTACAGGTGCATGTATTGGTGAGATGAACTGTTTTGTTAAATTTTTTTGTGAACTTCTTTATGGGGCTTTTTGAAAATATGGAAATAATGTCTATTCATCTATCCATCCATCTTCAACCATTTATCCAAAATCAGGTGGTGGGGGTAGCAGTTCCAGCAGGAAACCTCAAACTTCCCTTTCCCCAGCCACCTCAACTAACTCTTACTGGGGGATTCCAAAGTGTTCCCAGGCCAGTGTGAAGATATAATCTCTCCACCTAGTCCTCAATCTGGCCTCCTTCCAGCTGGACATGCCAAGAGCACCTTCCTAGGAAGGTGTCCTGGTTACTTGTTAGATGCTCAAACCACCTCAACTGACTCTTTTCCACACGATGGAGCAGAGGCAATACCGCCCTGCTGCTCTGATTCTCCAGCCAACCTCACGTTCCAATATTCCATCAGACTGAATGAGAAAATATCTGTTTATACATTATATGATGCCTTTAGGTGTTGTCCCCAAGCTTTTACCACAATATTAGAACCAAACAGTTGAACAAATGACTTTGTATGTTATAGCATTACTGTTTCCCTTTACTCAAACTAAAAAGCACAAACATGTTCCAGCACCAGTGCACAAACTGAAGTCCATGAACACATGGTTTACCAAGTTTGGAGTAGAAGAAAAGAAGTGTCCAGCACAAACTCCTGTCCTTAACTCCACTGAGCACCTTTAGGATTAACAGAAACACCAGCCTCTTGCTGGACCTTCTTGCTCAACCTCAAGTGGCCACTTCATCCATCCACCTAAGAACCTCTTTAGTCCAACTAGGGACAGTGGAGGCCAATGGTGACCACTGTATTTATTCCCATTTGCACAACCCTATTAGGACCTCCGGTCAACATTCACATGCACATTTACACACTACGGGCAATTTGGCAAGGCCAATTAGCCTAATCTGTACTGTATGTCTTTGTGGGAGGAAACCGGTGTACCTGGAGGAAACCCACCAAACAAGGGGAGAGCATGCAAACTGCATGCCCACAGACCTGACATGGGAATCATACCTATGACCTGGAGGTGCAAGGTGACAGTGCTAAACACAAAGCCATCATCCCGCCAAATTGGCCACAGCATTGCTCCAAAACAGGTGAACAGGTGAAAAGTTTTTTTTTTTTTTTATTCCAGAAGAGTGGAGGATCTAATAACAGCAAACAAACAGTCCACAAATGTTTGGCCATATTATGTCATTGCTAGAACTAAAGTGATAACAAGAACTAATATGATTTTGTAGATGTATATTTTCATAGATTAAGAAACAAGTTGCTTGGCCTGTCCGCTGTGCTGTGATAAGCATACTGACACCAGGAGAGACACAGTCAAATGCTCAAACACGTTGGCTGTCAGACAGGTTTATATGTATTAACAACAAAAGATAGATTTTTATATGTTTGGCCAAATGCTTTGTTTCATGTACAGTATATAATTTCTACAAAGATCATAAACTATTTAACATGTCCTGGTGAAATCCTCAAGAACAAAGAGTGGTAACTGTACAAATGTCTGCCCAGAGACAAACCAGGAATTGTTAGCATAATGGAGGGGAAGAAAGAGAAAGAGAGAGAATGAGAAAGTGAGCATGAGAGAGTTAGCACATTATTATCAGATCCAAGAGGAGACAAGAAGGTAGTAGCATGGGAGGTTTCTTACATTAATGTAAAATCCATGAAGAAGAGAGGAAAGGAGTAGAATTAATTTATTTTATATATTAAAAAATAAACTATTACAGTAGACATTCCACAACTTTAAAGATGTTACACACTTCAGGATGTGCTGTTTTAGGAAAATAGGTGATCTTCAAGATGGTAAAAGTAACTCTTTACTTTGCATCAGTAATTAATCATGTGTTCAAGACTCCTGAACTAAATTAATACAATTATGCTTAATAATTAATTCACATTGATGAGAAACTACGCATTTAATCTTTCTGTCACCTTGCACAGTTTTCTATGAGTTATGAGTCTATGAGTTTCTATGAGTAAGGTGATTTGACGAAGGAACATCTGAGTGAATCAGTTAAAATCTTTATTACCCAGTTTCAAGCCAGTTTGTCTATTTCCAATGAGAACATTTAATTGTTGATGATTTCCAACTCAACAGGTTTCGAATCAAGGTAATCACAAAGTGTATCGATGTTGTATCTGTTCTGTAGCTGTGTCATGCACACTCGGCACTAGGACCCGGAAGTAATACGGTCGGGTTTCAGGAAGCATAAAAGGTAACAAGATGGCGCTTCACATTGCTCAGTCATTGAGTTTTGCCCATGCTATTGCCGACGCCTCGCTCGTCTAAACGTGAGTACTCATTTTCTTGGGTTTTGCTTTCGATTGGGTGTGTGTATTTAGAACGCGGGTTTATTTGTGTAAACTCTTGCTCTCGCTTCGGGAGAGTTCTAATAATAACCAGCGTGGTTATCCTGCCAGCTCGCGCTACTTCCGCGTTTGGGTTTACCATCCACGCTACAGGGCTAACTGCTAGTCTTCTGGTTCATCTCCGGTTAGTTTGTGACAGAATGACTGAGCCATCAGCAGTAAACCCAGCGGAGTTTGCTCGCCTCTGCAATGTGGTTGACCAGCTCGCCAGGTTGATCAATCAGCTCCGTGGTGAAGTCGCCTCTCTCCGCAAGGAGCTCCAAGACGTCGTGGTCTTGCGCCGCGAGGTGACGGAGCTGCGACAGGAGAATGCGACCCTACGCGGGGCGGCCGCTCAGCCGGCTGTTGCCACACCCATTGCAGCGGCTGCTGCAACGCCAACTCCCTCCCCATCTTCTGATGTTTTTCTGGCTTTACCGGATAAATGGAATGGCACAGATGGGAAGTGCAGTGTTTTTCTAACCGCATTGGATCTCGTGTTTGAGTTCAATTCCACCAGGTACTCCACAGACCGACTGTGCATTGCTCTTCTCGTCTCGTTGCTATCCGGGCAGGCAGCTGAGTGGGCCACGGCAGTTCTTCGCTCCGATTCAGACGTTGCCTACTCATACACGGAATTCACCCACCAACTCAAACTCACCTTCGAACATCCTGCTGCTGTGGTGGAGAACGGGAACGCCGCTTCAGAGAGGGGCTCTGCGCGTATTGTGGATCTGCTATACACCACCAAGCCATCTGTCCTCTGCGACCGGGAAACGCGCAGACCCGGTGAGAAATGAGAGTGGCTCACCGGGTTCCATCTCCCTCTCCACCACCTTGACCGATGATTCCCGTCTCACGGTAAAAGTACACCTCCAGTTTGACCACAAACGAGTTGGAAGTACCGCGTTCATCGATTCCGGTGCCGCGGGAAACTTCATTGACTCTTCTTATGTCAAAAGACTGGGGGTAAAGACAGAGGCATTATCCCAGCCCGTAACCATTACATCAGTTGATGGTCGGCCCCTCTCCTCCAGTCCCATCACCCTCCGAACCCAGCCTATCACCCTCGTCATTAACCAGCATCAGGAACAGATCCAGCTTTACATCACCTCCATTCCGTCACCACCTATCATCCTGGGACACCCATGGCTACTGCGTCACGACCCACTCATCTCCTGGACCCAAAATCGAATCCTACAATGGGGACCGACCTGCAACGAACTATGCCTATGGGCCGAGGCTGGGACGTGCTCTAGGGAGACCGAGGTCCCCGATGTTGACACAGATAACATCCCACGAGACTCCCGGGACCTGGCTGAAGTCTTCTGCAAGAAACGTGCCACCCATCTACCTCCACATCGCTCCTATGACCTGGCGATGGACCTTCAGCCAGGCTCCATCCCACCCTGCGGCCACCTCTATTCCCTATCCAAGAATGAGATGCAGGCAATGGAGGAGTATGTCTCCAGTGGACTTCGCCATGGTACCATCCGGCCCTCCTCCTCACCTGCCAAAGTGGGGTTCTTTTTTGTGAAGAAATGCGATGGTAGTCTTCGTCCCTGTGTCGATTACCAGGGACTCAACAACATCACCATCAAGAACCGACACCCGTTGCCTCTTACCAACTCTGCCCTGGATGCCCTCTCTGGCGCCACCATTTTCACTAAGTTGGACCTCCGGAGCGCCTACAACTTGGTGCGCATCAGAGAGGGCAATGAGTGGAAGACAGCCTTCATCACCCCTACTGGACACTATGAAAGCCTGGTCATCCCCTTTGGTCTCTGCAATGCACCCGCGGTATTCCAACAATTTATCAACGACGTTCTCAGAGACATGTTAGGCCGCTGGGTGTTCGTCTACCTGGACGATATCCTCATTTGTTCCCGAACCATCAACAAACACGTCCAGCACGTCAGGGCGGTCCTAAAGAGACTCCTCGCCCACCAACTGTACTGTAAATTGGAAAAGTGCACTTTTCACAAGCACTCCACCACGTTCCTGGGTTTTGTCATCTCGTCCCAGAGTGTGGACATGGACCCGCAGAAACTGGAAGTTGTGAGTCATTGGCCCCTACCCAAGACTCTCAAACAACTCCAGCGATTTCTCGGGTTTGCTAACTTCTACCGTCGCTTTATCCAGGACTACAGTACAGTTGCAGCCCCATTAACCGCTCTCACTCTCTCACTAGTGATTTAGTATGAGGATGTGTTTTTGATACAGACTCCAAAAGCATTTCTGTAATTCACTCTAGTAAGATAATTAAAAAATCAATTAAATAACCTTAAATAGTATAATCTGTATCCAAAAGTGCAGACATTCATGCAAATTCTGATTTGACATTGATTGTCTCCACTCACTGTAATCTATGCAAACCTGAATTATTTCATGTCTGCATTTTGTAACATGTTTAGCCTTGCAAACTTAAACATTGTGTACCTGTGTGTTGTGCTTCTAGGCGTCTCTCTGCACCAGTGTCGTCCTTCTGTATGTCAGAGTCGTGATCTTCAACATCGTCTGCAATCTCATAGATGACTAAAACCATTTCATCCTGCACAGAAGTACACTGAAACATCTTTAATCTATAAAAGTCTCCCAAAAATATGAAATGACTGCGTCTTTGTGTGGATGTGACTGACAGACTGAGTCTCTGTACTCTGTGTGAAGTAAATTAAATGTGCTGCTGTCATTAAAAAGAGTCACAGGAAGTTAAAAAACAATAGGGAAGGAGCATCAGTGGCTTCTTGTGGACAAAGTGTGAGACATTTCAGTTAGTTTTTACTTATACTGTACATGAGGAGAACATTGTGTTACAATGATAAAATTATAATACATTTATATTGTTAATTAATTATAATCATTTTTATTAAAAAATAATAATACAATTAAAATAAAAAAACTATAAATACCTTAAAAAATAAAGTTGTTATAAAATTAGTGAAATATTCATGTTTCTGCAGTAGACCTGCAATTATTTGTAGATACATTTTTTTTAGATGTTTTATTCAGCTTTGCTGTGAGAAACATGTTCTACTGTTCTGAGATCAGCATTAACCAGTCTCTAACAAAAAAAAAGAAAAGAAAAAAAACAAAAAGAAAAAAAAAACATCACACCAACAACCACAGAGATCACACATACAGTACAATGCACACATTTGCAAACACACACACATGCATGCAAAGTGAGTAGGACATATATTTAATGTTGTAAGAGTAAGTTTTTAGTTTTTGTTGTTGTTATTTGTGTTTTTTCTTATTAGCCTTAAGACAGTGAGAAAAGAGAAAAAGGAAATAATTTTTTACACATTATAGCCAAAAGTACTGTATGTAGACCGCTGGCCATTATGGCCATACATTTAGGCATTTGGCAGATGCTCTTATCCAGAGTAACTTACACAAGTGTCTTGTAGTTTCCATCATTGAATAGATACTTACTGTACACCAACTAAGTACTATTCTTTCGGGGGCAGGGGGGGGGGCAGATATGTCTTAAGTCATCGTTTAAAGATTGCCAGAGACTCAGCTGCACCGACATCTAGAGAAAGTTCATTCCACCATTTGGAGAGAACGGAAAAGTGGGCTAATGTGGGAGAACTTAAAGGTTGAAAAAGCGATGTGCAGCTGTGTTCTGGATCAGATGCTATACTTATTTCTGTTGCCACAATGTTCAAAGCACACAATTACGACATACTTTTGTATGTTGTATTACTGTAATTAACAGCTTCTGACCAATAAGATTTGTGGATTTAACAGTGCTGTGGTGTAAAGAACATAATACTGGTACCAGGCACCAAGCTGCAAACACCAAATGTACCCAAATGTATCTAAAGTATGTTTACTGCCCCTAAGTCGTTCTCTTGTCTTTTAAATCTACTGACTACTTTTAAATATCTGCTGACCTAAAACAGGCAATTTGTGCTCAAGTTCATCTTTATCTTTCAGTAACTTTATCTATTTGACTCCTAAAGTTGTCTATTTTATTCTTCAGTTTCTCAATTTTGGCCTATGGTCAGGGCAATGTTGTTAGTCTGTATCTGCTTGTTGTTGAATTCAATTCACACTGCAGTAATTGTCAGCAGGACAACACACAGGTGCAACACACACAATGCAATGTGTAGCATCTGCTTCCTGTGGACTCCCCTGGCCAGAAGAGATCTACAAATGCAGGTGTCCAATAGGCTGAACAGTGGCGAAGCTCTAATCAGTATCATTATGAAAGTGGGTGGAACATTTAATTTATTTTGGCTTTATGAATGTATATAATTGTGCTGTGTTTTGTGTTTCTAGGCATCCCTTGGCATCAGCATCTTTCTCTGTGCCAGGCTCTGCCCTTGTTCAAATAACACTGAATCATCTTTAACCTATAAAAAAAAATCACTAAAACATGAAATGAGTGTGGATGTGACTGACAGGCTGAACCTCTATATTCTGTGTGAAACGATTAAATGTGTTGCTGTCAGTAACAAAAGTCAGAAAAAGTTCTGAGCATCAGTGGCTTCTGGTCAATGTGTGAAGACGTTTGAGCTGCAGTAATACAACACACAAGTTCTACTGGTCTGAGATCAGCATTAACCCCCCTTGTCTGACACAAAAAGGGGGAAAAAATCACACGCGCAACCACATAGATTTCACAGACACATACATACACACACGAGTACGCACACACACAAACACACGCAGGCATGCAAATGGGGCAGGACGTTTTTCACCATTATTTAGTAACACAGCAAGCCAGATGTTTTTCTATTTACTTCAATTGAGTGAAACAGGAGGTGCTGTAGAGGAAATT
Organism: Clarias magur; assembly: GCA_013621035.1. Lineage (NCBI taxonomy): Eukaryota > Metazoa > Chordata > Actinopteri > Siluriformes > Clariidae > Clarias > Clarias magur. The sequence goes on from QNUK01000557.1 coordinate 197,337, forward strand.
AATGTCTACAGACTATATGGCAAAAAGCAAATAAGTATATTACAATCCCCATTCACTGGAACTAAGATGCCAAAGCCAACTAAAGCATTACATTGGCCTGATATCATCTCCACTGAACACCACTGGGATTGTAATATATGCTGACGAGCCAGAGGCAGACCTGTGTTCAGACATGGGTTCAGACCAATTTACTGCTCTTTTTTTCAGTGTTATGCAAGAACAGCAAATGAGAGAGAAAAATAAAAAGTTGGTGCAGATGCTTAGTGAAGTCAGTGGGACAGCACCTTAGGTTCAGGATGAGTAGCTTTGAGTGGAGCAGAGTTTTTTTTTTAAGCAAGCAGGATCAGTGATGGCTTTTTTAAAGCAGGACACAGACAACAAGAAAAAGTAGCTAATGATTTGCATGGCCTTCGCGCTGCTACTTCCTTAAAGTTTGCCTAAGTTCCCCTTTTATACTCTCATGGAGTCTCCAAGAGGGTAAAGATCAGGAGAGTTCATCATGGTGTATCTCACTCACTAGCCTCACTCTGTAGCCGCAGGCTTGATGCTGGTCCACAAAACAGTGTGTGTGAAACAGAGATGTCCCTTTAACACCTGTGGAGTCGGCTGACAAGGAGCAAGGATGAACCAAAAACCTGAAACAAAAGCTGTAATTAAAAAAGGAAGCGCAAGAACATAACTAGGAAATCAAAGAGCAAGGGGACAAATCCGAATCAAGAGATGAGAGCGAGAAAATAAAGCAAAGTTAGCAACGTGAAAAACATGAAACAAGAACATGAGAAAATTCAGCGAGAAAGACGAACAATAATCCAGTGCTGAAGGAGCATGTGCTTAAGTGCTGGAGTAATCAGAAAGGAATGCGAGACCTGTAGACCTGAAACGGGGGAATGGGAAAGGACACATGATGGGCTAGGAAAAACATGAGCACATAGGGAAAGTGACAGTGTGGGGAATACGGGGGCAGACAGGTCGTGAATCATGATACTCTTAAATACAACCATCTCAAAGATACTGCTTTCATCATCACAGATCTACACAGCTATAATGAGATACAGTAAATGACACTTTGTGTCACTGACTGATTACTGAGTTCACTCAGTAAAAAACAATAGCATACACTAAGACACATTTATCATCTAATCTTGTATTTAATACTGTATATACATATGTCACTTAATTTTCTTTCATATTTTATAATGAAAGTGCTTTTTATTATAAATTACAAAGTAAAATGTGACTCATAGATCCAGTGTTGCTACTTAGAGCTATTTACTTATTCTAGATTCCAGTTATTGCCATGATGGATCCTTTTGGAAGTTTATAAATCTCAGCACACTACTCATCCACACATGAATCCGTCTGATCCACCTGAGGCCAGAACCTGAAACCCAGAGAATTAGAATCAGACTCAGATCAGAGTTCAGTTTCCTTCAGCTCCACACATTTAACTGAATCCTGATTCACACAGTCTCCTCTTAACAGTTGTTCTAGAGATGTGTCTGCTGCTAGAACTCTGAGTGGCATTGACCTGCTCTCTGATCTGAGCTGCTGTTAACCTGCGATTTCTGAGGCTGGTGACTCGGATGAACTTATCCTCCGCAGCAGAGGTGACTCTTGGTCTTCCTTTCCTGGGGCGGTCCGCATGTGAGCCGGTTTCTTTGTAGCGCTTGATGGTTTTTGTGACTGCACTCGGGGACACTTTCAAAGTTTTCCCAATTTTTCGGACTGACATTTCTTAAAGTAATGATGGCCACTCGTTTTTCTTCACTTAGCTGCTTTTTTCTTGCCGTAATACAAATTCAAACTCTTTGAATGAGAAGGCGTGTCTAAACTTTTGGTCTGTACTGTACATTGTGACACGACATAAATATAAATATAATAAGAATAAGAATAATTCTTCTTCCAAATAGGAGAACAATATGTAATTGCAATATGTAATTTGTAATAAATTTTACAACACCCTTGTTATGAGGGGTGCTTCAATATGGCGCCCCTCGGTATTGTATCATGTATGGAAGCCCCAACGCAGGATTTGGAGGGGGCGTTGGGCCGTGGATCATTTATTTTCGGTGGGGAATAATCGACTCGCGTGAATACCACACAGCGTTATAAAGGGAAGGAGGGCGCGCTTATGCCGGCGCGTGCCACCGTGCTTCGTCATAAAGAACAGGTATTTCATTTATTATTGTTATTATTCTTGTGTTTTACACCACTCTTTTGAGTTCTCTCTTTTCTCTTATCTCTTTTCACTTTTCTCTTTTCAGTTTTCTCTTGTCAGTTTTCTCTTTTTCTCTCCCTATACCAGAGCCACGCTCTCGTACCTGGTGCTATCTAATGTTCGCACAGTGTGCGCTGGTTTCTGGGAGCTTAAATATCCTACCGGCCAGGTGTAACTCGTTTCCTTTGATTGCCAGTGCTGCCTAGCAACCGCCTGCCGCATGTGTGGCCGTGTTACAACCCTAAAGAAAAAATAAGAGACACAGAAAGACACACACACACCTGTTCCTCTTTGCTGTTTATGATCAGCAGGTCTGCACCTTATTTACTGGAGTTAACAGACGTCCATTTATCTAAAAAAATTAATTAATCAAATTTACAGATCGGTAAAGTGATGATAAATCAATTATTCAGATGCACCTGTTCTCCCACGGCAATGAAACAATGAAACAAACACAAACTAGAAGAAATGATGCTATTAAAGATTATTTGAGTTAAAAAGGTGATTAATGAAGAGAAAGAAACATTTGACGATCACAAAAATAATGTAAATACAGAGAAGTCTCTCAGTAAAGCATTAGATAAATAACTAGTTTAAACATTTTGTGTTCTGAGCACAGCATTTATTTTCTCTTTTTGTTTCTCAGTTCAAATATGAAGAGCGTCTCGGGTTACTTGACTGTAACCCTGTTCCCTGATAAAGCGGGAACGAGATGCTGCGTGAAAACACTATGGGAACATTTCTTTGTTGCCCGGTTGTGAAGCCTGTGCATGTCAAACCCGCCGAATACCTTTGACTTATAACCTGTGCCAGGCATGACGTCACCGAATAAGGTGCATCTGCAGGTTATAAATAGGAGTGAACCGGAAACATCCTCAGGTCAATCTTGTCTGAAGGACGTCCAGGCACGCCAGCAGTGCGGCATCGGAACGCAGCATCTCGTTCCCGCTTTATCAGGGAACAGGGTTACAGTCAAGTAACCCGAGACGTTCCCTTTCAAAAGCTACACTCAATGTTGCGTGAAAACGCTATGGGAACGAGAATACCAACGCTGCCGCATTGCAAGTGTCTGGACCCCCATGTTGTGTAGCGTGTGCGCACAAGCCAAGGAGGTCTCAGACCTAGCTCTGGGATGCTGACTCAAGGACCCGTGAACCCGGAGTAGCATTAACATCCAGACTATAAAATCTAACAAACGTGTGTGGAGAGGACCAGCCCGCCGTATCACACACCTGCTGCAGGGGGACGCCTCTTGCCAAGGCAATCGATGAGGCAATCCCCCTGGTTGAGTGAGCCCTGATTTCCAGAGGCGAAATGTGACCACGCGCCTCATAGGCTAGGTCTATCATCACCCAGTGTGACAGAGTCTGTCTAGTGGCAGCCGCCCCCCGGTTGCAACCCCCATGGCAAATAAAGAGCTGCTCTGACTTACGCCACTTACGTACTGGACACAGTAAGTGAAGTCTTTCCTGCTCCAAGGCTGTGAAAGGCGGAGGACAGAAGGCTTCGAGAACAACTGGGTGCATGGTTGAGAATGGACCCTTGGGAAGATGGTGAGGGGTGAGGATGGGTGAGGATGCAGGATAGCTTTGACTAGCCCAGGGGCAAAGTCTAGGCAGGATGGGGAGACTGACAGAGCCTGCAGATCCCCAATCCTCTTCAAAGAAGTAATAGCCATAAGAAAAAACAACTTAAGAGACAGAAGCCTGACAGGCGCTGTGGTTCGAAAGGGGTGTCGGCCAGGCCTTCGAGTATGATAGTTAAGTCCCATGAAGGGACCATCGCTCTAGTGGGCGGCCTCAACCGTCTAGCTCCACGAATAAAACGGGCAACTAAATGGTGCTTGCCTACAGAAACCCCGTCATTTAGAGCGTGACAAGCCGAAATAGTGGCTACGTACATTCTGAGCGTACTAGGGCGTAAGCCCGAGGACAACTTTTCTTGCAGAAACTCCAGCACTGAAACAATCTGGCAGTGAACTGGGTCTATGTGTCTTGCCATGCACCAACTTTCAAATACACTCCATTTGAGGGCATAAGTTCTTCTAGTGGAGGGAGCCCTGGCACTTAAAATGGTTTCAATTACGCTGGCTGAAAGCCCAGCATGTCTCAGTTGGTCCCGTTCAGGGGCCAAACGTGAAGGTTCCAGAGCTCGGGCCGGGGATGAAGTGTTGTCCCCTGTGCCTGAGACAGAAGATCCCTCCTCACTGGAATCACCCAGGGTAAGCCGTCGAGGAGAGATATTAGATCCGAGAACCACACTCTGGTCGGCCAATGGGGCGCTATCAATAAGAGGCGCAACCCTTGTTGACGGACCCTCGCCAGGACTCCCAGGAGCAGAACTATAGGTGGAAACGCATAAAGGCGTAACCTGGGCCACATGTGGGCCATTGCGTCCAGACCCAAGTGAGCTGGAGGAGTCAGAGAGTAGTAAAGGGGGCATTGTGCTGCTTCTTGTGAGGCAAAGAGGTCCACCTCTGCTACGTAAAATCTTTCCCAGATTTGACTGACTACTTCGGGGTGGAGCTTCCATTCCCCCTGTTCTACAGCTTGTCTGGATAGCAGGTCTGCTCCTACATTCATGCGCCCTGGAATGTAAATCGCCCTGAGGGAGAGGAACTTGTCCTGTGCCCAAAGCAGAACCTGGTGTGCTAGCTTGTTCAAGCGGCGTGAGCGCAGTCCACCCTGGTGATTTATGTACGAGACTACCGCAGTGCTGTCCACCCGCACTAGGACATGGTAGCCTCTCAACTGCTGGAGGAAGTGTTTCAGGGCCAGAAACAGAGCCATCATTTCGAGACAATTGATGTGCCACGCGAGAAGATAACCTCTCCAGTTCCCTTGTGCTGGACGACCATCCAAGACCGCACCCCAGCCTGTGAGGGAAGCGTCTGTCGTTAGCATCTTGCGATGACAAGACGGACCTAGAGTGGGACCCAAAGTCAGAAACCGGGGTCTGAACCACATAGAAAGGGCACGAAGCCCCCGGCGCGTAACTCTTATTAGCCTCTGGGGGTTGGCCCCTGAATGAAACCCCTTGGCTCTTAGCCACAGCTGAAACGCTCTCATGTGCAGAAGGCACAAAGGTATCACCGTGGACGCAGCCGCCAAGAGGCCTAAAGATTTCTGAAAATGATGCACAGTGACCTTCTGGCCTAGCTTGATTTCCTTCAGGGTGTTGAGAATGGATTCGACACGAGCAGGAGACAACTGTGCCCACATTGTGACCGAATCCCATGTGACACCCAAATATGTTGTCCTCTGAACAGGAAGGAGAACGCTTTTTGTGGGGTTGAGTCTCAATCCTAAAGAATGAAGATAGGCTAGGACGACATCCCGATGTCGAAGCGCTAGCTCCTGAAACTGGGCCAGAATCAGCCAGTCGTCTATGTAATTCAAAATACGGGTGCCCTGGAGTCGTAAAGGAGCCAGAGCTGCATCCATGCATTTTGTATATGTGCGGGGTGACAGAGCTAGGCCAAATGGAAGGACCCGATACTGGTAAGCTTCGCCCCCAAAGGCGAACCTCAGGAACTTCCAGTGCTGTGGCAATATTTCTATATGGAAATATGCGTCCTTGAGATTGATTGTCACTGTCACAAGCAACCGAAGGATAAACTGAAAAGCCTTAGCAATTAGCCCGTGTAGCGTGGATGGTAAACCCAAACGCGGAAGCAGCACGGATAGGCAGGATAACCACGCGATTAGTCTAAGAACACTCTTACACAAAGAGCAAGGATCTACACAAATAAACCCGCGTTCTAGCAACACACACTCAATCAAAGAAGCAACCCGAATTGGTGAGTACTCACAGAATAGTCGGCGTAGCGTCAGCAAAGGCATGGGCGAACTCAATGACTGAGCAATGTGAAGCGCCATTTTGTCTCCTTTTATGCTTCCTGGAAACCCGACTGTACTACTTCCAGGTCCTAGTGCCGGTCGTGTTACGAGTGTGCATGACAGTCACAAACCAATCCTCTAGTTGAATTTGAGAAACAATCATTTTGACAGTCAACATTTTGAATCTGGATTTCCTGAGATAGCAGTTCAGGAGATACCCGAACACCCAACTCTTCGTTGGAGACTGGCACCAGTGGTGGCGGGGATTGAACACCGGCCTCCAGGGAGTGCCAGGGAGGAGGCCCTGTTTTGTGATGAAAATAGAGGCGCCCCTCCCTGGGGGGGAACACCCCCACGTCCCCAGGCGCACAAATCTCAGGGCTTCTTCTTGGAAGAGAGGAAGCTCCTCAGATCTAGTCTTTTTGAGGCAGATTTCTGAGAAGGGCGGCGACCCCCACCCCAGTCCTTACGAGGGGGTGTGCGGCTGGTCACGCTCTCCTTCTGGACCTCACGCCTGATAGGGGCCAGACCTGGCTGGGGCCGGGTGGCCGACGGTCCCGGTTCTTGAGCACGGCGGGGAAGGAACCTCCCAAAAGCCTGTTCATATAGCTTCGCCTCCCGAAACCTAGTGGCGACGGAATTAACGGCGTCACCTAAGAGGCCGGAAGGCGAGACGGGGGCATCAAGGAGGACAGCATGATCCTTATCCTTGATGCCCGAGAGGTTCAGCCACAGATGCCTCTCTGTGGATACCATGGCAGCCATGGAACGGCCCACAGCACGGGCCGTCTGCTTGGTTGCATGGAGAGACAGGTCTGTGGCTCGGCGCAGCTCTGCAAACGCCTTGTCATCAATCATCCCGCCGGTGCTCAGGTCCTTCAGCAGGTAAGTCTGCAAAACCGCCATGGTGTGCAGTGAAGCGCCAGCCTGTCCTGCTGCCTGAAAAGCTTTACCCACCAAAGCAGATGTCAGTCTGCACGGCTTGGAGGGGAGAGTAGGCTTTTTCATGGAAGATGATCTCCCAGGAGAGAGATAGCCCGCAAGCGTCTCTTCTATCTGAGGCATCATCATATAACCGCGTGATTTCACATCAACGATATTCGAATAAATCGAAGTCGATGGTACAAAAACACGCGATGAATATGGTCTGCTCCATGAAAGGGTTAACTCATCATGGAGGTCACCAAAGAAGGGGAGAGAGAGGCGTTGAGGCTCCTCCCCCCAGCCACCTGACAGAAACCTGTCGTCTAGTCTTGAACGTTTAGGGGAAACTCGCTTCTGCGGCCAGTCGATATGCAATCGCTCGACCGCACGCGTCACAACCTCTAATAATTCCTCATAAGCTCTGTGAGCACTGGAGGAGCGTTGTGAGGAGGCTACCTCCATGGAAGCGAGAGAGGAAGATTCTTCCGCTCCATCACAAGAAGTGCCGGAGCACGCTTGCGAAGCGGAAGCTAAAACTTCCTGATCCGGAGAGAGCGAGAGAGAAATCGGAAATTCCGTCTCGTGCGCGTCTGCCAGATCAGCACGCGAGCCCCAGGAATGCGCCGCGGCTCGCGGTTTCTCTTTAAAGAAAGCGAGCCGCGCGCGAAGCACCTTAATAGGGAGAAGATCACAGTACTCACATTTTCCCTGAAGCCCGAGGCGAGCGTGTTCTTCCCTCAAGCACTCAAGACAAAATTCGTGAAGATCGCCCTCCGAAAGAGATCTATCGCACGGAGGCACGCATCTCTTAAGCAACTCCGCCAGATCGGTGAGTTAAAGCTGTTATTTTTATTTTGCTTTCGTTACGGCTTGTACATGCACACGCAAACACAAAGCGGTCCTGAAGACAAAAAGATCTGAGGATGTTTCCGGTTCACTCCTATTTATAACCTGCAGGTGCACCTTATTCGGTGATGTCATGCCTGGCACAAGTTATAAGCCGAAGGTATTCGGCGGGTTTGACATGCACAGGCTTTACAACCGGGCAACAAAGAGATGTTCCCATAGCGTTTTCACGCAGCATTGAGTGTAGCTTTTGAAAGGGAACACATGGCATTTCTGCAGCACTACAGCTTGTACTTTCCTATAACTTGAGAATAGTTTATTGTTGTATTTCTCTCTTTAGACTCTGGCTGGATAAATTAAAAATGGTTGTGGTACGTATAGTATCTCCACGAGGAAGATAAGGTTTAGTGATTGGGAATTAATGTTGATGTAATCATTAATTAATCAGGTGTTATTACAATACAGACAAAGTTAGCTATTAGTTCTCCAAAAGAAATGTAAGACTGATTGAGATTCAATAATTACTGCACAGTTAATAGTAAACTAATACATGCTTAGGAAATCATTTATACTTATGAGTAATTATTTATTTATTACGTTTTTACTCATTACAAAGACGGCTTTGCTTCATGAAACAGTATTGTAAAGTCTTATTTATACTGTTTACAGTATATGGATTTTATTCTAAGATCTTAAAAGAACATGTGAAAGGCTAAAAACGTGTGAGCTAAATATTCCCACAATTCAGGGTGTTATTTCTGCTGAGGTCGTTGTATCTGTTCTGTAGCTGGTTGTATTTGATCCACAGCAGTGTGACGGCAGTCATCAGGAGAACACACAGCAGCACCACACACACTGCAGTCAGTCTATAACACCTTCTACATGCAGTGGCTCCTCCTAGAGGTACACAGACACAGAGAATACAAATATTTTAGTTTCTTCAAAGATAAACCTAGCATTTACATTTTAGTCTCAACAGCCTCATTAACATTTTAACACATTAAGGATATGCGTGTTTAATTAAATTCTTAAATCCTCGTGTTCCAGTGTTTATGCAGTAATTTGGTCATGTTCACCCATGTGGTGACAATATAATGACTTATTATTTATTATTATGCTTACTTATTCGGAGGGATTCTATTTGATGCAGATTGACCTGTATATCAACTTGATAACTAGCGAATGCTATTAAATGTTTATCCCATGGGTGAACATGACCAAATTACAGCATACAGTATATATATACCCCCCCCCCTCTCTTGCTACCTTTACTAACATTTAAAACTATTTATTATAATAAGTGGTGCAGAGGTGTATAATAAACCGAAAAGATAAACACAAAAAAGATGGACAGCTATTTATTTAATTATCATTTTAAATATTTATCAACAACATCCATCCATCAGTGCGGTATTGTTATCGATAAATCGCATGCGTTTATCACCTTTTGATCAAAACGCTGCCTTTTGTAAAGTGAAAGTGCGAGTCGCGGGTTTGAAATGAATTGTAGATTAATTTTAAAGCACAATCTCATTTCATTATTATAAACATAATTTATGAATTACACTCGAACGGGCGATAGAGCTCTGATTAGACTACGTATACTAGTAAATAGGCTCAACATCCCGGAGCCCAAGCCTCATTTAAAGAAAAAAAAAATTAACAAATATTGTAAGTAAACAACAGTAGCACAAGTTTTAAATAATAAAAATGTTTAGACTCTAAATAGATGCCGAATTATTTTCTAAGGTGTGCCAGCTGGCACTATTCTTATATTGCTCTTTGTCAGGGTACAGTAAATCGGTCAGTGACAACCCCGTAAAATTCCATGTACTGTAAATAGGTACAGTACTGTCGTTCTGTATGAATTAACCGAGATGCCCACCCCCGTGAAAATGGCGAATTCAGGGAAAGGCTCCTCCGCGAGAGGTTTTGTCCGGACCACTGAGCTTCTACGGATTCTAAAATTGACATTGTTACTGTTTTTTAATACCTGCAGTGGAAGAGTCTGAGAATTTATTTACCATAAGCTTTGTTGTATTGTTTTTAATCACTATACACAACCTATGATTTCACCCATGTTATTTTACAAATGGAATATTTTTATGTTGCACACTAAAACTGCTGGGTTAAATGTTAAAGTGCTGGGTAATTTTATCTATTTATTATTATTTAGTAGACTGCCTGTTAGAAATAAAATGAATCTGCTGTTATAACTACTGCAGAGATAGTTACCCAGCAAACATTGGTCCGACGGCAACGTCGTGTCCCTGGCCAAAAACAGTCGCGGTAAGACGGCATAAATCGGTAAAAAATATGTGACACAAAACGTTTCTTAAAAATGCATTCAGATACATTTGTACATGTCTACAGTTGTCTGGGATTGCATGTATAGCGGTCACTTTGACTTTTGTTTTCAATAGTGGGTGCATGTGTTAAAGAAGTTCCACTATGTGACGTCCGTTACACATGCATTTACAGTCCATCATGATCCTGTATGAAATCCACTCTAAAGGATCTTTATATTGAGCGCGAAACATGCAAAAGCGATTGTGCTTACACCGTGGTTAATACTGCAATAAAAAGTAAGTGCCCCGAGTAGGTTTTAAGAGGTTGTGAATAGACGGCCATTGACGTCCTATGCACGTCTATTGTCAAGCAAGACTCATTGGGTAAAAAGGGAGAATTTTTTTTTTTAATGAAAAACAATAATTTTTATTTACATCTTGTTTTATGACAAATTATATATTCACAAAGTGCTCTATGCGGTTAAGATTGTGAAGCCACTGCATTTGACATTACGCGACCCGTGTTTTTGTATATTACATAATTTTTTTTTTTTTAATGTATGCATTTACATATAAGCATTTAGATATCTGGTCACCATTTATAGTCCGAGTTGGATGTGGCAAACTTAAAAAACAAACCTACTCTGCGTGCGTATAATTGCTCCATGTGGATAAATAAAGTTTTTTTTATTTGAATTTTTTGGAAAGTCTCGCGATATTTCGCGGTATTCTAGCTTATCTTGAGAGTTAGCGCATTTTCATCTTTTGTTTACTGCCAAGAGAAGAGGAGGCCTTGAGGAGTGTGCAAGTTAACATCGTAAAAAAAAACTACTGTTTGGTGAGTATACTATTTTTTTATTGTTTTCATAAATGTTTATAAGTTTTACTTGTTTGGCGCGAAGGAATTGAAATTGACTTTGATTTTGGCTAAATTTAACTAGTAGGCTAAAAGTTAGTAGTGTTAATGTTAGGCTTCTCCTAAAAGAAACTCTGTTAGCATGAGTTCACATGTAACTTAAGTTAAGCTATTTTATGCAGTTGAGCAAACGTCTTGGTGGAAAACTCAGGGCAAAATGACAATCCCCATAATAAGTTGGCTGGATATTTGTAAAAAAAAAAATTATAATAATTTACAAATAAGCAGGGCAGTTTCATTCTACTGCAGGAACATGGTTTAATAGACATGGAGCTCCCAACCCTGGTCCTCAAGGACACCTGGCCTAATTGTTTTCCAATTATCCCTGCCCTACCCACTGCAGGTGTGTTCTTTCAAATCAAAAGTGGTATAAAGATATCATTTCAGATGAGATTGGAGTGGGGGAGGGTAAGAAGAGTTTGGAAACATACAGAGCATGAATAAGTATCAGTTATATATGTTCTAGAATAAGGTCTGATTGTTGCAGGGTTTGATGGTGCAAGTGTAGGGTCAATTTTAAAGATATTTTGAGACATGAAGCAGCAAAAAGGATATAAACTTTGTTTTGGTGTGTTTTCTACACAGGAGATAACAGGCTTCATGATCGTGATCATCAGTATCAAGGTGGTAATCCATACCCTAGGTTAACCAGTGACACTATGAGACATGTGCTTCTGATGCTGATTCATTTTTAGTTTTTCCTAATGTTTACATATCCTAAAATTTTCCAGTGATTTACTGTATTAATAATTTACACTACCATAACGTTAACTATTTGTGCAGGTGAGGTGAGGCACAACGATCAAGGATCAGGAAGAAGACTACCAGAGTATGGAAATACCAGAGTATGGCCTCAGCTTCCAACACGAGAAGTAAGTAATGCTTTATGGTGCTGCATTTTGCATAAAGAATCTGAGTCACTCCGGTCTGTTTGAAAATATGATTCCTTGGTATATAATATTTTGGTCACTTTGATAAATTTTATAACTAAGTAAATATTAATCAGCTGTAAGTAGGGCAGGTATAGTTGGAAAGGAAGCAGGTTCGTGGCACTTGACGACCAGGGTAGGATACCTTTTTAGTTATTGTTAACGATAATATGGCTACAATACTTGTCTAGGTTGAATTGGACCATAAGGAGTCTAAATGTTTGGTACATCCATGAAGTAGGTCAAATAATCCAACATGGGTTGTTAGTGTAGTGTAGTGTGTTTTCTTTAAGTACCTTGTTATTTTTGTCTGTGTGTATGGTGAAACATTAATGATAGCGTGTCCTAACGTTGGCCTGCTTCTTAACAGCTGCATCCCAGAGAGAGAAGTAAGGGTATGTACGTATGTCAATGGTCTGTTCCAGCCATCAGCTTGTCCTATCAAAATTTGGTTTTAAATTTTTTACATTTTGTAACAGGTGGCACCAGACCCTCAAGAAGTGCTTACTCCATGTCAACTGCAAGTAAGAAATGACTGTATATATAATATAAAATATGTGGTGTGTTTGAAAGCCTAGGCAGTAAAATAAAATGCATATTTAAGCGAAGTCATTATGCATTCACAGTTTGCTGTCAATGTTTGTTAGAACTACAAGTATTTGTTGTTAACGAAGTATCGAAGGACAATAAATACCAGTGTTTTTGCTGGCTGTCAATTCAGTTTGCACTTAAGTTTTTATGACCTTATTCTCCCTGTTAATCAGCAGGCAAACAAGATTATAAATAAACTGCCAAGCCTAATGTCCTGCATAAACACAAAGTGTGACATTTCAGACATTTAAGTAGTAATGTGTAGATGTTTAACATATTAATCTACTGATTTTTTTTTCTTTCTTCCAGGATTCCAAAGGAAGGTGTTTGCAATGTAGTTTGACTTAAAAGAAGAACTTCAGCGAGTAGCTGCCATTGTGGACCCTGGCAACTCATGTACATCATCTATAAAGAGACTGGATTCGGAGAGTGACCTGAAATCCTTTGAAGAGTCCATCAAAGATGATGAGAAGAAGTCGATCTGCGTAAGTTTTAAATGTGCCAAAAAGAATGTGCCCTTTTTAAAATATCATACTACAGATTGTGGTGTCACATTTAGGTTCAGCAACTGGCAAGAGTTGGGGGATCTTCTGTCAGGGACTGTGTTAACAACGTCATGAACAGGTATGTATTTTACCTTGTATTATTTGTATTGCTGCATAATTCATGAATAAAATGTACATGTACATTATGGCCACAATAATAAACCCAGTCTTAGTTTTTTTTTTCTTTCTTTCAGGATTTAATATTTTATTATATCTCAAATACGTGCCTATTTTCTTGTTCAGAAGGTTTTAGATGTCTGTACTGACTTAGTCTACCAAAAAATCTAAACCTAATTTTTACCATTAGTACCATTAGTTCAGGGAACTTGTTACATGACAGATAATTAGTTGTGAAAGTGTATAACAGGTTAACATTGCATGCAAGTGATGCGGTAAAAATATTACAACTGCTAATAGTAATATTGACTTTGCATGTAAATTTTATTGAAGGAGAAGTAATCCTGAGTAATTTCTTTCACCGAATCATGTTGAATGTCTTAATGGCAAAATTCAATATGAGGGGTGGTGCCCAACTTCAAAAGAAGCCATTTGGAGCTACCTCCTTATACAATATAATTCAAGGTATTTTTGGCCTTATGATGTGAAATTCTTTAGCATCTATGTAATTTTTATTGGTACCTTTTTTTAAAAAATCTATTCAAGGAATTTTGTTTTAAAGACCACAGAAATGTCCTGTTTACTTCCCCAGAGTTATGGGACTTTCTCAACCACAGTGGTTTTGAAGGGGAAGGGGACATGCTGTTTTTTTTTTTTTGTTTGTTTTTTCATTAACCTAACACACATTTAATGCAGAACATCTTTATTAACAAAAGATTATTCAAAGGTAAAATGTAATGTAATGCATATTGATTACTTTTCCCCAGATGCTTCATTAATGAAACTGATAAAATGTTGTCCCAAGACATATTTTTAATTTAGTTGTAGGGTCATAAAGACTTTTTTTTTTTTTTTTTTCAAATCAAGTGCATTTCATGTATCTACAATTTTGCCTTTTTTTTTTTTTTATATTCACTTCCCTCAGATGGAGCCCAAATGTTACAGACTCCGAGATTGAGGTAGCAATGGTGGAACATCTAAAACATGCTCCAGGAAGAGCTGGGGGTGGCGGATATAAGAAATGAGCCATTGACAGCTGACGGCAATAATTCGAGTGTCCGTGTTCTTTTTGTTCTTGTTTAGCTGATGTTACTGTTGTAGTGCATATTTAGCCTTTAGTTTAAAATGTTGTATAATTTTATATTTGTGTATATTATATGTATAAAATATGCACACAAATATGTAAATATGTGTAATATTTATTACATCTATATTTATGTATATAAAAATATTTTTTCTTATTTGTTTTAATACAAAATGTTTTGTAATGTAAACGTTGATTAAACGTTTTATAGACGTTGAGGTCTGACTGGACTTATTTTGGACGTTTTTTGAACCTTTCATGTTCTGATGTGCGTTTCACAACAGGGACTTTTATATGCATAAGTACACGGCTCATAAGTACACGGACATTACTCAGCAACACATCTTAAAATCATCCAGCCGACGAAACTTTAGACGTCCAGAAAAGACGCCGAAAAGACGTCGAATTCACGGCACGTTGACGTCAAAGACGTCCGTTCAACTTTCATTTTGGAACTATTTTTCAACCATGACGGGACGTGTCGGAGGGACGTCATTTCAACGGTCATCAAACGTCCAAATGTTTGCTGGGTAATCAGCGGTAGTTTTCACTACTACTCCTAATGATAATAATACTGAATGGAGAAAGCGCAGTCAAAGAAGTATCATCATTGCAGGAGAGAAGAAAATGAAGAATAAATACATATCAGTATTTAAAGTTTGAGCTTGACACGTTTATGAGCTCTGTCGCTTCCTGTCAATGGGCGCCTAAGAGAGAGAACGCAGTAAGAGTAGTGTATATATATAGCATATCACAGCATGTCACAAAAGTAAGTACACCCCTCACATCTCTGCAAATATTTAGTTATATCTTTTCATAGGAAAACACAGCATAAATGACTCTTTGACACAATGAAAAGTAGTCAGTGTAAAGTTTATATAGCAGTGTAAATTTATTGTCCCCTCAAAATAACTAAAAATACAGCCAATAATAGCTGAACCCCTGGCAACAAAAGTGAGTATGCCCCTAAGTGAAAATGTACAAATTGAGCACAATTAGTCATTTTCCTTCGCCTTTGTCTTCAGATAGCAGGTGAGTTAAATTTGGTATAAAAGCTCTTCCACTCTCTCAACCTGGTCACTTAAAGTTCAACGTGGCACCTCATGGCGAACAACTCTCAGAAGATCTGAAAAAACTAATTGTTGCTTTACATAAAGATGGCCTAGGTTATAAGAAGATAGCCAACACACTGCAACTGTGTCGCAGCACAGTGCAGTGGCCAAGACCATCCAGCGCTTTAAGAAGACAGATTCTTCTCAGAACAGGCCTCGCCATGGTCAGCCAATGAAGCCGAGTGCATGTTCTCAGCGTCAGATCCAAAGATTGGCTTTGGAAAAGAGATGGATGAGTGTGCTCAGCATTGCTGCAGAGATTGAAGGGATGGGAGGTCAGCCTGTCAGTGCTCAGACCGTACGCCGCACACACTGCATCAAATTGCTCTTCATGGTTGTCGTCCTAGAAGGAAGGCTCTTCTAAAGATGATGCACAAGAAAGCTCGCAAACAATTTGCTGCAGACATGCAAACTAAGGACCAAGATTGCTGGAACCATGTCCTGAGGTCTGATGAGACCAAGATACAACTATTTGGTTCAGATGGTGTCAAGCGTGTGTGGCGGCAACCAGGTGAGGAGTACAAAGACAAGTGTGTCTTGCCTACCGTTAAACATGGTGGTGGGAGTGTCATGATCTGGGGCCGCATGAGTGCTGCTGGCATTGGGGAGCTTCTCAGAACAGAATTCCATGAATTCTAACATGTAGTGTGATATACTAAAGCAGAGCATGATCCCCTCCCTCCGGAAACTTGGCCGCAGAGCAGCGTTCCAGCATGATAATGACCCCAAACACACCTCCAAGATGACCACTGGCTTGCTAAAGAGGCTGAGGGTAAAGGTGATGGACTGGCCAAGCATGTCTACAGACCTAAACCCCATAGAACACCTCTGGGGCATCCTGAAAAGGAAGGTGGAGGAGCACAAGGTGTCAAATGTCCACCACCTCCGTGATGTTGTGATGGAGGAGTGGAAGAGGATTCCAGTGGCAACCTGTGAAGCTCTGGTGGACTCCATGGCCAAGAGAATTCAAGCCGTGCTGGAAAATGATGGTGTCCACACAAAATATTGACATTTCACATTTTAAATTTTAAATCACTTTTGTTGCCAGGGGTTCAGCTATTATTGGCTGTATTTTTAGTGATTTTGACTGACTACTTTTCATTGTGTCGAAGAGTCATGTATGCAGTGTTGTCCTATGAAAAGATATACGTAACTAAATATTTGCAGAGATGTGAGTGGTGTACTCACTTTTTGTGACATACTGTATATAAATAATAATTTAGTTAACCACAAAAACACCCAACACAGAGACAACAATAGGTAAGTCATTAGATAAATAGTTTTTGGTTCTCAATCCAGTTTAAATATGAAGAGCACATGTCATTTCTGCAGCACTACAGCTTGTACTTCTGTATAAGTTGATAATAGTTTATTGTTGTATTTCTCTCTTTAGACTCTGACTGGAAAAGAAAATGACTGTGGTACGTATATTATTGTCACGTTTCTGGGTGCGAGGCATAAACGCAGAGGATCCAGGTGGTTCAGGGAAACGATATTTATTTTATTTAAACATAAACACAGGGAAAAAACTACAAACAAAACACTTTTCTGTAAAATAAACCAAACCACAAATAACCAGACGAGACATACACTTTCAACTTAATGTAACAAATGCAAGACAAAAACTAGAACTCAAACACACCTTTTATACTGAGATTAATGATCAACTCGGATCAGGTGCGCGCCCACGTGACCTGACCGAGTTGCGAACTGGAAAATGAAGTATAGAACTGAAACTTAAAAGAACTACACAAAATGTCTTAGGGCGCTGTGGCGCCCTCTAGGGGTTATCCCTGACAATTATGTTCAGGAGGAAAGTAAGATTTAGTGATTGGGAATTAATGTTGAGGTGATCACTAATTAATCAGGTGTTATTACAATACAGACAAAGTTAGATATTAGTTCTCCAGGAGACTGATTAAGAGTCAGTAATTTCTGCACAGATAATAGTGAACTAATACATGCATTCTTAGGAAGCAATTTATACTTATGAGTAACTATTTATTTAGTCATTTTTTACTCATTACAAAGATGGCTTTGCTCCAGAACTGCTGGTGATCTGGCTAGATGTAGTTGCCATGGGCTGAAAGGCAGGGATAAACGCAGAGGCTCTGAACAAAAAGTCTTTTATTTAAAAAAAAAAAAAAAACAGAACATGAACTTTAAACCAAAACTTGAACAAAGGATGTTGGCTTTCTAATGGGAGCATGACACACAAAAACATTAACCAAATAATAACTTAAACAGACTAGTATACAAAACAGACAAGAGGACTAAAACTAAACATAACAGAGACTTACTAGCTGTTATGCACACTAGCTGCTAAGCTGGATGGTAGCTAAACAGACTAGTTGCTAAACAGACTAGTAGCCAAAGATCTAAGGGATGAACAGACTGGGTACACAGCAGACTAGGTAGGGGACAGACTAAGAACTAAGCAAGTTAGTACCGAAACAAACTAAGATCTAAACAAACATGGAGACCAGACAGAATAAGAACGAGGCAGGTTAGTATCAACATGTTAGTAGCAAAACAGACTAAGAACTAAACATCCTACAGTGGTACTTACACAAGGGAAACCAAACAGACTAAAAAACAAACTAACAAATTTAACAGCTACATAAAACATATGCCAAATAAAACATAAAATAACATAGCATAACAAAAGCCCACTTTACATAACAAATGCTTGACCCAGATTCCCAGAACAAACAGATATTTATAGAATGTGTAATGAGCTACCTCGGTTCAGGTGAGCACTCTCATCACCTGACCAAGGTGCTTTCTAGGAAATTGAGTCTACAAACAAAAACTACAAAACTAAAATATAGAGCCCACCATGCCCTCTAGTGGTGAACCCTCACACATGAATCAGTATTGTAAAGTCTTATTAATACTGTTGAGATGGATTTTATTGTAAGACCTAGGAAGAATGTGTGAAAGAATGTGAGCTAAATGTTCACACAATTCAATATGGGACATGGATTTCTACTGAGGGCGTTAATATTTGGGTAGAAAATTGAACACTAAATTCACCTACTTACACAAATTACATAATGTTAGGTTGTTGTATCTGATCTGTAGCTGGTTGTATTCTACAGTCAGGATGTTGTATTTGATCCACAGCAGTGTGACGGCAGTCAGCAGGAGAACACACAGCAGCCCCACACACACTGCAGTCAGTCTGTAACACCTTCTACATGCAGTGTCTCCTCCTAGAGGTACACAGACACAAAGAATACAAATGTTTTCGTTTCTTCAAATATAAAACTAGCATTTACATTTTAGTCTCAACACCTTCATTAATATTAAATCACAACATTTCTGTAACTCTATCCAGGTATCATGCAGGCTTTGTGCTGGTTTTAAATCAACTGAAATGCAGATCTAAAGTTTGTCAGCTGTTCTCCCTCTGCACCATGATGTCCACTTAAGAAAAATTGAACAATTTTTTTTTTCTGGATTCACAGAAACTTTTAGAATTTTTAAAAACACTTTCTTCATACTCGTCTGCATATGTTGATCACCCATCACATGTAAAGTGCGTTTCCAACACAGCTCATTTGCAAGACACAAAAAAGTACCTGCAGCTGTGTACCACAAGGGGGCGACCCTGACATGGTACTGTTTGTCTCTCATATGGTGAATTAGCATGAGGGTGTGTTTTTTATATATATATATATATATAATATATATATATATATATATATATAATATAGGAGAGAGAGAGAGAGAGAGAGAGAGAGAGAGACTCCAAAGTTGTAATTCATGCTGGATTTTATTTGAAACGCTAATGCAAACTCAGCAGTGTAATCTTTACATAAAAATGTAGAAATCCATATTTAAAATGAAAGTTAAATGTCCATGTTAAATGTCAAAACACAGACAGATACTGTAACACACAGATGAGCTGTAATTGTAGCAGCAACAGAAAGAAAAAGTGAGTAAAGAGAGGAATTTTCTCACTTCCATCTCTGTGTTCGCTCTCACGGTGTCTACATTCTCACAGATATCCACATCATCTCCTCTCACTGTAATCTATACAGTACTAAACATTTTTAACACTTTTGATCAGGCAAACTTGAACATTTTGTACCTGTGTGTTGTACTTTTAGACGTCTCTCTGCACCAGCACCTTCCTTCTTTGTATCAGGGTCGTGACCTCTAACACCATCTATACTTTCATAGATATCCACCACCATCTCCACTCGCTCAGAAGAAGACTGAAGCATCTTTAACCTATAAAAGTCTCAATAAAATACAAATTGACTGCGTCTCTGTGTGGACGTGACTGACAGGCTGAGTCTCTGTACTGTGTGTGAAGTGAATTAAATGTGCTGCTGTGAGTTAGGGAAGTCAGAGGAAGTTAAACATCAAAGGAGGAGCATCAGTGGTCAGTGTGTGAAGACTTTTGCGCTGCAGTTGTCACGTATAAATTAGATGATCTTGTTAAAGTCCAACAGTTATATAAATACTAAATGAACATTGTTGTGTTATAATAATTTATATACTGCACTAATTCATCAGAGTTTTGTTCCTCATATAATCATTACACAAAACTATTAGACTTTTCACCTGCGGCTTATAAGTAAAATGTTTTTATTTACAGCAAATTGAATTCTGTTATATGATTTGCTCGATATGCACTAGAACTGGAATTATTTATAGATTTACTTTTTCCAAAGTTTTTATGAGGTATGAAGTTCTACTGGTATGAGATCAGACTCAACCATCAAAAAAAAAGTTACACCACCAACCACATAGATCACACACATGATTTTCACACACACACATGCACACACACACACACAGACACATATGCGCACACACATGCAAAGTGGTTAGAGCATTTGTTTACTATTCACTTTTTAACAGTATGTTTTTCTTCATTAAAATCAATGTACCATATGTAAACAAATGCATTTTTGAAATTAATTAAATTCATTTATTTTGGAGACCCAGCTGATGTATGCTGCACAGCGCATGGCCTAAAAGGTTATTTCTTTTGTTGCTATAAGGGTGTGCTAGAAATGTGGTTTTGGAGCCGAGTACATCAGTGGTTACATCTCACTACTGCAGCAAACAAACAGTGTGGATACTGCATCTCCTATTAGTACTGACCTTCCTCTATTCAAAGTCACATTAAAACAATGAATGACTGTATGTCTGTGTGGATGTGATGGAGAGGCCTCGTCTTTGCACTCTGTATGAAATGAATTTAAAATGATGATGTCAGTGAAGCGAGTGTCGTCAGAGGATGTCAGCGTTACACCCAGTTCTTGTTCACAAAAGACTTCACACCAACAACCACAAAGAACACAGAAACAATGCAGAGCTGTTTATTTATAGCGGCAATAAAGTTATAGATAAAGTTAACTTATAACAGGAAATAACGTTTTGCAGATAAAATCAGCACCAGTACTGACTTAGTGGTTAGCACTGTCACCATGCACTTCCAGGGTCCGGGGTCGATTCCTGGGTCTGTGTACATGGAGTTTGCAAGTTTGAATTGACTTAAAAATCTGGTGAGGCCAATACAATACTCCCACACATTTACAGAAATTTGGATTATACATCAATTCACATACACACTTAACATGTTTTGTACAGTACTAGCTGTGTCTGTGACTTCGTTTGCATGAAATACCCCAAAAACATTGTATTTATTTCTTCATATAGAGAGCGTGGAATAAAGGCGCAAGACCACGTTTATTAAGTGGATTTCAATTGCACACACATATGTGCATAATTACTTTTTATGCCATTTTTTATGCCGCTTGCCGACTGAATGCAGTGAATGCAGCACTACTGAGAAGTGCTGGAAAAGACTGGTCCAATCACATGAGCCCAAATATTTAAAAACAATATTGATTCGCTAAGAACAAAAGGGCGCACAGAGCTGCAAACCAGGATGATTTGACAAAATGCAATCAGAGCTCAGCCTCAAGTCACATGCTTTTCAACAGTTTACGTGCCTACATAGACACTCTTTTGTCCGACGCCCCGCGTACACGAACACAAATGGACGTAACACGTTTAGATTTTTTTAAATTGCAAATAAATTATATTAATAAATACAGCGGAATATTGTGACTAAATGACTTTATTTCATTATTAAAATAAATAATTATTATGTTAAATAATTACATGTTAAAGGAGCATTCTTCTCTGCCTAACTTCACCACGGTTGACTCTCAGTTCTTACGCTCTTCACCTCGCTGTGAACACCTTTTCCGTAGAGTTCTTCTAGGTGCTGCTAGTCAACTCTACATTTGAGATTATAAGAATGAGCTTAAATTCAGCTTAAATGTTCCTGTTGGTGTTAGCGACAACAGCCTTATTTGGTGAGTCGTCTACCCGCGAAGCGCTGATTTTAGGTTCACTGTCAGACAACACATTAGCATAACACATAAATCTCAGCTTGGTTGGCTCTGTTTAGGCGTGCTAACACTGCTAGCTAGTATGAGCAAGGGAGCTAATGTGACAAGGAAGGAGTCTGCGGTTCTCCCCTGTCCGCAGGAGGGCGGCTAATCTGAGCCCGAGTCATGTGCGCTTTGTCACCAGCTCGGGCGTTCAACGCTGGAAAGACGGGTCACGTTCGTGGAGACCTGGAAAATAAACCGTGCTCGACATCGGTCTAGAAATGCACGGCTTGTCGGAGGACAAGCTTGAAATGTTGCCGTCTGCTCAGAGCTCCGCTGCTACTGCGTTAGACGCTGGAGGTGGAGTGGCCCTCCCCACAGCCGGCTCAAAAACCGCAGAGGTTCGCAGGATTTTTTTTCTCCCTCCTGAACGAATAACCGTTAAAATCGGGGAAAATGTGCAAGCAGTTTTTATCGGTGAGTTAACGTCGTCATGGAGCAAACCGCTGGTTCAGACATATCAGGCACTGTGTTTAGCAGAGTTCAGCTCACTGGTGCCGCAAGAGAGCCCGATGTGTGCGCTGCTTAGCGAGGTCAGGATCGGAACAGACTACATGTTGCGCATGTCTCGTTTTGCAGGTCTCTCCCTCGGCAGAGGGATGGCGAGCAGCACAGAGATATTTATGTCTCACACTCTCTGACATTCCAGATAGAGACACAGCATTCTACATGGATGAACCGCTATCTGCTGAGCATTCATTCAGCCAGTCACTTGATGCCATTCAGGCAAAGTTTGACTTCAAGAGAAAACAGGCTGAGGCGTTGCGAGATATCATTCTGCGATGAGAGACGTAGCCCAAACAGGCTCGGATTTTAAAGGGAGAGGAGCTCTGGCAGACATTGTTTCTCCAACCTCAATGCCGCCCAAGAGGCCGCTATGTTATGTTCAGGGAATCAGTCCCAAATGGCGTTGCACTTCCCGAACACAGTCCCCCAAGCATCCCAAGTAGTTTCTCCTTCGGAAGTGAAATCGGGTTGGTACAGGAGTTATTTTGTCATTCCAAAGAGAGGGGGAGGCCTACGTCCTGTTTTGGATCTGGGAACACTGAACACGTTTTTTAATAACGTACAAGTTAAAAATGCTTACACTGAGGCAACTGCTAAATGCAATAGAGCCGGGAGATTGGTTCACTACGATCGATCACACGGATGCTTACTTTCATGTAGCATTCTTTCCGAGCCACAGAAAAGTTCTGAAGTGTGCATTAGTGGGCGTGGCCTGCGAGTACCTAGTCGCTAGCTCCTCGATCGTTCACGAAGTGCGTCGAGGCGGCGCTCCATTTCAGGAGAGAGACATGCACATACTGGCCGATTTAGACGACTGGGCGCTAATAGCAAGCTCAAGTGAACAGGGGAGAAACAGACAGTGTGAGTTCTGTCTCACATTCAGATTCTAGGGTTCTCAGTAAACATGCAGAAAAGCTCACTGACTCCAAGTCAACAGTTTTCTTTCCTGGGTCTGTAGATATGCTCCGTTACCAGCCGAGCACATCTGTCGGAGCACAGAATAGCCGCGTTTCAGCGCTGCCTTGCTCAGTTTCAGTTGCAAAACAAACTTTGTTTCCAAGTGTTTTTACAGTTATGGGGCGTCTATGAACTCTCAAGCTGCTGAACATGCGTGCATTTCAGCGCTGCGTGCGCTCTCACCGCCTATTTGCTGCGTGAACACCTCAACAGGAGGCTGACAGTGACTCCATCATGCATGTCAGCTCTTCTGCCCTGGAGGGAACCCAGGCTGTTATGCCAGGGCTCTCCAATAAGCAGGGTGTCGGTTCGCAAAGTGGTGTCAACAGATGCCTCTCTGAGCGGATGGGGCGCTCTGTGTGACGGCTCTGCGGCAAGGGGCGTGGGTCACAGACAGGGTGCGCCAGCAGGTTTAGTCCCTAATCCTGGTACCCCTTGTTGGCTAGCGAAGTCATGGTATGCATAGTCAGCCTGCTAGCAGCAGAACCATGGAAACTTCCTCTCCTCAGGGACCGTCGGTCTCAGGCAGGGGGGGGGTGGTTCACCCATGTCCCAAACTGTGGAACTTGCAGGCTTACCTGTTGAAAGGTCCAATCTGATAGCTAAAGACATCCTCCGAATGTGATAGAGACAATTCAAAGTGCTCGGGCCTTGTCTACTAGAGGTTTATATGCTTACAAGTGGCGGGCTTTTGGGCAATTGTGTCAAGAACACATATGCGCTGAGCATATCCGTGCTTGATGGTTTTTCAAAGGTAATTTTTTCATGATTTTTTTATTCTGTATCAGGGTGGCAAGTTTTAGATATAGCAAGTTTAGAATACGTCCAGAGCCATCTGTGGTAAACAAAGTACTTTTTTTTAAATAAAATAAAAATAAATAAAACAAACAAATAAATAAATAAATAAATAAGGCCATTTTCCATTTAAATTTCAACATGACAGACCTTCTCTTCCTATTGGTCAATTTTGGAAAAAAAAAAAAAACGTATACCGTATATATGTTACCTCAAGCTTGGCCAAACATACCTGTGAAAACATACATTATGGGTGTGGTATATTGAGTGTTGTTCGTGTGTCTTTTGTGTTCTTGCATTTTATGTATTAACACCAGCAGACAAGATACAAGTCCTGTGTTTGTGTAATCTCTTTTAATTAGTTAATTAATGAATAAGAACGTTAGAAACATTCTTAAAACCCATTGTACAAAATGCAAAAAAAAAAAAACATAAAAGATCCAGAAAAATTTTGGTTCATGAGTCAAAAATTCCCAAGCCAGGGCATTCAGTATGCCAAGGGACCACAGTAAACAAATTTTTCCATTCACTATATATGTCTATATATATATATACAGATATCCACCATCATCTCTTCTCACTGTAATCTATACGAGTCTGAATTACTGCATCTCTGCATTTAGGAATACTAAATGGCTAAATGTAAATGTCAACATTTTGTACCTTTGTTTTGTGTTTCTGGTTGTCTCACTGCATCAATGTCTTCCTTTTCAGTGTCGGGGTCGCGATCTTCAACATCGTCTGCAATCTCATAGAGAACGACAACCAACTCATCCTGCTCAGAAGAACACTGAAACATCTTTAACCTATAAATGTCTCACTAAAGCATGAAATGACTGTGTCTCTGTGTGGACGTGACTGACAGGCTAAGTCTCTCTGTTTGATGATCGCCGTAACGAGAGTCAGAGGAAGTTACACACCAGAGGAGGAGCATCAGTGAGTTTATGTGGGCAAAGTGCGAATTCATCATATTTTTGTTCCTCATAACATCATTACACAAAGCTATTAGGATTTTCATCTGCTTAACATTATAATTTATATTTTTATCCAAAAGATGGACACAACCACTTCTCATGTGCAGACGTGAAACATCTTTCGTAATTCGTAAAAGTCTCATTAAACCATGAAATGACTGCGTGTCTGTATGGACGTGACTGACAATCTGAGTCTCCTTACTCTGTGTGAAGGGAATTAAATGTGATGTCAGTAAAAAAAAGTGTCACCAGAAAATGTCAGTGGTAACCACCATGTTCAGATAAAAAAAAAAATGTTTAAACCAACAACCAAACACACACAAACCCACTAGTATATACTCACATACCGACATGCAAAGCGTGCAGGACATCGATTTAATAAACGTCCCCGCCCCATCATGGAGTCTTCTGATTTATATACAGTATGCCTGCTATAACATAAGTGCTAAGCAGAAATAAGTTGCATAGATATTTCACTACTTTGAATGTAACTATAGACAGAAATATGATATATAATGTAAAATATACAATGTGTCCTTTTTCAAAAAAACTTTACTTCATCACTGATTAATTTCTGAAAAACACCATAGATAAAATAATTTTTTACCCAACATCAGTACACAGTCCAGCTACTGAGGTGTGCATTACACAGAAGACGGTGACAAGCTGTCTATAAAGCCAGTGTATCAAATCAGTTTCTGATCACTTTGTGTCGTACACACACAGGATTACGCAGGGCATTTTGTCTGTCACGTCATTGCAAGTCTGTTACAAGTGAAATGTCAGTTTTTTTATTTTATACTGGAAGTCTTTCATCATCCATGTGCCCTCTTAAAAACATTTACACATTAACTGATTTTGAGTTGAACTGAAAACTATAAAATATAGTCACTTACAGTATGCAGTGACGAATTACAGCCCCTTCTGCCTCCCCATAAACTGCAACCATGAAAACCACTGCTAGTGTAATGCCGTACCTTCTTTATAGAGAAATAACTGCACTGCCGCAAATATTTTTTACAGATGTATTACATTTTTATTTTTAAAGTGATCTTCTTTTCATTATAATCAAACAGATTAAAATATAAACTGTTAATCTTCTTTGCTGGAGCAGATATGAACAGCCTCTGTGCGGTTTGGTCACTATGTCCTGTGTATGTACTGTGTATGTATATATTTGCCTCAATTTGCACTCGCATCACCTTTTATTATGAGGTAATCAATGGCATGGAGAAAGATGTTTCTCACAGATCCATTGTTGTGTATCAGAGCATTTCCTGTCATTCCAGATATACCTATCTGAAAAATGATAAATCTCAACACAGTCCTGATCTCCACCTGTATCATACAGATCCACCTGTGCCCAGGACCTGAAACCCAGAGAATCAGAATCAGACTCAGATCAGCGTTCAGTTTAATTCAGTTATACCCATTTCACTGAATCATCTGAGCCTTTACTGTAATGTACATTTCCACAATTACACAATACCAAAATATAAATATAATAATATGTTTTGTGGTTTTCCAAGCAGTAGGACAGTTTTAATGTTATTGTTTGTAAGGCAACTTTTAAAAAGACACAGAAAAAGTTTCTTACTCAGTGGTCAGTGGTGTACCGTCCACCCATTTCCACTCTCCCTCTGTATCGCTGTCACTCAGACCAATCCAAAACACAGAGCTGTTGAACTGTCAAGGACAACACAATGAACATATTTCAGTCTCTCTCTCTCTCTCTCGGCTGGTTAGCATTCTGCCAAGTTCTTGAAAGACTGACATTTTTTCTTCCACTTTCTTTTTTTAAACAGAAAGTAAATTTTACTAATAAAAAGAGATAAAAATTTGGAGTAATGAAGCAGGGTGCAGGACAGCACATACACAGACACACCTAGACATTGAAGATCAAGCAAATATAAACAATAAAGCCTTTTAGAGCATCTAAAACATCTACAGTTGCTTAACGTAAAAAACGACGTTCAGTAAAAACGTCACTACAAAGGACCAAAGCAGTGGGGAAAAAAACACTTAGAAGAAAGTGAAAAGAGATAGTATGTAAGCAAACCATAAACTCTGAACAGGACTGTAAATCAATGAACTAAAATCCAGAGGTGGAAAGAGTAATAAACTTTTGTACTCAAGTACAAGTTCTGTTACTTCAGTGAAATTTTACTGAAGTACAAGTGAAGTTAACATGATAAAAATCTACTCAATTAAAAGTAAAAAGTGTCTCATAAAAAACTGACTCAGAGTAAAAGTTACAGAGTTGTTGTTTTTTTTAACTGCGGGGGGTGGGATGGGGGATTCTAGTGTAGTTAAAAAAAGACGAGTATATAAATCTCAAACTAGTTGTTTTTGATTGAAGGACCACGTTTGCATAATAAAGCTGTTGCCTTTCTTGTACTTGAAATCAAAGTCGTCGCTTAAATATGGTGTGACGCTTTGCGCCGGATAGCCGAGGGGAAAAAGAGCTCAGAGCCAAGAATAACGTCCGGCACTTCACCACATTGGCAGACCAGCAATGCCTGACGCATTCTATCAACAACAGAACAGATAAACGTAGCATCCTTCTATACACCTAACTAGTAGGTGTAGGATAACAGGATTTGAGTCCCTGATGGCAGCAGTCACTGATGGTAGCCTTTGTTACTTTGGTCCCAGCTTTCTGCAGGTCATTACACACAGCATATGCTGATCACCCATCACATGTGAAGCGCGTTCCCAACACAGCTTATTTGAATGAAGACTCAAAATCTAAAGTGGTTGCAGTTGCATACCACTAGGGGGCAACACTGAC
Organism: Clarias magur; assembly: GCA_013621035.1. Classification (NCBI taxonomy): domain Eukaryota; kingdom Metazoa; phylum Chordata; class Actinopteri; order Siluriformes; family Clariidae; genus Clarias; species Clarias magur. The sequence continues at coordinate 225,192 of QNUK01000557.1, forward strand.
ATGATCATCTTTAGTACTATTCTCACAGGATTAGTATTATGTGGTGTCAGGGTTAGAGCTGAAGATCTTTGCCCAAATCGGATGGGACCCAACGGGCCAGGCCGGGCAAGGGCTTGCGCGGTAAATGAGTGGTCATGTGATGCGTTTCGATTAGCGCAAGAAAGATCCGAAGATGGATGTTGAGGAGGTGAAACGGAGGCTTGCCTCTGGCGTTTACGTTTATAACGTATATGTTATGTATAAATGACTCATTCTTGACAAAAGCTGTGTGCGTGCGCACATTTGAATGTCGGGCTGTAAACGGGTTCATGCTTTTAAAAAGCTGTCAATCAAAATGTACTTGTCAGGCTAGAGCCTAATTCTGTCAGTGTCGGATACTGTCGGGCCTAACCATTTAAGACCCGATTACAGCTCTAGTCAGGGCTAACCTCTAGAGGGCACTTGCACCCAAAGACTCTTCTTTTGTTTGTGAGTTTTGGACTTCATGTCCCAGGATGCACCTTGGTCAGGTGATGGGAGCACTCACCTGAACCAGGATGGCTCATTAGTTTATTTATAAATAGTCTTGTCCTTGGTTCAGTTTTGTCTTGCATCAGTTGCCTTACCCTGTTTTGGTTTTATTTGTTCATATTCTCATGCTTAGTTTGATCTTGTTGAAAGTTTGTTTGTTTATGTTTTGTTTATATTATTGAAATACTATTTATTTCCTGGGGATACACATTTCTGAAGTTTTGACTTGGTCCACTAACACCACCAGTCTCCTCAAGAAAGCTTCCCAGCGCCTCTTCTTTCTGAGACTATTAAGGAAGAATCACCTTTCTAAAGATATAATGAACAATTTCAACCGTTGTGCAGTAGAGAGCATACTAACCAGCTGTATTATAGTCTGGTATGGTAACTGCTCTGTCTTGGACCGTAAATCCATCCAAAGGGTGGTAAAAACTGCTCAGCGTATCACTGGTACCCCACTTCCTGTCATTGAGGAAGTCTACAAGAGCTGTGTAAACGTACCGAGTACCAGTGAGCTTAGAGAACATGAGCCAAATCTACTGATTATTGATTATTCCTTATTGTAGCGGGTTCAACCCTAAGTTGCACGGGAAACACGGACACGAGGCAAGGTCTTACGGGAAAAAGTTTAATTTATTTAAGAAAAATGAGGAAGGAAAGGGTTAAAGGAGGGAGGACAGAAAGAAATGGAAAGGGATGAAGATGGGCGGCGGACAGAGTGGCAGCTTTGGAGCATGCGGAGGTAGCGCTCCTGCACGCTCCCATGACGGCGACCTCTTCCACTGCATGTGAGCTAAGACCAGCCCCTCCCAGCACTCTCTGGGCGCGGCTACAGGCGGGAGTCTCTCCTGGACATCAGTCGGTTGGACGGCTTTCCCGGCTGGGATCGGGGGGCATTAACGCGATCCTCTCTGCGGCCTTTCCTCACTCAGCTCGTTCACGCGCTGTCCTCTCGCAGAGATCAAAGGGCAGCATTCCGATCCCCCTTTTTAGAGTCTCTAGAGCGCATCACATCGCCCCGCTTGCGTGCCACTGTCTTTAGTAAAATCTCACCATGTAGCAAAGTCCAGTTTCCCAACAGACCCCAAGCTACACTCCCTGCTGATCATCAACGCCGATAGCTCACCAGCTGTGCCCAGTTAGGCAACCACACTCCTTCACACACCTGCAGAAGGGGAGGCCGCCTACCTAGTGAGATTCGGAGTGAGTGAGGAGCGATATTGATTTGGGTGTACGCCCATCACAGGCATACACTGTGACACTTATATATTATATATTGTTATACTTATACACTTATACATTGTTCTATAAACATGAGTCTTTACTGCCACAAATACTTTTGTCATATGGGGTGAAGAGGCAGGATGAAAATGCAGACAATGATTTATGTAAGTGGAATGTGAACATCATTAAAAATAAATAAATAAATAAACAAACAAACAAATACACTAGATACAAATAGGAACATTAAAACTAAGACTATGGCTAGTAACTATGGCTAAGGCTAAGGTTAACACTTATCGCAAAACAACAAAGTAACATTAAATGATAAAAAATGGTAATGGTTTCCTTTTTCATAAAAAAAAAAAAAAAAAACTCCTCATTGTCATTGATACTCATAAATTGATAAGTTGATAATAAGTCATAAAATAAGTCATAAAATACTGCCAACTTATTTACATAAAAATGACTTGCAGTGCCACAAACAAACATACTTTTCACGGACATACAGTATGTAGGAGTCCAGAATGTGCTTTGCCGTCACATTCACCGCCACGACAGCACGACAGCGACAGATTTAAACATTTTGCCTAATCCCTGAAATGACAGCCAGGTGGCATAAAGGAAATTTTTTTCAAAACAGCTGAAATTTCCGCTGCAGAGGATATATTCACGTTTCATACGAATTACATCATTACATAATTTGTTTTCCATTAGTTTATGTAAAAGCAGAAATTTTGCGTTCTATAAGTATATATTTTTCACATCTGTGAGGTACAGTACAGAATAGAGCATCTTGTTTGCTTTCATTATTTTATAAAATCAATGTTTTGTCGTCACACCTGTAATGCAGTGAGCATGCACGAGTATTCAGCTTTGACAATTGGCATAAAGCAAGCATAGAGCAAGTGGCCATGTAAAGTTGCATGTTTCAGATGATTATCCATATTTAAGGGATTTAATGATATACGAGCGTTTAGATGTGCCTGGTCCTGTATATTACATTATACATTACTGTAACAGAATGCATGCTGGACTAAGTCTTTATTTTGTGGTACCAAATAATATTTATGTCGTATAATCGGGGCTTCTTAATTTGTTATTCGTTCACACTTTGGCTGGCACTGAACCAAAACAAATTGTCTTACATTTAATGATAATAATAATCGTAATAATAATTTGATTGGTTTACTCCACGCAGAATCAGTAAGTTTCTCGACTGTTGCTGTTTTGATACTGTGTGCTCTGACAATGTCAGACCACATTCAAAGGCAAATACAAAATTTCCCCTTCCCCGTTAAGGTTTACTCCAGTCACTCCAGGCTATACCGTATTTTGTTTTCTGCTGCCCCTGCTCACAACTAAGCTTCCAAGTGCGTCAATGCATGCTTCATTTAATCGTCTGGGGTAAAAGAAGTTATACTGTAGCAAACCAGACGAATAAAATATGTACACAAATGATAAATGTTTTAATCTGCATAAACAAATATCAATAATAGTACCCGGGAAGTGCAACATAATGGTCAAATAATTATTCAATGTTGCACAGCAAAAAAGCATATGATGATTACTATTATTTGAAGCCTGAAGTGTTTCGTGAGAATTTATGGGACGAGCCATGTTCTCAGGGAAAGGATTTGTTGGATGCGGACATGCCTCAGCACATCACCCCCCCAAACAACACAGCAATCAGCACTTACTTACATCTGAATAGAGTCATTCATATAAAACTTAGATGTGAATGAATCGCTCATTTTTTGTACTGTAATTTTTGTATTTTAGTACATTTTACTTTATTTAATTACAATGTTTAACTTGTTTAACTAGTCTATGGTTATAGCACCACTTGGCGACATAAAGCCAGCAAACGCAAAACACAAATAACACTGCCAGGTGCTCCAACAGTAGAAGTTCAGTTGAGTAACATCTATACATTGAACGTGCGCGCATAAACACACACGTACACAAACACTAATGAAAACACTGTCAGGATTTATTTTTACTTTTTTTTAAAGGTAAAGTGCAGGTTAATTTGTTTTATTTTTACTTTATATTTTGTATTAATTCTTTTTATGTATTAATTTTTGGGGGGTTGTGGAACAAATAATTTTATTATTTCTTATGGAGAAATTTGTTTTGATTTATGAGTGTTTTGATATATGAGCACACTTCCATGCTCGCAGTATAGGGTTCCACTGTATACTGTTGTTCTTTCATTGTCCCTTGTTGACAGTGTAGTGACGTGTTTCAGTCACAGGGGTGCAATGTACCTCCTGCCTCCCCATAAACTCCGCCTATAAAAAACACTGCTACTTTCTTTACAGAAAAATAACTGCAGTGCCACAAACATTTTATACAAATGTATTACATTTTTATTTTTTAAGTTATTTTTTTTATTATAATGAAAAATATTACAAGAAACTGTTAATTATTCTTGCTGTAACCAACATGAACATTTAGCAGTTTGTTCACTCTGAGTAAACAACATGTGGCTCAATTTGCATCTGAAGACTTATAACAAAGTAATCAATGACACGGAGAAAGACGTTTCTCACAGATCCAGTGTTGTGTCTTAGAGCATTCCTTGTCATTCCAGACATACTTATTTGAATAACGATAAATCTCAACACAGTTCTCATCTCCAAATTTATCATTCGGTTCGTCTGTGGCCCAGAACCTGAAACCCAGAGAATCAGAATCAGATTCATGTCAGTGTTAAAAATAAATAAATGTGATGTAAATATATAAATAAATTCCACACATTTAATTCACTTGTTTTCGTCTCCGTTTACTGTAATGTACAGTACATTTCCACAATATCAATATCAATATAATAATGAATACTTTTTGTAGTATTTCAAGCAGGACAACAGTTTTAATGCTATTGGTATTGCATCTTAAAAGAGACACAAAAAGAATATCAGTTTCTTACTCAGTGGTCAGTGGTGTATCGTCCACCCATTTCCACTCTCCCTCTGTATCTCTGTCACTCAGACCAATCCAAAACTCAGAGCTGCCCAGCTGTTTACTGATGAACTCCTGTAAATGACAACACAATGAAAAATGCTTTACTCGCTAACACATGCACGCACACACACACACACACACACACACACACACACACACACACACACACACACCTGTTCCTCTCCACTGTTTATGATCAGCAGGTCTGCTCCTTTGTCCCTGCAGTCCCGTCTGCTCTCAGTCCAGTTCTTCACCTCAGTAGACATGCAGTAAAAAGTGGAGTTCAGGCTGAAACACTTCCCTTTGTCTATAGTGAATTTACAAAACACATGGTTTCTGAATTATTAGTGTAGAGTGTTTGCAGTCACGAGATCAGATGTTGCCGTTTCACCACACTGACAGTAGCAATGTCTGACCAGATGTATCATGACATATTAGTAGAGTTATCTCTAACTGATGACATAACATCTTTCTTTATACTCAAACTACAAACTAGTTCTATGCAGACACCGAGATATGAATTAAAATTTTGCTGGATTTAATTTACCAGACCCCTACAGCAAGCCACAAGTATTATGCATGGACGATTCAATTTGTTTCCAGTCAGCACAGAGTTAAAAGAAAATGCAACCGCCTTCCGTACTCATAAAGATAATTAATTCACTGGTAAATAAAAATAATATAAAAACAGAATAAATGAATAAGTTTACAATAATTGAAAAAGGTAACCACAAAAACACAAAATAAGTAATTAAGTAGATAATAAAAAGTTTCCATTTTGTTTCAATAATAGTTTCTCTCTTTAGACTGGATAAATAAAAACAGCACACACACTCTAAAGAGAACTCTATGTGTGGACAATAAGCACTTATATAGACATTTACATTTTAGACAAGAGGTGTGGAAATGGCTGCGTTATGTATATTATCTCCAGGAGGAAGGTAAGGTTTAGTGATTGGGAATTAATATTGAGGTGATCAGTAATTAATCAGGTGTTATTACAATACAGCCAAAGTTAGATATTAGTTCTCCAGGAGAAATATAAGATTGATTAAGTAATTACTGCACAGTTAATACTTTTTTTTTTATCTAATTAATTCATGTTGATGAATAATTATTCATTCTTTCTTACTTACTCCTTTCAGTTACATTTATGAGACAGTATTGTAAAGTCTTATTAATACTATTGAGATTGCTCTCATTCTGAGATTGTGGTGGAATTATTTAGAGGAACATGTGAGAGGATGTGAGATAAAAATTTATTCCCAAGATTTAATACGGCTCGTTGATTTCTACTTGATATTTGGGGAAGAAAATTGAACATTAAATTCATCTACTTACATGACTCCCATAATGTCAGGCTGTTGTATCTGTTCTGTAGCTGGTTGTATTCTGCAGTCAGATTGTTGTTTTTGATCCACAGCACTGTGACGGCAGTCAGCAGGACAACACACAGCAGCACCACACACACTGCAGTCAGTCTGTAATACCTGCCCCATGCAATGTCTTTTCCTAGCGGTAAATGGACACAGAGACAGATCTTGTATTTTTCTCTGCATAAATTTAGACGCAACATTTACAGTTTAGTAATATTAATATCTAAGCCCTTCAGCAGTGAACTGGAGAACATCTCAGTAACTCTGTCCAGCTATTATTGTGAAATTCCTCTTTGCACTAAATATATGCAGCGATGGAACAGACAACTTGAAGACTGAAACAAGTGATCATAAATGGAAATTATTTTGACTCAATACTATCTGCCAATCAAAAAAACTTAATAATATGCAGTGTAAAGTTAATATGAAGTTCTTTTTTATTCACCCCACCTAATAATACGAAGAATAACAAATAATACAGAGTGATGCAAGCTACTGTAAAACAGCACTGCTAAGGATACGTGAAATGGCCCCAGTTCCAAGTTTCCCAATCGTAGGTGGAAGTCAAACATACAGACCGATCACAATTGTAACATGATAAAAATTGTTTCGGCTGAGAAAATTGCAGGATCTATAGAAGAGCCTTACTTACCAACAGCATGGAATTAATGGATCTGTTATTTTAATATGGAAAGAAAAAATATGTAGACGTAGGGGGAAACAATGTTCTACATTGAGAGTACAGTGCTATGATTTTTTTTTTTTTTGCATATTTTTCACACTTGTTTTTAAACGTTGACTTCGTTTTTTATGGGAATCAACCTGTCCAAATCAACCTGGTCCTATGTGAAAAAAGTAATTGTCCCTAATAACTGGTTGTACCACCATTGGCATCAACAATTGCAACAAAGCTTCTGTGATAACTGGCAATGAGTCTTTTACAACGCTGTGAAGGAATGTTGGCCCACACTTCTATGCTAAATTGTTTCAATTCTGCCATACTGGAGGGTTTTCAAGCGGCCTGTTTAACATCATCTCAATCGAATTCAAATCGAATCAAAGTCGAGATTTTTGCCTCTCAATAATTTTTTTTACTTTTTTTAGGCATTCAGAGTTGGTGTGTTTTAGATAATTGTCCTTAAACTTTTGACTGATCAGTCTTCAGATAATCAGTCTTATCAGAGAGACCAGCCACTCATGGGAAAGTTCACCACTGTTCCAAGTTATCTCCATTTGTGGATAAAGGCTTTCACCGTGGCTCTGTAACCCTTTCTGGTCTAATACATGTTAACTACTTTGCTTCTCAACTATTCTTAACTTCTTAAATTTATTTAGATTGTTTGTGGGGTTTCAACTCTTTATGTCAGATGTAACAGGACACACACCACAAGAGTTAATACAAAATTATTGAGCTGATCAGTCACTTCATGATAATCTAGATACTTATACTTAGCAGTTCAGACTTCTAGCTAGACACTCATGGGAATCAAGTTCACCACTGTCCAAGTTGGTCCATTCCAGCGAAGGGCTCACGGCGTTGCTGATAACCGGTGTGCTGAGGTAGGTAACGTCTTTCGGGAAAGCAAGCACGTTTGATTGTCAGGTTTATTTAGATTGTTTGTGGGGTTTCAACTCTGGAGGCCTCTTCGTTGCACGAAAGCGGCATTCAAGCAGCGTCAGAGTTCAAGACGAAGGTGCTTGGCGTGTCAATGAGAGCGGAGTCTTCAATCACTGGGTGGCGCAGATCAGAAGTCAAAGTTCAGGAGTTGGTTGAGAGCGGAGAAAGAGAGGTGCCCGCTTGCTTTGTTCAGACAGCATGACGTTCAAAAACGTGCCGAGGCTACTCGGGCCTTAGGTTTTCAATCTCACGATTGACTGATAAACTCTCCCTTCATCACACCCTCCACACAACATCAACAATAAAATCTGAGCTGAGGGGTAATTGCACTCCTTAAGTTTATGATAAACATGTTGAACATTCTATATGCACACACAATTTTATATCTGCTCTAGGGTCATACTTTAACTGATCTAGTGGGTCGTCCCATCAACTCTGTTGGTTCACATAACGTGTTGGTCCCTCTCACTGTAGAAGTTAACCTTTATATTCTGACAATAATCTGGGCTACAGGACTGAAAACCTGATAAACTCTCCCTTCATCACACCCTCCACACAACATCAACAATAAAATCTGAGCTGAGGGGGTGTATTGTGACTGTGGGCCTACGGCCAGTGCACACAATTTTCTGCCCCTTGCTCACTGGAGAAAGGGAAATCAGCACCATATCCAGTGTTGCAGCAAGAGCATGTTGGGTGGGGCTGCAAAGCTTGGCATGTCCAGCTTATTTCATTTCTATAATTGTCTGCTAAATGCTGTTAAGGCCTAACAAAAAAGCTATTTTTACAGTATTGACAGCAGTGGCGGGCGGTCAATATGGGGCACAGGGTCACTGCCCCCCTTAAAGTTCGGCAGAGAAGAATGCTACTTTAACATGTAATAATTTAACATAATAATTACTAATTTTAATAATGAAATAAAGTCATTTAGTCACAATATTCCGCTGTATTTCTTAATATAATTTATTTGCAATAAAAAAAATCGAAACTTGGCCCCGGACAAGCAAGTGTCTATGTAGGCACGTAAATCTTTGAAAAGCATGTGACCTGAGGCTGAGCTCTGATTGGATCTTTTCAAATCATCCTTCGGGCGCAACACTTTGCGCCCTGAACCCTCCCACTTTTATTCTTAGCGCATCATATTGTTTTTAAATATTTGGGCTCATGTGATTGGACCATTCTCAACGAGTCTTTTTTTGGCACTTCAAATGGCAAGCAGAGCTGCTGACTGGATGCGATGTGAGTCATGCCTTTATTTTATACTAGTAGTAATGATCACCGCATAATCACCTGATAAAATAGGTATGATAAATACCTATTTACAGGCGAGTATTAAAAGTTTCGTTTTAATTTTGTTTGCCCCCCTTTAGGCAAGTGGATAAAGACAGGAATTTTCTCAGTCATCATTAACATGAATGTCATGGAAACATTGGAGTTTCAATGCGTATCTTGAACCTTTTCTTGGACAGAATAATTGTAAAAAAAAAAAAACACATCTTGTTTGGATGAACCCCAAGAGTTATTTATTTAGGATTTTCTGAAATCAATGCAGGGTCATGATTTTATGTACAGCATACATGTAACATTTTATTTAAAGTCCATTAGGAATTTTCACAGATGCCATCAGCAAGAATTGCTTGATGTTAGCCTGCATTTACAACATTTTACAGCTACTGTAGCTACGAAGCTTGTTTGGGATAATTATCCTGATGGAATGCTCAATTTTGTCTGAATTTCAACTGTCTAGCCGATGATTTGAGGTTCTGCTGAAGGAGTATACATTCTGCATCCTTCATCATTACTTGAGAACAGCCTGATGCTAGCACCACAATGTTTAAGTTACTACAGTGTTCTTGTTTGACTTTTACTCCTTCAAAAATATCTCAGGGCCAAAGTTTTGTCCAGAAGGATGTTGCCAGCCTTTAGTTTAGCTTGAGGGTGCAAATTTCGGATCAGGGGCATCTTACTTGTACAGCAGCATTTGAGTCCTCGGTGATGTAAAACTCTCTTGACATGGGACAGTGAGACTAGTGTTCCAGCAACTTGGACTTCATCACAGGCCTGTGTGGACGCTTTTTGGTGGTTCCTGGGGAGTTTCTGACCTTGAGAACTAAAGTCGCTAGACCTTCCAAAAACTTGTACTTATAGCAAATGGTGGAACTGATCCTGGAATCTGCAATTGTTTAGAAATGACTATTTAGCAGACTCTTCTGATGAAATCTACCATTCTTTTTCTCAGATCTGCACTGTGCTTTTCAATTGTACTGTGTGTTGATCAATGCAATGAGTGCTGAGAAACAAACCCTTTCATGTTGCACAGAGGAGCTACCAGCGGAAGTCAACCTTCATGGCTAACAGGAAGTTAAGAGGTGCTTGGCTTGGCAAATGTAAAGACTGAACTTTCAGCACCACTAAATTAATAAGCTGTGTGTGAGTGAGTGAGTGTGAGAGACTTTTTTTTTTCCTTTTTACAATCCTTTATTTTACAAATTTTGTTTTATAAATTGCATAAGGATTGGGTCTATAAATAAGTGGTAAAAAAAAATAGATAGATAAATAAATAAATAACTAGATAAGACATTTTAAGACATTATAGTTCTTTTTTTTTTAAACATACATAGTTATTGTGCTTTTTTTTTTTTAGTTAAAATATGCGGCAAAGATGATTTCGTCATCTTCTACTGAGCACAAAGTCTCCTCACCAGCACCATATAGTTTTAAACATATTTATGTCCTTCATATTTTTGTAAAAATTAAAATCAAAAAAAATTCTTGATTTTACAAGTCTGGAGAAGATCTTTTTGGGGTCACAGCCTGTGCTTTGTGTCAGCTTATTTTTTCTGCTTATGTAAATTGCCATCTTGGCTTGACCAATAGTAAAATTAATAAGCTGGCATTTGAACCTGTTTCTCCGGATATGTATAAAAGCATGGAAAACAGTTTCTCTCTGGGAACAAAAGGGGCATTGCTGTGTGATTTCAGGATTTAAAATGGAGATAAAAGAGTTCACAGAGACAATTCCATGTAAAATCCTCCAGTGGAGGTCAGCAGACTTTTTGGTTAATGGTGGTTTGTACAATCCCCTCCACTCTGGTTTAAAATCATTATTAAAACCCAGTTCAGTGCGCCATGGGGTGTCTACCCTCCCATTCAATTCTTTCTTGTTTAGGACCTTCAACGAGAACTGGTCTCGTTACTTGCGTGTTCCATCAGCTGAACTCGTTCCCCCGACGTTAGGGCGGTTCTCCAGCGATGTAGGAGCTGGTTGGCGCCCCGTTGAGACCAGTCCGAGTCCTCCCACCGTATATTAAATGTATATTGTCAAAGATAGACCTACCAGGCACGCAGTGCGTCTGGTCGTGATGAATGATCTGCTCCAGTACCTTTGTCAGTCTTGAGGCTAATGCTTTTGAGAGTAGTTTGTAGTCAGTGCACAGCAGTGATACCGGGCGCCAGTTCCCCAGGTGCGTCAGGTCTCCCTTTTTTGGCAGTAAGGTCAGGACAGCCCTCCTGCAGCTCACCGGGAGCTTTCCTCCTTTCACACTGTCCTGCAACACCTCTAGTACATCCTGTCCTATCACTGACCAAAAAGTTTTATAGAACTCTACATGGAGACCGTCTATACCTGGCGCCCGCCCGTTCTTCAGGCCTTGGAGAGTCTTCTGAATCTCTACCAGTGTCAGTTCTGCAGCCATGTCAGTGGCAGCTTGTTCTGACAGCTTGGGCAGATTTTTCAAGAAGGCTTTTCAAGAAGGCTTCCTCCATTGCATGTGCTTCTGACCACTCACTACTATACTCACTATTTGAGTAGAAGCCGTGTGTCTGCTTACGAATCTCAGTGGGCTCTGATACGAGATCCCCTGACTCTGATCGCACAGCATGTATGATTCTTTTCTGTCCATTTTTTTGTTCCAGACCAAAAAAGAACTTAGAAGGAGCATCCATTTCAGTAGCGTGTTTAAAACGTGAGCGGACCAGCGCCCCCTGTGCCGCAGCGCCCAGTAGGTCGCTTTTTTTGGTTTTCAGGTTTTCTGTGTTTCTTCTATTTTCTTTGGTCTCTAGACACTGGAGTTCCACTATTTCAGACTCTAGCGCTCTCATTGATCTAACAATGTGTTTTGTGACATTGAGAGTGTACTGTTGACAAAAAACTTTTATTTGTGCTTTAGCTAGATCCCACCATTGCTGTAGAGAGCTAAAATCTGCTTTTTGTGATTTAAGACTGGTCCATAAAAAGGTAAAAGACTCAATAAAATTGGCATCTTCTAAAAGTAGAGTGTTAAAATGGCAGTAGGCGCTCTTAGGCTTTAGTTTTTTTTCTACTGACAGTGCACTGGACCATGCTATGGTCGGAGATGCCTACTGGGACAATAAAACATTTTGTAAAATAAGACAGTTGATGTTTAAAACAATAAAATCGATCGAGTCTTGCCAGTGAGAGTGTGTTCTCTATGGAATGGGCCCAGGTGTACTGTCTTTCTTTCTTGTTTAAGTTTCTCCATATGTCACTTAAGTCCTGGGCCTCCATCATCTCCCACATGCGTTTACGGGAGGCCATGTGTGGTTCTTTATGATTTCTGTCCAGGTTGTCAGTTGTGCAGTTAAAATCCCCACCCAGAATTAAAATGCCAGCAGAGTTACAGTCATTAATTATGCTGTTTAGTTTGTCTAAAAACATCATCCTCTACTGCTTTGGTGGGAGTGTACACACAAATAAAAACAAAAACTTCATTTTCATAAAAAGTTCTCACTTTTAAAAGCCTCCCATTTAAAAATTCTCCTACTGTATAAGAGTTTGGTATAAAATTGCGAGCAAAGAGCAGTGCGACTCCACCATTCAGTGGTGTATTGTGGCTCAGGATCGCGAGCCCATCCCACTCCTTCGACCAGTCCGCTGCGTTCTTGGAGTCGCTGTGCGTCTCTTGAAGTAGAGCCACATCAACATGTTTCTGTTTTAGTAGTTCATAGAGTTTGGCTCTTTTTTCGTATGTTCTTGCCCCATTTATATTTAAGAAGACAGTGTCTAGCATGGAGTAAAAATCATTCTAAAAATTCCTCTTCAGCGAGTTCCTTGTTTATTTTGGTAATCCATTTCTTTAATCTGAATATTTCAAGTTCGGTGAAAAGTTTTTGTCTTCTGTAGTACTTGACATCATGGATGAACTGTCTCTTGCTTGAGAAGTGGTCTTCTATTTTGATTTTTGAGCCCCTTTTTGTCTTCTCTAAAAAAACATGTATATTCCTCGCTGTGTACGACTGGCATTCTTTCTTCCTCTGCGGTGAGAAGCAGCACAGAGTCTGAGATGTACCCGTCTCTGTCTGACTCCGGTTCGGGGTCTTTTTTTTTTCCTCCTCCTTTACGATCTTTTTTCCTTTTTGGTGCTTTGAAAGAGGGCTCTTCTTCCATTTCTATGTCCGCCTCGTCCCCTTGTGACAGTGCGGCTGATTTTTCCAGTTGACGGCTCCTCGCCCTTGTACCCATCGCCGAGAGCACAGGTAGCTCCAGCGCTGCACCCGAACCCTCTGTGACCTTATCGGCCGTGCTCGGCCTCTCCGGTGCCGGCTGGGTCACGTTGGGCTCCCCTTGGTCCGGTTTGGCTGAGCATGTTGTTTCTGGTGTTGATGTAACTCCAGTAGACTCTTGGACTGCAGGCTGGGCTTGGGGTTCGGTCTCTATAGGCTCTGGGTCAGCAGCATTACCAGTTCCCTCAGCAGACGGCCGAGCTGTAGTCGCAGGGGGAGGGGCCTCGCCCGGTACGGTCACATCGTGACCTGGTCGCTCAGAAGCACCAGGATCGCTCTGTCTTTCAGGACAAGCACGGACCAGATGTCCCATTGCACCACATTTAAAACATTTAATGTCAGTGTCTGAGGAGGCGAATATACTGTAATCAAAGTTTTCAACTCTGAATTTAAAAACAGCATTTAACTCTTCTACACCCTCTTTAAAAATCATAAAAACAACTCTCCTAAAAGACACCAGGTGTTTAATCAGAGGGGATTTACAGCCCAGGGGGATTTTCTTTATAGGGGAGACCAGTCTTCCATATCTCGACAGTTCTGCTGTGATTACACTGTCAGGTATGAAGGGAGGGATATTGGACAGAACTATTTTCTTGGCTGGGGAGCTCAGGGGAGAAACCAGGATGTGCTCATTATTTACAGTGATATCGTTTTGTACAAGTTTAGCCACTTTATCAACACTATTAACAAACGTAACAACAGCGCTGTTCATGCGGGAAGCAGAGACAATGTTTTCATGTCCCACCACATCACCAACCGCTAAAACACACTCCTCTAAACTCGTACACTGTGCTGCCATGCTGCAGCAACACACACACACACACACACACACTCACACACTCAGTCGCACGCACGCACGCACACACACAGGCCCTCACCCAAAAAAGATTTAGCCAAAGATAATAAATGGCAAAAAATAGCAACAAAAAACGACAATCGCTCTCACGCACTCTACACGCCACACTCGCTTCCCTGCCGCACCGCGCATGCGCAGAGAGACAGAGAGAGAGAGATTCTGACTGTGTTGATTCAGTATCAGGAAACCAAAAATAAAATCTGTGCTTAAAGTACTTGGGGTTTTCTTCTATTAAAGATCTATTGTGTTTTTTTTTTTGTTTTTGTTTTGTTTTTGTTTTTTTTCAAGAAAAAGACCAGGTCAAAAAAGTTACTGAAATCCCCAAATCTGTGACTTTCACATTCATGCTGAATGGATGTAAACATCTGATCACAATTCATTTTGGAACACTTTAAGCCATGCAAAAATAATCATGTTTTACCTGTGTGTTGTGCTTCTAGAGGTCTCTTTGCAGCAGCGCTTTCCTTCTCTGTGACGTGGTCGTAACCGCTCAGAGCATCTATAGTTTCATAGATGCACACTTCCTTCTCCACTTGCTCAGAGAAATGTTGAAGCATCTTTAATCTATAAGACTCACTAAAACATGAAATGACTGTGTCTCTGTGTGGATGTGACTGACGGGCTGGGTCTCTTTTCTTTGTGTGAAGTAAATAAAATGCCAAGCTGTCAGTAAAAAAGTGAGAGGAAGTTAAACACGAGAGGAGGTGGACTAGGGGCTTCCTGTGGTAAAAGTGTGAAAACTAATTCTGGAATAGCATGTTGAATAACGTGCATGCTTTTCAGGTGGCAACAGAAATTTGAGCATATACTGTAACTGAAGTGATAAACATGAACTAATTTGTCATTAGGTTTTCACAGAAGTAAACACTTCATAACATTAAAAGTAACAGTGAACAGATTTTTTCCTTTTGACTTTTAGTGACAAACGTCAGCATGTGCTGTTATATGAAATATCCCCTTCAGTGTAGATACTCTACTTAGAGTCAGACCCCATCACTGTTGATTTTACTATTTGCTATAAATGTACTTTTTATTCTGAATAAAATTGGACACAGGGAAACAAATTAAAATCATTTTTTTCTGTCTGAGGGCCGGTGCTTTGGCTGTCTGAAAAAGAAAAAAAAAAAAGGTTTGAAATTAGGAAAAACGAGTAGTCTCGGAGAATGATTCGTTCATTTTCTACTGGGCGCACATGCGCACAGCACCGCAAAACCTCCATAGGGTATATACAGGAAACCAAAGTGAACGCTTCTCAACGAATCTTCTAGTCCGAGGCGTTCGTTCTTTTGTCACATGACTTCCATAAGTGCTATGCAGTGCAGTACACAGGAAACAGAACTGAACGATTCTTTCACAATTACTCTTCTAGTCCGAGTCGTTCGTTCTGTTGTCACGTGACTCCCATAGACGCAATGCGGTGCATAAGAACCAATTCAAAGAACCGAGTCACTAAAATGATTCAAACTTCCCATCGCTAGTTAGCACTGATGCCTTGCAGGGTCCGGGTTCGATTCCCACCTCGGGTCTGGAGTTTGCATATTCTTCCAGTGATTGGTGAGTTCCCTCTGGGTACTTCGGTTTTCTCCCACAGTCCAAAAACATGCAGTTTAGGCAAATTGGCCTTCCCAAATTGTCACCCCATCCAGGGTGCACCACCTCTACCCCTTGCCCGAATTCTCCTGGGTTAGGTTCCAATCCCCCCGCAACCCTGTATACAGGATGAAGAGGTATAGATGTAGAGATGAGCGAATCCGTATTCATCTGGATTAAACAACCTGATCCTTAATATGACTCACAAATCGCGAATCCTTCTCTTTTTTTACTCGGATCAGTTGAGTCCCAAGTTATCTTGTTGCTAACAATAACATCAGAAATACAAACTGAAGATTACACAATTCAATTGTTCTCAGTAGTTGTTAGCCAGTAGCTGTAGGAACAATTGGCTGACTGAGCTGTTTAGAAAACTTCCTCCACAGTCAGCAATGTGAGAGACTCATCTGAACTGTGGGACTCGGGAGAAGAGTGTGTGTTCAGTAGTCCAAGGATTCGGTGGATTTGTTGAGCGCCACTAGTGGAGGGACCTGGTAAAAAAAGGGGGGGGGGAAATACATATCACAATGACATAAACAGCAGCTGTTTCACTTTTACAATATTGTGTGATTAGACGCAGTGCTCTATAATTTGATTTTATTAACACCGAACATATTTGATACCTGTTGGTGTGATGAGGATGTGTCTTATGGGACAAACTGGGATTCAACGGATCTGTCAGAATCGTAAAGAGAAGGGAAACAGTCGTGTCTGAGGGAGTCAGTGTGTTCATAACTCCAAGGATTCGGTGGAAACTAGGAATTCGGTGAGCGCCCTCTAGTGGAGGGACCATTGGAAAATGCAGTCAGAATCCCTACTGACTCAAGTGACTCAAAGGACTCAAGAGACGCAGATCCGTTTAGTGAGTGATTCAGAAGGAGTCGAATCCGTTAAAAGACCCGAGTTTCTCATCTCTACATAGATGATGGGTGCATGTTTGCTTAAGCGGTGGATTTGTTGCAATCTGGCAACCATGCTAATTCCGTCTATGTAGCATACCTGACAGAAGTGCTGCGTGAGGGCGCTGAAACGCACGAGCGTTGAACAGGCATGGGTCACGTGACCCGCGGTCACGCGAACACACCGTTTTCCCTTTCTCGAACGGTGACGATTCCCGGGGATTCCTGCTTGTGCACGTGCTGCCACTGACACGTCATTTTAAAACGGCGTCTTGGGACCCGTGACTGACACAACCACAGGTCCGCGCGACATCATGAAGGAGCCGCCTGGTTTCCGGTAGCGTACGTGCGCGAGGCTTAAACTCGAGGTAAACGTAAAAAAGTTTCTGCTCTGGATGTGCCCCGATGCTCCTGCAGAAACTGTTCAGCAAGAAAGCTTCAGCCACCACCGCCATCCGTGGCGCAGGAGAGTGCGTGGGAGACGCGGAGATAGCGAGGAGGGAAAAAATCGTGCAACTCGGCTTCTGAGCAGTCAGCACGCGCCGACTAGTTCATGTATCTACAGTCAGTGCAGATGTGTACGTGAATATAGTCACTGCCCTGCGTGTTATACGTTATTGTAATGCACGAATGAACATGCTTATCACGCTTTGGATAAAATACAGCAATTTGCGCATGCTCTTCTCAGCATCATGTTACATTCGCACATCACATGCTTATTACTTCCGGTATACTGTTTACGCTACAGCCAATAACCGGGTTCGTCAATAGTATTAACAAAATATGATGGTGTGAGAAATCCTCGCTAGGTGTTGTCCCTCTACAGACAATGTTGGTAAATTTAAAAACCCGCGCTTGCGCATCAGGGACGGAGCGGCGCTGTGGGCTACGGTGTTGTGTGCGCATGCGCGGGGAACTAAAGGAGTGGAGTCTGTCAATCATGTGACTCGGTTTTAATTCTCCTCTTCATGTGTTTTTTTTTTTTTGGCACAACCTTCTAATATATATATAATATGTATATGTATATAAATCATGAAAAGCTGAATAAAATGTTAAATATTACTGCAATATTCCATTAAAATAATAATTCACTTTGTCATATGTAGATACCTGAAATGAAACCAGATTTTTTATTTAGTTTGAATCAGAGAAAAAGACAAAATCAAATACATTTATATGATTCTGTATTCAAAATGTATTCAAAATTCAAAGTAGCAAAACATTTGCTATTTTTCCTCTTATCAGTGGTTAGTACAGAAACACCTTTTCATGGCGCGACATCCTCAAATGTCACATGCATTAAAAGTCTCCGATCTCCCTTTCTCCCCAAACTCTGTGAGAAAATTAGTCTCAAACCCACTCATTACACACACTTACACAAGTCTCAAAACACTGCGGGCACTAATTGAAATTGAAAATTGCACGCATTAGAACCCACATGCCCACATCAAAAGCCGCAAGTGCTTGCATGATCACCCGCGCATCAAATGCTGATACTTTGGAGGCATATGAAGGCCACCAAACATCACCATGTCTTTACAATTCTGCATGTGGTACACTCTGAACTATTTACACATTTTTATCCTGTGTAATAGGAGTGAATTATTTGCTAAGTTTGTTTAGAAATAGTAATTATGGCAAGACAGAGATACATGCTGCTCTGTAAAAATGTAGCTTTTTTGTTTGATTTCATTTTAAGTTAAATGTTAAACTCTTATATTTAAAGTTAGTTTGTATTGTTTAAATACTGCTCTTGGTTTTTAAGTGAGCTGGTGCCAGGTGCTGATTCAATTGAAATCAGCTATTGTTATTCTCATCCCCAGTAGTATTTGATTGTGTATTCTGGTTTTGACTTTTTTTCCCATTGATTATTGTTTTGCCCCTTTGGTTTGGTTGCTTTTCTCTTTGTATACATTTGTAGATCATTTCACTGTATGTTTGTGCACTCACAAGTAGTGGCTGTCATTTATTTTGGAAAGAGGGAATTTATTCACTATTTTTGGTTTAGGGAGTCAGGGAAGGTACCTGTATTTTCGTTTGACTTTTTCTGAAGGTAATCTAGCTACCAAAATACAGATACCCTTTTGTTTATTATTTTGGCGTGGGTTAATCATGAAGCTGATTGTGGTGTGTGTGAATGAAATAAATATTAATTAATTTAATTGATTTTAAAAGAAAAAATATTAATGTCTGAATAAACAATAAAAAATAAAAAATATAGGTGTGGCTGATATTACCCTGAACAACTTACAGCGATGTATTAAAAGGTGAATATGTCCGTGAATATACCTGTGGTTTGAATTACAGTTGTGGAAAATGAATCGACACTTTCCCACCATTCAGAATGTGTGTGTGGTGGTAGTTTGATTGCCTGTGATTTATGAGATACATATGCTGTAAAATATGCTCAGGTATATTGTGTGATTTTTCTCTCCTTTGGACTCCTGGACTGTTTTGATGTACATTAATAATAAATAGATTGTTGCACATTTATCTGTTTTACAAGTTTGCTTTTATCAAGTTATGTGAAAATTCCAACAACAATCCAAGACACTGGTTTTAGTGCTAGTCTGTATTGCATAAACATGACAGGATATATTAATTCAACAACAAAGAGCTTCTTGTCTTTTTTACCATAGTGATTTGCTCACAATATTATATACAATATTAATTATTTATTACTGGTTCATTAACAGCACTACTACATTTCTATCCATTTATGTAAATGTCCACGAACTAAAAATTTCTGCCATAGCAGATATAAACAATTCACTTTTTTCCAAAAAAAAAAGTCTTTAAAACAAAGTAGGTAGTAGGGATGGGAATCACCAAGGATGACCCAATACAACATTATCAGGTTACCTATAAATGGGAAATTTGTAGGCCGGGTCAAAAACCTTGAACTCTTTGCCTGCTAAGCCACATATGCTGCATGTTCTGATACATCTGTCATGGCGATTTTGCAACATTGGTATTTCTGTGGGATTGGGCCTTTGGTCTCCTCAACCGTTGATTGGATGCATTGGATGGCCAGACCATGATCCTGTCACCAGTTTACTGGCGTATAATTGATGATTACTGTTATTAAATTCAACAGACAGGGGTGCAAAGGTGGAAAGTAATAAATTACATTTACTCTTGTTACTGTAAATGAGTAGTTTTTTGTGTACTTCTACTTTTTAAAGTCGTTTTTAAAATCTGTAATTTTACTTTTGTTAAGTATGTTTTGTTTGAAGTATTGTACTTCACTACATTTTAAATCATATTCGCTACTAAGTAAAAAAAAAAAACATGAAAATGAAAAATTATTTTTTAAAATATTATGCCTTGTATAAATGCTTTGTTGCGCTCACGTGTGTGTATTGTGTCCTGGTCCTGCACCGCTCCCGACTCCATTCCAGGGCCCGTATTCACAAAGGTTTTTAGAATTCTCTCAGAGAGCTCCTATCTTAGTCTAAAAAGTCCTAGCTGGGGTTTAATTTAGACCCTATACTAAAAGTGATTTAGAAAAAATCTTAGAGCAACTCTGAGCTAGCAAAGTACAAAAACCTTTATCTTAGTGAGGAGGTGTGGTTGACCCTGTTGCTAGGGATGATGCAGCAATTCAAGGCCTGTGATTGGTTGATAAAAAATAACCTCTGACCTCTGTAAAGGTCTTAAAATGCACTTTTTGTGAAAATAGAATACATAATAATAGAAAAGACAGTGAAATCATAATGTTCGTAAATAAAGAAATTGTATAATCATGAATACAGGCTACTTCGTGCAAAAGTTTCTGTTATAGGCTAAATAGCTTAAAGTTAATTAAAACAGACAAATGTTGACAGACAAACTTTTGAAGAAAATTTCCACACAGTAGTTATTATATTTAAGTTCTTACATTTATTTACCGTACAGATTTTATTACTTAATTAATTAATCCACTTTAGATTGATGAGAGTAAAATGGCTCAGCTTTTATCAATTTACGTGATTGCAGGACAGTTTATTTAAGTTGCACTTTTGGATGGTATGTAGCCAACAGTCCAAGAGAGATGGAAGGAAGTAAAACAGCAAGAAAACCAAATTGGACAGAAGAGCAGTGTTTACTTTTAGCTTTATGTTCAGTGTTTGGAGAATATTTATTCTTTCCGCCATTTTGTCCTCTTCTATAAAAACTCTTAAGTCCTCCTCTCTACTCTTAACAATTTTTACCTTAGGAGCTGTTTTTAGGGCTAAGATGTTTTGTGAATAATTTTGATCTTTACTAAGATTTAGTCCTAAATTTAAGGGGAAATTCTAAGAAAATGTCATAATATGATACGGGCCCAGGTTTTCTAACTGTCCCTACATCGGCATCTACCTGACCTTCCACTCGGTCGCTTTTGCCCTGAGCGTGACGCCATCAATCAGTGCGACCATATATAAACCGGAGATAGACGCGGGAAAGTTGAGGCGTGTAGGCGAGGTGTTAGTTGTGTTGGAGAGAGATTATTTTTGGATCATTATTATGGCGTTTTGATATTTGATTGTGTATTCTGGTTTTGACTTTTTCCCTCCCATTGATTATTGCTTTGCCCCTTTGGTTTGGTTGCTTTTCTCTTTGTATACATTTGTAGATCATTTCACTGTATGTTTGTACACTCACCAGTAGTAGGGGCGTGGCTGCCATTTATTTTGGAAAAAGGGAATTTATTCACTGTTTTTGGTTTAGGGAGTCAGGGAAGGTATTTTTAATTGATTTTTTTTTTATGCAGGTAATCTAGCTACTAAAATACAGATACAGATTTTGGCCTGGGTCCATTATGAAGCTGATCCTGGTTTATATATTATACATATATATATATATATATATATATATATATATATATATATATATATAAAACAAGCAAAGCATTTCAAAATACATGTAAATTAAGTAAAATATAAAAAAATAGATATTAAACCTCACCTAAATTTATGATTCCTCCTGGCACCGACTCCCTTTTCTTCTTGCTACTGTACTTGTACTGGGACCTATGCTGCTGTCTTCACTAAATCTTAGACAAGATGCAACAAAAAGACACCTGGGAAATTAAGTCAAACTTAGTAAAACTACAAAACAAAGTCTCTGAGCGCCTGACACCTTCTAGGGGTTATCCCTAACAGATGTACACGCTGCTTAGCCATTCATATGCCATAAAAGGCTTCATATGCTGATGCAAACTTTAAATTCTTAAGGCAAAAATTCAATAAATCTAAATAAATCTAAAACATTAACTATATAGTTCGTTGTTTGGGAATGAAAATAAATATACAGAATCTTAGCATGTTGCTAACAAAACCCAGGCATTTGATTTCCTACATTGTCTGTCAAAAGTTGGAAATGATGACATCATTGTGAGCTGTGAATTGACGCATTGGGTGGAATACTGAATTATATTTCTAAATACAGTAAGTTTTTTTGGGGGGGATTTTGGATTTGGGAACACCAATTAGCCAAACTGCAAGTGTTCGGACTGTTGGAGGAAACCGGAGTACCCGGAGGAAACCCACCAAGCACGGGGAGAACATGCTAACTCCATGCACACAGAGACAGGAATTAAGCCTGGCCAGGGATCAAACCCGGACCCTGGTGGTGCAAGGCGACAGTGCTAACCACTACACCACCGTGCCGCCCTGATCAGTAATTAATCAGGTGTTATTACAATACAGCCAAAGTTAGCTATTAGTTCTCCAGGAGAAATGTAAGACTGCTTATGACGTAATTTCTGGTGTTAATGATGTAAATGTTTTCTTGTTGTTTTATGCTTTTATGTTTTGTTGTCTGTTTTATGTTTTGGCACAAATTACAGCTTACTGTAAGTCTTTGAGTATGATGCTACAAGATGATTGTTCTTCTGGAAGGTTCTTCTTCTTTACTTGTGGATTGATGAAATTACCACTGGTGGACTCCAGTCAAGTTTTAGAAACATCTCAATGATGATCAATGGAAACAGGAAGCACCTGATTTATTGAATCACTTTTCAATAAATTTGCAAAGATTTCAAACAAACTTCTTTCACTTTGTTATTATGGGGTATTGTTAGAATTTAGAGGAAAATAACAAATTTGATCCATTATGGAAAAGGGCTGTAACATAAGAAAATGTGGAAAAAATTAAGCACTGTGAATACTTTCCGGATGCACTGTATACACTCACCTAAAGGATTATTAGGAATACCATACTAATACGGTGTTTGACCCCCTCCAGTTGATGGAGATTTGTGGGATGCACATCCAGGGCACGAAGCTCCCGTTCCACCACATCCCAAAGATGCTCTATTGGGTTGAGATCTGGTGACTGTGGGCCATTTTAGTACAGTGAACTCATTGTCATGTTCAAGAAACCAATTTGAAATGATTCCTGCTGGAAGTAGCCATCAGAGGATGGGTACATGGTGGTCATAAAGGGATGGACATGGTCAGAAACAATGCTCAGGTAGGCCGTGGCATTTAAACGATGCCCAATTGGCACTAAGGGGCCTAAAGTGTTCCAGGAAAAGATCCCCCACACCATTACACCACCACCACCAGCCTGCACAGTGGTAACAAGGCATGATGGATTTATGTTCTCATTCGGTTTACGCCAAATTCTGACTCTACCATTTGAATGTCTCAACAAAAATCGAGACTCATCAGACCAGGCAACATTTTTCCAGTCTTCAACTGTCCAATTTTGGTGAGCTCATGCAAATTGTAGCCTCTTTTTCCTATTTGTAGTGGAGATGAGTGGTACCCGGTGGGTCTTCTGCTGTTGTAGCCCATCCGCCTCAAGGTTGTGCGTGTTGTGGCTTCACAAATGCTTTGCTGCATACCTCGGTTGTAACGAGTGGTTACTTCAGTCAAAGTTGCTCTTATATCAGCTTGAATCAGTCGGCCCATTCTCCTCTGACCTCTAGCATCAACAAGGCATTTTTGCCCACAGGACTGCCACATACTAGATGTTTTTCCCTTTTCACCCCATTCTTCGTAAACCCTAGAAATGGTTTTATGTGAAAATCCAAGTAACTGAGCAGATTGTGAAATACTCAGACCAGCCCGTCTGGCACCAACAACCATGCCACGCTCAAAATTGCTTAAATCACCTTTCTTTCCCATTCTGCCATTCAGTTTGGAGTTCAGGAGATTGTCTTGACCAGGACCACACCCCTAAATGCATTGAAGCAACTGCTATGTGCTTGGTTGATTAGATAATTGCATTAATGAGAAATTGAACAGGTGTTCCTAATAATCATTTAGGTGAGTGTATATAACTTATAGGATTGTGATGTATTTCAGCCACTGGGGGGCAAAATCCATCATTGAAAAACATTGCTTTCTTCTTTGCAGAAAAATCACTGCAATGCCACAAATATACAGAATTTATGTTTTACATTTTTATTTTAAAATCATTAAAATATAAAAGCTGTTACTCTTTCTTGCATGTACAGTCTCTACACAGTTTGGTCAACAACATGTACAGTATATACTGTATCTGCATCAATCTGTACCTAAACACTTCATTACAAAGTAATCAATGACACAGAGAAAGACATTTCTCACAAATCCAGTGTTGTGTATGAGAGCATTTGTTGTCATTCCAAACATACGTATTTGAAAGATGATAAATCTCAACACAGTTCTCCTCTCCACCTTTATTATTCGGTTCCTCTGTAGCCCAAGACCTGAAACACAGAAAATCAGAATCAGACTCACATCAGCATTCAATTTAATTCAGTTCCACACATTTCATTGAATCATATCAGCCTCTGTTTACTAAGATAGACATTTCCACAATATCACAATATAAATGTAATAAAGAATATTTTTGTAGTTTTCCAAGCAGAAGAACAGTTTTAATGTTGTTGATTATTACTGCGCCTTAAAAAAGAAACACAAAAAGAATCTGAGTTTCTTACGCAGTGGTCAGGGGTGTATCGTCCACCCATTTCCACTCTCCCTCTGTATCTCCGTCACTCAGACCAATCCAAAACTCAGATCTGTTCAGCTGTTTACTGATGAACTCCTGTAAATGACAACACAATGAAATCTCTCTCCAGTGCCGGACTGGCCACCGGGAGCACTGGGAGTTTTCCCCGTGGGCCGCTGGACAATGTGGGTCGGCCCAGTCAGTATGCAAATATATTATGCATCATATTACATTGGCTCTTTAGGATATACCATGCATCAGTGTAAGCTGCAAGTGTCAGTGGTGATGAACCAGTGCATGCTGATGATGACCAACATCTATCCCTTTCTCTAAATCAGTAGCAGCATTAGCTCACGCTAGTAAACTAGTTACTCATTTTAATTATTATGGTAGTCAACATTCATTAAAAATAATGCTGAGAAATATTATTTTGAATTAATATTGACTACCATAATAATTAGCACAAGCTAATGCTGTCACAGCTAATAAAAGGTCAGTTCTTAACATACTGGCACCACAGGGACACACACCATACTCGGCGCTGATATGAACACTGACACCACTGTAAATGCCAGAGTGAAAAACCTGATGAAAATGAAATTATGTAAATATATATAATTGTTTCCTTAATAAAGTGTGTTAAAATCTCTGTCTCACCTCTTCCTCTCTGTTGTTTATGATCAGCAGGTCTGCTCCTTTGTCCCTGCAGTCCTGTCTGCTCTCAGTCCAGTTCTTCGTCTCAGTAGACACGCAATAAACACTGGAGTTGAGGCTGAAACACCTCCCTTTATCTATAATGAATTTAAAAACAGACAGTTTCTGAATTATTAGTCCAGCAATGTCTGACCACCAGTACTATCTTTCTTTACAACGAAACCACCTAAATTCTTTACAAACCACCTAAATTCCACTCAGACACAGAGATCTGAATCCAATTTTACCAGATTTAACATACCAGACCCCTCCAGCGAGCCACATGGACAATTCAAAAAGTAAAAAAAAAAAATGCAACAGCCTAATTATGATAAAGATAATTAATTCACTAATAAATAAGAAAAATAATAATATAAATAAGACATAATAATTGAATGTAACCATAAAAACACCCAACACAGAGACAACAATAAGATTGAATATGGAATATTATTGAAGAATATGGTTTCACTTTTTGTTCCAGATATGAAGAGCACATGGCATTTCCGCAGCACTACAGCTTATACCTTTGTATAACTTGATGATAGTTAATTGTTGTATTTCTCTCTTTAGACTCTGACTGGATAAATAAAAACAGCACACACACACACACACACACTCTAAAGAGAACTCTATGTGTGGACAATAAGCACTTGTATAGACATTTACATTTTAGACACTGGGTGTGGACACGGCCGCGGTACGTATATTATCTCCAGGAGGAAGGTAAGGTTTAGTGATTGGGAATTAATGTTGAGGTGATCAGTAATTAATCAGGTGTTATTACAATACAGACAAAGTTAGCTACTAGTTCTCCAGGAGAAATGTAAAATTGATTAAGACTCAGTGATTACTGCACAGTTAACAGTGAACTGATCCATGCATTCTTACTAATTAATTAATGTTGATGAGAAATGATTTATTAATTCTTTCTTACTACTTACAAAATTATATCATTAATACTAATGAGATGTGAGTTAAATGTTTATTCCCCAGTTTCAAGGCAGCTGATGAACTTCCACTGAGAGTGTTAAAATTTTGGGTAGAAAATGTAACACTAAATTCATCTACTTACACGAATCCCATAACGTCAGGTCGTTGTATCTGTTCTGTAGCTGGTTGTATTCTACAGTCAGGTTGTTGTATTTGATCCACATCACTGTGACGGCAGTCAGCAGGACAACACACAGCAGCATCACACACACTGCAGTCACTCTGTAACACCTGCTCCATGCAGTGTCTCCCCCTAGAGGTACATAGACACAAATACACTTCTGTTAGTCTCCTAACATTTTCAGTTTAGTCTCAATAGCCGTATTAATAACAAATCCCTTCAGCAGTGAGCTGGAGAACATCTCAGTAATTCTGTCCAGTCATCACTGTGAAGCCCCTCCCTTTACATTAAATACATGCAGCAGTGGGTGGGGCTTTAGGCTGGTTTTAAATAAACTAACATGCAGGCCTGAATCACATCACGTGTTCTCCCTCTGCACCATGATAACTGATTAGGAAAAACTGAGCTAAACTTTGTTATTGGATTTACAAAAACTTTTTGGTGATTTTAAAAAAAACACTTTCTTCATCCTTGTCTGCATCTGTTGATCTCCCATAACATGTAAAGCACATTTCTAACACCGCTCATTTGCATGAAGACACAAAATCCAAAGTAGCTGCAGCTGCAAACAATTAGGGGGCGACTCCAACATGGTTTGTCTTTGCCCAGGTGAATTAGCATAAGGTTGTTTTTTAGAAACCAAAGCACATCTGTAATTCACTATAGATAAAAACATCTGCTAAATTCCATAAATGCATTTTGTTTAAAAAGTGAATTTAAACTCAGCAGTGTAATCTGTATATAAAAATGCAGAAATCCGTGCAAATTTAAAGTTAAAGTAACCCTGAGCTCAAAACACGGACAGATACTGTAACACAGATCATCTGTAATTGTAATCAGAAAGAAAAGCTAAATTCGAAAAAGTGAGTAAAGAGAGAAATGTTCTCACTTCCATCTCTGTGTTCACTCTCATCTACATTCTCACAGATATCCACCATCATCTCCTCTCACTGTAATCTATACAATACTAAACATTTTTAACACTTTTGATCAGGCAAACTTGAACATTTTGTACCTGTGTGTTGTACTTTTAGACGTCTCTCTGCACCAGCACCTTCTTTCCCTGTGTCAGGGTCGTGACCTCTAACATCATCTATACTTTCATAGATATCCACCACCATGTCCACTCGCTCAGAAGAAGACTGAAGCATTTTTAACCTATAAAAGTCTCAAAAAACATGAAATAACTGCATCTCTGTGTGGACGTGACTGACAGGCTGAGTCTCTGTACTGTGTGTGAAGTGAATTAAATGTGCTGCTGTGAGTTAGGGAAGTCAGAGGAAGTTAAACATCAGAGGAGGAGCATCAGTGGTCAGTGTGTGAAGACTTTTGCGCTGCAGTTGTCACGTATACGTTAAATGATCTTACTGTGCATCACTAAGTGCAAAAGTGATATAAATACTAAATGAACATTGTTGTGTTATAATAATGTATATGCTGCACTAATTCATCAGAGATTTGTTCCTCATGTAATCATTACAAAACTATTAGACTTTTCACCTGCGGCTTTTAAGATAATTTTTTTATATTTATAGCACATTCAATTCTGTTATCTGATTTGCTCGACATGTTCTTGCAGTTGATCTTGGAATTATTTGTAGATTTACTGTTTCAGACGTTTGTATGCAGCATTACTGTGCGGTTGCAAGACAGAAGATCTACTGGTCTGAGATCAGCCTTAACCACCAAAAAGAGTCACAACAAGAACCTCATAGATCACACACAGATATGCAAAGTGGTTAGGACATTTGTTTACTTTTTACTATTTCACAGTAAGTTTTCCTTCATTAGAATCAAATGTGCCATATATAAACAAATAAAAAAAATTGAATGAATGAAATTCATATATTTTGGAGACCCAGCTAATGTATGCTGCCCTGAGTACAGAGCATGGTCTAAAAGGTTATTTCTTTTGTTTCTATTGGTTTTTAAAATGTGGTTTTGGAGCTCAGTACATCAGTGGTTATGTCTCACTACTGCAGCAAACCGTGTGGATAGTGTGTCTCCTAGTAATACTGATCTTTCTCTTTACCTTATAAGCAGAGCTGCTTGGTCACATGTGTAACCAGAATATTTCGGGTACTGTACTTCTGCAATGTTCAGAGAAAAAGAAGAAACACACATCTAACTTGTCTCTATGTGGGCATTTGGGACTGGTTCTGGGGGGGGCGGGATGCTTAAAATATCACAGAAACATTGCTAATCTCTAAAAGTCTCATTAAAATGTCTCTGTGTGGACGTGACCAGTTTTGGTGTAACGAGTAATCTAACGCGTTATAAGAGCTGTTTATTTATAGCGGCAATAAAGTTAGGTGATACAAGGAAATATTGTTTTTACAAATGTATTATAAATTTGAGTCTTTACTGCCATAAATACACGGCAGGATCCAAATGCAGATCATGGTTTATTTAAAGCTAGCGGCATGGGAATATCATACAGAAAACAATCACACATGCTAAATACAAACAGGAACATGAAAGCTAAGACTATGGCTAGGAATTATGGCTAGGGATAAGACTAATGGTAACACAAACAATAACCATGGCAAAGCAGGTAAAGGTAATATTAACAAAAAATCTAACTTAAAAAACAGTGAGAAGGTGGAAGAATCTGTTCACAGGACAGCTAGTAGTTGAAAGAAAGCCATAAGAAGTCCCGTTTGCAGTTCCACATGGCTTGTCGCAAACTGCAAAGAGGAATTCTTTTAACCTTCTTTCAACAATGGCTTTTTTCTCACCACTCTTCCATAAAAGCCAGATTTGTGGAGTTCACTAGTAATATTTGTCCTGTCCTTCACAATTATGTGTGTAAAGCCTTTTTTTTCTAGCGGGGCACAGACACAGAGACGGCAAGTGCGATGTTTAACCAGGTGATGTGTGTGAGAGTGAGGTAGTCTCAAGAGTCGTGGTGAGGTGCCTTCAGGAGAGCAAAGCGGTGTCACCTCCCACGGATGAGCAGCAGCAGCAACAAGCTGGTCTGATGGTAGAAGAGTTAGATGGTAGATGTGTTTCGCTCTGGGGTTCACTGGAGCTTTCAGAGTCTGAAAGACGTGACATATTCAAAACAGTGTTAGCGGCTTTACTGTCACGTGCAGTCTACTCACCGAACTGGAGTTTTGTTCCCCCATTTATAGTCACGCAATGTCTCCTTTGCTGCTCTTCATCGTGATGAACTGTTGGTTAGTGCATGAAGCCCTTTGTGTGGGCTCACGAGAAGCCGTCAGCAGTACCATGCTGTGCTCTCGCTCTGTGGTGGTTTGAGAATGAGTGGTCCTGTAGGGATAAAAACCAGCACGTGATGTAGGGGTTTGTGTCTTTTGCCTTTGCCATCCATTGCATGATATGTAACAAGTGTAAAATGTCTCCCTGTTAAATAATATCACAGTTCATTCACTGCCCACCTTATGGCTAGAGCCTCACGCAGTTTTCTACAAGACCGTGTGCTCCTTGTCCCACACATGGTCATCCATGATCAGGTCAGTCGATGATATCAAGTTCAAGTTCAAGTAGGCTTTTATTGTCATTCCAACCATATACAGTTGGTACACAGTGAAACGAAACAACGTTCCTCCAGGAACAGGGTGCTACATACATGCAACAACATAAATTTACAACATACATTTTACATTTTTTAAGTTACTCTAAAAGAATCATCTAAGTAAGCAGCGGTGTACAGGCGGCAATTGCGCAGTACGATATCCATTAGCCATTGGAAAGTAGCTGGAGCTCCATGTAATCCAAAGGGGAGAACTTGATACTGCCAGTAGCCACACTTGGTGCTGAAGGCAGCTTTTTCTCTGGCTTCTGGGGTGAGGGCCACTTGCCAATATCCTATAGTCAGATCCAGAGTGGATATAAAGCAGGATCTTCCTAGCCACTCGATGAGCTCATCCATGATTAAGCCGACAGAAGTCATTGCAAAGGCATGGGCTACTGTCAGGTTTCGGTGCCACCACGATAAGACCAGGGACTTATGGACTCAATTATGCCAGCTCTAAACATTTTGTCCACTTTAGCTTCAATCGCATGGCAGCACACTTCCGGTACTCGGTGGATTGTGCTGCCAGGTGGTGTATGAGGTGTGTGAGCCCCGGTTCTAGGGAGAATACGTCCTAATGTTGGTCAATTTGTTCCTTCATCGCTTTTACCTGGGTTGGGGTCAGTTCCTCCCCACACTGTAGGAGCTCTTGTTCCTATTCTGCAGGAAATAAAGTAGCCATAGCTGAGACATGCGTTACCGGCTTTACTCATTTTTTAAATAAATTAATATGATATAATTCAGATGTTATCCATTTACCCGGCTGTTGAAGTTTGTAGTTCACTTCGCCTACACGCTTGGTTATATATTCCGCTTGGGCCTTTTCCATATGACGCTGTACTATTGGGAGCACACTTTGAATTTCTTTCTGCATATCTTGTACATATTTGATGACGGGGGTCATACACGAGGTCCGTTTAGGAGAGCGAGTTGGTGTGACCTCCCACGGATGAGCAGCAGCAGTGACGAGCTAGGCTGACAGTAGAAGGAGGAGAAACAAATCTGAGCGCACGTCCATGACAGGTTCACGCAATGATTATTATAATAAAATACTTAAAAGTATTATTTTTACTGTTTGATCTGAAAAGAAGCTGCAAACCAGGAATGAAAGTAATTTTATAGAATTTATAGTAATGTCACATCATCCCTCAATCTAGGAGAAAACCAATATAACCCATCTCAATCCAGCCTTGCTTGCGCTCAGGCTTCTGCTGATTTAACAGAGTCAAAGACACCAAGATGGACTAAATACAACCATCTCAATGATACTGCTTTCGTCATCACAGATCTACACAGCTATAATGAGTTACAGTAAAAGACATGAACAGTCTCTGTGCTCTTTGTGTCACTGATTGATTACTCAGTTCACACTGACAAAAGAGCAACATATACTGAGATACACTTGCTATAAAAGTACTGTATTGTATCTATTTGGCTCAATTTGTGTATGATCATTTATTAATAAACAATAATAAAGGTTACTGAGAAAAATGTTTCTCATAGATCGAGTGTCATGTATCAGGGCATTTGCTATCATTCCAGACATCCGCATTTGAAATTTCAGCACAGTCCTTGATCATTCAGGTGCACCTGAGTCTACAACCTGAAGCCCAGAAAATCAGAAGCTTTGAAAATGAAACTGAAAGTGGCTCAGTTTTCTACTTGATGCTGTCCCTGATAACGTGTAAAGCAGCCACGTAATGGTTTTTTTTTTTATAAAGTTTACGATATTTTTTTAATATGGAGTTTAAACAGTACTTTATAATCTGTTTGCATATGATTTCCAAATCACGAGAGGAATTCCAGTGACACAAGGAGGTCAGCTGACCATGTTTAAAGAGAAACCACAAATACATCAGGAGGCCAACACTCTGTTGTTTTTACACATACGACTTGTCGTCATTTTTTTCCCAGCGTTGCAAAAGAACATCTGCTGAATGATGTACTGTAACGTAACTTTGAAATAAATTAAACTCAAATGTTTAATTCTCACAGACATACATCATCATCTCCTCTCACTGTAATCTATACAAGTCTGAATTACTGCATCTCTGTCATGTATCTGGGTGCGAGGCATAAACGCAGAGGTCCAGGTGTTTAAAGGAAACGATGTTTATTTAAACATAAAAACAGGGAACTTAAATAAACAAATAGACTTTAATATAAAACAAACCAAAATACGAATAAAGATGACGGGAAACACGAACTGAACACACCGACATTAACGAGGTAAATCAACAGATGCAAGACGAATAACTAAACTCAAGACAACCTATTTATAAAGAAACTAATAATCAACTCGGTTCAGGTGACCGCCCCACGTCACCTGACCGAGGTGCATAATGGGAAATGAAGTGAAAACAAAAGGAACTACAAACAAAATCACAGGGCACTTTGGTGCCCTCTAGGGGTTATTCCTGACATAACCCCCCCCCCTCAAAGGGCGCAACTCCAGGGCGCCACAGGAGGTCCTGGGCATCCCCCCCAGGGTTCAATGTCCGCCCCTCTCCCCCAGAGGCTGGCACCTATGTCCTGAGGGCCCCATGGCCTGATGCCCCCGT
Source organism: Clarias magur (assembly GCA_013621035.1). Lineage (NCBI taxonomy): Eukaryota > Metazoa > Chordata > Actinopteri > Siluriformes > Clariidae > Clarias > Clarias magur. The sequence goes on from QNUK01000557.1 coordinate 257,566, forward strand.
TGCAGTGGGGCGGCGGAGGCCGAGAACAAGCGCCGTCCTTTCCGGTGCAGGGCAGAGGTGGAAACACGCTGTCCTCGTTGATGCAGGGCGGCGGCGGAAGAAGCTCTCTGACCTCCTCGCTGAGAGATGGCGGCAGGAAAATTCGCTGTCCTCAGCAACGTAGAACGGCGGTGGTGGAGGAAGAAGAATCTCGTCGTCCTCGAAGGCACAGTGCAGCGACAGAAGCTCGCCGTCCACGAAGGCACAGTGCAGCGACGGAAGCTCGCCGTCCACGAAGGCACAGTGCAGCCACGGAAGCTCGCCGTCCACGAAGGCACAGTGCAGCCACGGAAGCTCGCCGTCCACGAAGGCACAGTGCAGCCACGGAAGCTCGCCGTCCACGAAGGCACCGTGCAGCGTCGGCAGCTCGTCGTCCTCTTCGCCGCGGTGCAGCTGTGTTAGCAGCCCTTGGAGCGTGGTCGCCTGCTCCTGCAGGTCACGAATGCTGCTCCCTGCTGCACGTCCCACTCACACTCCGTTCTTTTGCCACTACGCCGTTTGGTTCTCCGGCTACCTTCCGCGCCGGCTCCCCACAACGCATACATCGTTGCCCCCCCCAAAAGAATCTCCCGGGGGAAGGGCTCCTCTGCTATGCCTCTTGTACGGTCTTGCATTCTGTCATGTACCTGGGTGCGAGGCATAAACGCAGAGGTCCAGGTGTTTAAAGGAAACGATGTTTATTTAAACATAAAAACAGGGAAACTAATAATCAACTCGGTTCAGGTGACCGCCCCACGTCACCTGACCGAGGTGCATAATGGGAAATGAAGTGAAAACAAAAGGAACTACAAACAAAATCACAGGGCGCTTTGGCGCCCTCTAGGGGTTATCCCTGACAATCTCTGAATTTAGGAATACTTTCAGCCATGTAAACTTGAACATTTTGTACCATTGTGTTGTGTTTCTGGTCATCTCACTGTGTCAGTATCTTCCTTCTCAGTGTCGTGATCTTTACCATCATCTGCAATCTCATACAGAACTACAACCATCCCATCCTGCGCAGAAGTACACTGGAATATCTGTCAATAAATGTCAGTGTTAACCACCATGTTCAGATTAAAAAAGAATGTTTACACAAACAACCATATAAACACACACACATTCATACTCACACACAGACATGCAAAGCGTGCAGGACATCTATTTAATAAGCGTTGTGTCTTTCTCACATGATTGCATGTCTGTTACAAATAAAAAGTCAATTGGTTTATATTATACTGCTAGTCTTTCATCGTCCATGTGCTCTCTTAAAACATTTAGTGTACATATGAACTGATTGAGTTGAACTGAAAACTATAAAATATACAGAGTCACTTATATGTAACTTATAGAGTTGACTCAGTGTAGTGACATATTCGAGCCACTGGGGGGCAATGTACCTCCTGTGTTCCTACAATCTCAGCCTATAAAAACACTACTACCTTCTTTACAGAGAGAAGTAACTGCACTGACACAAATATTTCATAAATTTATTTCATACATTTTTATTTTTAAAGTGATTTTTTTTATTCTAATAAAAGGTTTAAAATATAAACTGTTAATCTTTGTTGCTGTTGCAGATATGAATAGTCTCTGTGCAGTTTCAGTCTCTGAGGAAACACGAATATGTCTATATCAATGACACAATTAATTAATCAATGACACAGAGAAAGACGTTTCTCACAGATCCAGTGTCGTGTATGAGAGCATTTCCTGTCATTCCAGATATACAAATCTGAATAATGATAAATCTCAACACAGTCCTCGTCTCCACTTTTATCATTCAGATCCACCTGAGCCCAGGACCTGAAACCCAGAGATTCAGAATCAGATCAATATTTTGTTTAATTCAGTTATAAACATTTACACACAGCATCTCTTTACTGAAATGTACATTTCCACTTTTATATATATATATATATATATTATATATATACACTGTAAAATAATCTTTATATATGAATACAGGTATAATAGTAATACAAATAATGAATATCTTTGTAGTTTTTCAAGCAGGGGAACAGTTTTAATGTTATACATTTTACAGCACCTTAAAAAAGACACAGAAAAACTCAGTTTCTTACACATTGGTCAGTGGTGTACCGTCCACCCATTTCCACTCTCCCTCTGTATCTCTGTCACTCAGACCAATCCAAAACTCACAGCTGTTCAGCTGCTTACCGATTAACTCCTGTAAATGACAACACATTGAAACTCTCTCTCTCTCTCTCTCTCTCTCTCTCACGCACACACACACCTGTTCTTCTCTGTTGTTTATGCTCCTTTGTCCCTGCAGTCCTGTCTGCTCTCAGTCCAGTTCTTCTTCTCAGTAGACATGCAATAAAACCTGGAGTTGAGGTTGAAACACTTTCCTTTATCTATAACGAATATACACAACACACTTTTTGAATTACTGTTTACAGTGACCAGAAGCTGCCACTTCACCACATTGACGTATTCTAGCAATAACACAACAGATAAACGTAACATCCTTCTATATACCTAAACTACAAACCACCTGAGTTCTATGCAGAAACAGAGATATAAATCCAATTTTGGTGGATTTAACTTACCAGTGAGCTACCAGTGCTATGCATGTATTGTATGATTCAATTTGTTTCCATTCAAGCACAGATTTTTTTTAATGCAACAGCCTTGATAAAGATAATTATTTAGCAGTAAATAAATAAAGTTAAAATACAACAATTTAATAATAATTGAAGGTTACGACAAAAAAAAATCCAACACAGAGACAACAATAAGGAAGTCATTAGATAATAAATAGTTTTCCTTTTTGTTTCTCAGGTCAAATATGAAGAGCACATGGCATTTTTGCAGCACTACAGCTTGTACTTTTGTATGACCTGATAATTAGGTTTTTGTTGTATTTCTCCCTTTAGACTCTGACTGGATAAATAAAAAAACTGGGTCAGAACTTGGTACAAGTACTGGGTTAGAACAAGAGGAGTTGCATTTTGGGCCAAGAACATTGGTGCAAGCATAACATCCTCAAAGAAAGAGGCACTAGCACAACTTCTTGAAGCTAGGCGGTAAGGCCAGCATGACCTCACAGCTAGGGTGTTGAGCAAGCATGATTTTTTAGAAACCAGGAGGATGGTCATATCTTTTCACAGGAAACAGCCTTTTAATTACTGTAGGTGTATGAACTCCACTATATTTCCCAGACTTCAATGCTGTGATAATATAAAGAGCTGTGTAAACGTACCCAGTACCAGTGAGCTTAGAGAGCATGAGCCAAATCTACTGATTATTGATTATGCCTTATAAACACATCTTTACTGTCTTTACTGCCACAAATACTTTTGTCATATGGGGTGAAGAGGCAGGATGAAAATGCAGACAATGATTTATGTAAGTGGAATGGGAACATCATAAAAAAAAATACTAATAAATAAATAAATAAATAAATAAATAAAAACATACACTAAATACAAATAGGAAAACTAAGGCAATGGCTAGTCACTATGGCTAAGGCTAAGGTTAAGGCAAACACTTATCGCAAAACAACAAAGAAACATTAAATGATAAAAAAAATGGTAGTGATTTTCTTTTTCATTAAAAAAAACTCCACATTGTCATTAATTAGGTTCCTATAAAATACTGCAACCTTATTTACATAAAAATGACTCGCAGTGCCACAAACAGACATACTTTTCATGAACATATTGAGATTTCTTTTTAAGTTAATTGTTTATATTATAATTTGTAAATTGTTCAAAACTATTTATTTATAACATGTGTAGCTGCAAAATAAAAGCATTTTAGACATTTCCTTTCATGTCCCTCACTCTAGGAGCAAAAACAACATAATCCATCTTAATCCAGCCTTGCTTGAGCTCATCTCAATGATACTGCTTTCATCACGTCATCACATAAACCTTTTATTATTATTATTATTATTATTATTATTATTATTATTATTATTACTGTATTTACAGTAACTTAAAAACACTGAAAACACTGTTTTTACACATCCTTCACACTCTTATGCATGTTTATCACCCATAACATAAAGCATGTTTCCAACACAGTTCATTTGAATGGAAACACAAAATCCAAAGTGGCAGCTGCGAACCACTAGGGGGCGACTTTAACATGGTACTCTTAGCCCCTGACCTAGTCAATTAGAATAAGGATGTGTTTAGCCATGCAAACGTGAACATTTTGTCTGTGTGTTGTGTTTCTGGTCATCTCACTGCATCAGTGTCTTCTTTCTTTGTGTCTACAATCTCAGAGAACTGCAATCTGATCCTCCTCAGAAAAACACTGAAACATCTCCGATATTCAAGTCTCACTAAAACATGAAATGGCTGCGTCTCTGCGCCGTGACTGATAGGCTGTGTCTCTGTACTCTGTGTGAAGTGACTTAAACGTGATGTCAATAAATAAAAGTCAGAGGAAGTTACACACACATCAATGTTTTCCTGTGGTCAAGGTGTGAAGACATTTGAACTCCAAAACTCACTCATATCTTAGATGGGCTTATTAATGTCCGATAGTTATATACATAAATAGTAAAATTACATTGTTGTGTTATAATAATGTATACACTGCACTGGTTCATCATAGTTCTGTTGCTCATATTATTATACAAGTCTGTTAGGCTATTCACCTGCTTAACATGCTTATAAATTATATTTTATAGCAGGTTGAATTCTGTGGTATGAATTAGTTGACATGTTCCGGCAATACATCTGGAATTATTTTGTAGATGTATTTTTTTCAAAAGATTTTTTTGTTTGTTTTTTGCAGCTTTACTGTGAGGTCACACGAGACAAGTTAAACTGAGATCAGCCTTAACCACCATACTCAGACAAAAAGAGAAAAAAACGTCAAAGACTTCTCAGGCCCAGTACACAGCAACATTTCTAATCTACACAAGTCTCACTAAAATATAAAATAACTGTCTCTGTGTGGACGTGATTGACTGAAGTTCATTAAATGTGAGGTCACTAAAAGAAGTGGCATCAGATGATGTCAGTGTTAACCACCATGTTCAGATAAAAAAAAGAAATGTTTACAACAACAACCATATAAACACACACACACACAGGCATGCAAAGCGTGCAGAACATCTATGTAGGTTTTTTGGTCATTTTAATGTGGACAAAATGCCTAATTCATTCTCCACCATTATATGTAGTGTTTACCTAAAGTAGACCAAGAATGACTGCTGCATTCTTTACCTCCGTTATGTAGTGTTTTAGCTCTAGGTCAGAGGTATATCCAATCTTTAATGATTCGGGTTAATTTTTGTTAAACTGAATTAAAATTTATAGCTTACACTTTATCAACTATCCCATCCAGCATTTAATATGATTTAGTGTATCTTACCAATTCTGTTAATCGAATGTTCAGCAATGATAGTACAAAATCTGGTATTTACCAAATTATGAGCAAGGTAACGTACAGTAAGATCTGGGCAAATGTTTAGACTTTAAAATACATGACTAAAAGAACAGTTCTTTATAATGAAACAAGAATTTATTTGATCTAATCTATGATACATGAAACTATGCTACATGAACACACACACACACACACACACACACACTCACGCACACACACACACATTATGAGCACCATATGAAAAGAGCACCATTTTTAAGCAATGTATGCAGCTTTGTTTGTATACTTGCGTTACGTTTCATTCTCATCCTGTGGTTGAAATGACGTCCTTCGGGAAAGCCCTTCGGTGAGGCTTGGTTGCCTGGTTACCGATGGCAGCGTTCTGGAACTTCTTATAAGGGCTTCTTGAGCTTATGTGTTGTTTGGAAGAGGTTATCCTTCTGATGATGAAGGTGTGCACCCGCAAGTGCCGAAGCACGAGCGGCAAGAGTAGACGAGCTGCTTTCTTCAGATGACCATGACAAAGAACACGTGTGTCGCACTTTTTGGTCGTGCTCGGACACTAAGTTTTGACTCTTTGTGTCAGTTCGTCCCATGGTTGATTAGTCCAATCGGATGTGGTTGCGGGGCTTAGCCATGCCTCATGTGTTTCCCTCTTTTGTGCATACATTAAGGCCTGGGTTTCGGCTGTCACGTGGGGCCCATCTGATTAGAGTTTTAATACCTTTTATAAAGTACTTTTGCATGTTCCCTGTTCAATTCAGTACCAATTTTCCATGTACACCACTGTTCTTTGAATGATATCAATCGAGAGCTTGTTTTAGACATCCCGTTTCTTACACACTCATTTATACCTTCTGTCACGTTTCTGGGTGCGAGGCATAAATGCAGAGGAGCCAGGTGGTTCAGGGAAACGATGTTTATTGATTATAAACATAAAAACATGGAAATGAACAAAACAGATATACTTTAAATGAAACTGAAACTAAAACACGTATAGAATAACCACGAACTAAACACAGACATTAACGAGGTAAATCAACAGACGCAAGACCAGAAACTCAAAGACATCAACCTATTTATAATAAACCTAATCACCAACTCGGCTCAGGTGAGCGCCCTTTGGTCACCTGACCGAGTTGCCCAATGGGAACTGAAGTTTAAACAAAAGGAACTACAAACCAAAACAAAGGGCGCTTTGGCGCCCTCTAGGGGTTATCCCTGACATAACCCCCCCTCAAAGAGCGCAACTCCGGGGCGCCACAGGAGGTCCAGGGCATCCCCCCCAGGGTCCAATGTCTGCCCCTCTGACCCAGAGGCTGGCACCTATGTCCTGTGGGGCAGGTGGCTTCATGCCCCCGTTGAAGCAGGAGACGGAAGAGGAAGCTCGCTGTCCTCGGCGACGCATGAAGCGACGGCGGAGGAAGAGGATGGAGCTCGTGATCCGCATGAAGGCAGCGGCGGAGGAAGAGGATGGAGCTCGTGATCCTCGGCGGCGCATGAAGGCGGCGGCGAATGAAGAGGATGGAGCTCGTGATCCTCAGCGGCGCATGAAGGCGGCGGAGGAAGAGGATGGAGCTCGTGATCTTCAGCGGCGCATAAAGGTGGCGGCGGAGGAAGAGGATGGAGCTCATGATCCTCAGCGGCGCATGAAGGCGGCGGCGGAGGAAGAGGAGGAAGCTCGCTGTCCTCGGCGGCGCATGAAGCGACGGCGGAGGAAGAGGATGGAGCTTGTGATCCTCGACGGCGCATGAAGGCGGCGACGGAGGAAGAGGATGGAGTTCGCTATCCTCGGCGGCGGATGAAGGCGGCGGCGGAAGAAGAGGAGGAAGCTCGCTATCCTCGGCAGCGCATGAAGTCGGCAGCGGAGGAAGAGGAAGCTCGCTGTCCTCGGCGGCGCATGAAGGCGACGGCGGAGGAAGAGGATGGAGCTCGTGATCCTCGGCGGCGCATGAATGCGGCGGCGGAGGAAGAGGATGAAGCTCGCTGTCCTCGGCATGAAGGCGGCAGCGGAGGAAGAGGATGGAGCTCGCTATCCTCGGCGGCGGATGAAGGCGGCGGCGGAAGAAGAGGAGGAAGCTCGCTATCCTCGGCGGCGCATGAAGTCGTCGGCGGAGGAAGAGGAAGCTCGCTGTCCTCGGCGGCGCATGAAGGCAACGGCGGAGGAAGAGGATGGAGCTCGTGATCCTCGGCGGCGCATGAAGGCGGCAGCGGAGGAAGAGGAAGCTCGCTGTCCTCGGCGGCGCATGAAGGCGGCAGCGGAGGAAGAGGAAGCTCGCTGTCCTCGGCGGCGCATGAAGGCGGCGGCGGAGGAAGAGGATGGAGGTCGTGATCCTCGGCGGCGCATGAAGGCGGCGGCGAAGGAAAAGGATGGAGCTCGTGATCCTCGGCGGCGCATGAAGGCGGCGGCGAAGGAAGAGGATGGAGGTCGTGATCCTCGGCGGCGCATGAAGGCGGCGGCGGAGGAAGAGGATGGAGCTCGTGATCCTCGGCGGCGCATGAAGGCGGCGGAGAAAGAGGAAGCTCGCTGTCCTCGGCGGCGCATGAAGGCGGCGGCGGAGGAAGGCGACGGCGGAGGAAGAGGATGGAGCTCGTGATCCTCGGCGGCGCATGAAGGCGGCGGCGGAGGAAGAGGATGGAGCTCATGATCCTCAGCGGCGCATGAAGGTGGGGACGGAGGAAGAGGAAGCTCGCTGTCCTCGGTGGCGCATGAAGGCGGCGGCGGAGGAAGAGGAAGCTCGCTGTCCTCGGCGGCGCATGAAGGCGGCGGCGGAGGAAGAGGAAGCTCGCTGATCACGAAGGCACTGTGCAGCGACGGAAGCTCGCCGTCCACGAAGGCACTGTGCAGTGACGGAAGCTCGCCGTCCACAAAGGCACAGTGCTGCGTCAGAAGCTCGCCCTCCTCTTCGCCGCGGTGCAGTGGCGGCAGCTCGCTGTGCTCAGCAGCGCGGTGCAGCTGTGCTAGCATCCCTTGGAGCTTGGCCACCTGCTCCCGCAGGTCACGAATGCGCTCTTCGTTGCTCAGAGCGCACCGCCGAAAGCTGCTCCAAACACTCTGGGAGGCTGCTCCCACTCACACTCCGCTCTTCTGCCGCTACGCCGTTTGGTTCTCCTCCTGCTCTCCGCGTCGGTTCCCCAAACTTCAAACATCGTTGCCCCCCCAAAAGAATCTCCCGGGGGGGCTCCTCTGCTATGCTTCTTTCAAGGTCTTGCGTTCTGTCACGTTTCTGGGTGCGAGGCATAAATGCAGAGGATCCAGGTGGTTCAGGGAAACGATGTTTATTGATTATAAACATAAAAACATGGAAATGAACAAAACAGATATACTTTAAATGAAACTGAAACTAAAACTCGTATAGAATAGCCACGAACTAAACACAGACATTAACGAGGTAAATCAACAGACGCAAGACCAGAAACTCAAAGACATCAACCTATTTATAATAAACCTAATCACCAACTCGGCTCAGGTGAGCGCCCTTTGGTCACCTGACCGAGTTGCCCAATGGGAACTGAAGTTTAAACAAAAAGAACTACAAACCAAAACAAAGGGTGCTTTGGCGCCCTCTAGGGGTTATCCCTGACACCTTCATTTAATAAAAGGGCTTTGTAAATGCTGATAATACCTTTAAAATTATGCAGAATAATCAAACATAACACACAGACATAAAACATACTGAATATACAGTATGTATATAGAATTTTGCCCTAGACACACTTTAAAGATTGCTTAAAATATAGTGTTCCTGCTGTATCCCTCTTTGTTCGTTGAAAGGCATGTGGAGGAACACGGGACATCCTGTGTCCTGGGGTCAATGAGAGTGCCAGTGGTCTGAGTTAGGGAGGGTTTTCTGACCATTCAGGAGGTGTAAAACTACCTCCTTGTTTATCAGATTGCTAATTTACACCATTGAAGTCGAGGTCGCCTGGACTTTTATGGCTCCAGACGCAGCAGATTCCCTTTCCCAGGCTTTTCCCGCTTCTTGATGTCAGAGAGGCTGCCTTGTCTCAAAGGACAGATAAGATTAGCGAGATGGAGCCATGGGTTGGGAATGTAATAGATTGATTGCTCTCTTTGGGGGTCTGTTCATCCCTACATCTAGTTAATGAAAAAAAATTATAATAAATTTTCCACATTCTACAACAATATTGAAGATTTAAAAACTATGAAAATCACATATGGAATTAGGTAATTATGTAACAACAACAACAACAACAAAAATAGTCAGTTGTTATTCACATTGTAATAAGATTCAGAGGTCAGCCTTTCTGGAATAGTTCTTGCAAGGACAGTATCGTGTCAAGTGCATTTGTAAAACCCATCAAGCGCCATGATGAAACTGTCAAGATGAAAATTAGCAAGTCTTGGTTTACGAGTACCGAGTGTCATGTATCACGCATGAACTTCTTGTTTTGATGCCAAGCGTTACGCGATTACAACTGAGCCAATGGTTTTTCTCTCTTGTACGCTGTGGAATTGTGGGTAACCACCCCCCCCTGCTCGGTTTTAGTGCGTGTCTCTCACTGGTATAATCAACATTCGTGCACGCATATACTGTTTACTATAACCACGTGTGTGCGTGTAAAACATCTTTTATTTTGAGTTTGTATGTGTGCATGCATGCATGGAAGTCGTTATGTTTTTATATATATAATTACACAAAGTATTTAAATGTTGATTTAATTTATTATGGGAATGAAGCTGTCCAAATCTACCTGGTCCTATGTGAAAATAATTGCCCCTAATAACTGGTTGTGCCACCCTTGGTAGCAACAACTGCAATCAAGATTCTGTGATAACTGGCAATGAGTCTTTCACAATGCTGTGAAGGAATTTTGGCCCATTCTTCTATGCTGAAATTTTTTAATTCAGCCATAGTGGAGGGTTTTCAAGCATGAACGGCCTGTTTAACATCATCTCAATTTAATTTAATCGTTTCTATGGGGTAGGAACAGACAGGCTAGTTTTGCTCCCCACTGGCATAAACAAGCCTTGAGTGTTCATAATTCTGTCACCAGTTTCCTGGTATATAAATTATAATGTGTTAATATTATGTGGTGTTAATTGTATGCCTCCTCAGTGTACTGCGTTTCCACCAATCAGCAATAAATTAAACCCATAAACATTAAAACCACCTAGGTTTGGGAGTTCCCCTTGTGCTACTGGGTAGCTCTTGAGTGGCTTTGTACAGCACAGATTTTTTTTCTGCGATTTGTGCTTTTCTGTAAGATCAGACCAGAAGTGCAGGCCTTCAGTCATCGTGAGTTTTGGGTGCACTGTCACCAGTTACTAGTGCGAATAGTGGGTGGTCAATGTTATTCTGGGTTAGGGTTAGGTTTTTGTTTACTTTACATTAATACTATGGCTGATATGGCAGGAAGTTCACACCAGCAGAGCAGCAATATGCTGCAATCAAGTGAGAGGCTCTGACCAGTAAGTGGGTCATTATGGAGCTTAGGTACTATCTAGTGGCATGTCCCATCAACCCTGTTGGTTCACATAACCTGTTGGTTCCTGTCTCTGTAGAATTTAACCTTCATATTCCGACAATGATCTGGGCTACAGGACTGAAACATTGATAAACTCTCCCTTCATCACACCCTCCGCACAACATCAACAATAACATCTGAGCTGATGGGGTGTATTGTGACGGTGGGTTGACAATTTTGACAGTATTGACTGTCTAACTTTAATGTATCTTTTCACATAATGTTTGGGGTCATTATCCTGATAAAATGCTCAATTTTGTCTGAATTTCAACTGTCTAGCTGATGAGGTTCTGCTGAAAAATTATAAATTCTGCATCCTTTCATCATTACCAGCCCTTAAAAGCCTGATTCTAGCACCACAATGTTTAACAGCTACTACAGTCTTGTAGGGGTCAATTGCTTGACTTTTGCTCCTTATCTCAGGTCCAAAGTTTTGTCCAGAAGGCTCTTGCTTTGTTTCTTTGGTCAGTTTTTAGTCAAGCTTGAAGGTGCAATATTGGGTTCAGGGGCTTCTTTCTTGGACGGCAGCCTTTCAGTCTGTAGTGATGTAAAACTCTCTTGACTTGGGACAGTGACACTAGTGTTCCAGCAACTTGGACTTCATCACAGGCCTGTGTGGACGCTTTTTGGTGGTTCCTGGGTAGTTTCTGACCACCAGAACTAATTTCATGTTGTTGGAAACTTTTTCCTTTGTCGAAGCAGAGACCAGGAGGCATTGGAATATCTTTTAAGCAGAAGTTACTCTTTATTGAGAACTCGCCGTGCGTCGCTGTAGTCATCCAAGTCTGACTAACACTCAGCTCTGGAGAGTTTATTCTTTTCAAGTTAGAGGGATACAAAGAGGTGGATCTAAACAATATAAACAAAGCATAGTGTAGTACAGGAATCATCCTGGTAACAGAAGTTCTCCAGCCCTGATCTCATCAGCACACAATTGGTGTTGATCAATGCAATGAGTGCTAAGAAACAATCCCTTTCATGTTGCACAGAGGAGCTATAGTAGCAGCGGAAGTCAACCTTCATGACTAACAGGAAGTTAAGAGGCCCTGGGCTTGGCAAATGTAAAGACATTTCTGAACTTTCAGTAACACTAAATCAATAAGCCATTAAAACCATGTGTGTGTGAGAGAGAGAGAGAGAGAGAGAGAGAGAGAGAGAGAGAGAGAGTAAGAGATTGTGACTTTGTGTTGATTCAGTATCAGGAAACCAAAAATAAAATTTGTGCTTAAAATTCTTGGGGTTTTCTTCTATTAAAGATCTATTTTGCATTTTTTTTTTTTTTCGAGGAAAAGACCAGGTCAAAAAAATTACTGAAATCTCCAAATCTGTGACTTCACGTACATGCTGAGTGGATGTAAACATCTGCTCACACTTTTTTGCAGAGGTGCTAAAAACTTGCACCTCTGCATTTTGGAACACTTTAAGCCATGCAACAATAATCATGTTTTTTTTTTTCATGAATCATGAATCCGATTCGATTCTGAGTGATTCAGAATCGAATCCGTTAGGGTCCGAGTTTTTCATCCCTATATACAGTAGATGATAGGTTCGTGTCTTCTTAAGCGGTGGATTTGATGCAATCTGGCAACCCTCCTCATTCCGTCTATCATTCTGTGTGGAATTCCCTCCAAAAGGGCCACGTGAGGGCGCTGAAACGCACGAGCGTTGAACAGGCATCAGTCACGTGACCCGCGGCTGCTCGAACACAGCGTTTCCCCCCTTCTCGAACGGTGACGATTCCCGGGGATTCCTGCTTGTGCACGTGCCGCCACTGGGACGTCATTTTAAAACGGCGTCTTGGGACCGTAACAAAAGAACAGAGGTCCGAGCGACGTCATGGAGGAGCCGCCTGGTTTCCGGTAGCATACGTGCGCGAGGCTTAAACTCGAGGTAAACGGCGCGCGCCCCAGCCACATCAGCATGGCCCCGATGCTCTTGCAGAAACTGTTCAGCAAGAAAGCTGCAGGCACCACCGCCATCGGGGGCGCAAGAGAGTGCGTGGGAGACGCGGAGAATCGGTAAGCTAACGGTGCGAAGATACGGAGGAGAGAATATCTTGCAACTCAGTCTGCACGCGCCGACTTGTACATGTATCTACAGTCAGTGCAGTTGTGTGCGTGAATATAATCACTGCCCTGCGTGTTATACGTTCTTGTAATGCACGAATGTACATGCTTATCACGCTTTGGATAAAATACAGCAATTTGCGCATGCTCTTCTCCCAGCGATGCTCTCGTGCATCTTTAACTCAGCATCATGTTACATTCGCTCATCACATGCTTATTACTTCCGGTATACTGTTAACATTCACGCTACAGCCAATAACCGGCCTCGTCAATCGTAACAAAATATAATGGCGTGAAAATGCTATAGTCTGAGAAACCCTTGCTAGGTGTTGTCGCTCTGCAGACAATGTTATTAAATTTAAAAACCCGCGCATGCGCATCAGGAACAGGGCGGCGCTGTAGGCTACAATGTTGTGCGCGCATGCGCGGAGAACTTGCGGGAACTAAAGGAGTGGAGTCTGTCAGTCATATGACTTGGTTTTAATTCTCCTTTTCATGTTTTTTTTTGGGGGGGGGGGCACAACCTTCTAATACTGTATACAAATCATGAAAAGCTGAATAAAATGTAAAATATTGTTCAGGTTAAAATCCTAACTGGTGTGTGTTCATGTGACGGTCATTGTAAACACCTGAGTCAGTGATGCTACTGCAATATTCCATTAAAATAATAATCCAGTGTGTCATATGTAGATACCTGAAATGAAACCAGACGTGTAATGTAGTTTGAATCAGAGAAAAAGACAAAAGCAAAAACATGTATATGATTCTGTATTCAAAGTGTATTTAAAAAATTAAAAGCAGCAAAACATTTATTTTTCCTCTTACAATCAGTGGTTAGTATTCTGAAATCCTTAAAATTGTACTAATAGTAGTCAGAATTAACTGTGCAATTATTAACATTTCCAAAATGTACCACATGTTGAAACAGGTAAAAGGTGCAATTAGTAACTTTTCTTCTCACACTGAAATAGTAGTCATTAAAGATGAGGAAAAAATCGATTCCGTTATGAATCGCAATGCTTTTGTGATTCCAAAATCGATATATATATATATATATATATATATATATATATATATATATATATATATATATAGAAACTATTTTTACGCTCCTAATAAAAATGAACCAGTCAATCAGCCAGTGACCAGAATTGGTTTTCAGTTTGATTGGCTGTGACCGGGGATTGGACGATCAACATCAGATATTAACGCCGAAGCTTCTCAGTGGTCCAACAGAAACACATTTTTATGGCGTTACATCCTCAAATATGACATGCATTAAAAGCCTTAAATCTGCATTTCTCTCCAAATTCTGTGGGAAAATGAGTCTCAAACCCACTCATTACCCACGCTTGCACAAGTCTCAAAACACTGCGAGCACTAAATGAAATTGAAAGCTTTAGAACCCACATGCCCACATCAAAAGTTGCAAGTGTCTGCGTGCTCACCCACAAGTTCTTACTATGGAATTTGTACACTTTGGAGGCATATGAAGGCCACCAAACGTCACCATTTCTTTGCAATTCTGCAGGTGGTACACTCTGAACTATTTACACATTTTTCATGTTTAATAGGAGTAAATTATTTGCCAAGTTTGTTTAGAAATAGTAATTATGGCCAAGATAGAGATACATGCTGCTCAGTAAAAATGTAGCTTTTTTGTTTGATTTAATTTTAAGTTCAATGTTACACTCTTGTATTTAAAGTCACTGTAGTGGAAAATCAATTTTAGGAAAAATTTATTCTTTTTTGTTTTTGCTATGTTGTGTTTGGTCGTGTTCTGTATTAATGACTACTGGTCATGAGATTGAAAACATAGCTTAAGATCAAGAATTATGAACTTCCTGGTTTGGGAAGCATTATAAACAATCGAATGTGAATAAACAAAGTCTGTGAGTGGAAATAATATTTTGAAATCATGATATTGTGATGAATGAAATGATTCATTTATTTAATTGATTTAAAATGAATTTCTGAATAAACAATAAAAAATAAAAATAAACTAGGTGTGGCTGATATTACCCTGAACAACTTACAGCGGTGTATTAAAACATGCATGTCGGTGAATATACCTGTGATTTGATTTACAATTGTAGAAAATGAATCAACACTTTCCCACCATTCAGAATGTCAGAGCGCTTAAACTGCATGCTGCCTTTTGTTTGGTGCAGTTTGTTGCTTGTGCTGAGGTGTGCAACTCTGGTTGCAGAGAATGTCCTATGACAGTTGGATCACATGCTCTGGGTGCGTGCATATGTGTGAGTGTGTCTCTGTGTGCATGCATGTGACAGAATGAAAGAGAGCTAGTCATGTGATGTTTGACTTCTGTCCAATCTGTCATCAGATAAGAAAGCACTTCCTTACTGCTGAAACAACCCTTCTGACTCACCCTGTGTTTGTATGCGTGTGTGTGTGTATGTGTGTGTGCGCGTGTGTATGTCTGTCTCTCTATCTCTTACTGGTGTAAGTTTGGATGAAGTTAAAGGAAACACAGGGTGAATTATGTGCTAGAGTAGGTGACTTATGTTGTGCCAGTTCTACTGCAAGATGAAGATTAAAAGTCAGAAGAAACACAGTTCAGTGTGGTGGTCAAACACGGACAATTTACGCGACAGGTATTTTGTGTTTGTTTGTGTGTGTGCGGGTTGGTAGTTTAATTGTCTGTGATTTATGAGGTAGATATGTTGTAAAATATGCCCAGGTATAGTGTGTGATTTATTTATTTATTTTTCTCTCTCCTTTGGACTCCTGGACTGTTTTGATGTACATTTAATAATAAATAGATAGTTGCACATTTATCTGTTTTTAAAAGTTTGCTTTCATTAAGTTGCGCGAAAATTCCGACAACAATTCCAGACACTGGTTTTAGTGCTAGTCTGTATTGCGTAAACATGACAGGACATAAATATTAATTCAACAACAAAGAGCTTTATTTTTTCCATACCATAATGATTTGCTCACACTATTTTATACAATATTAATTATTTATTACTGGTTCATTTATAGCGCTACTATTCTATCCATTTATTTAAATGTCCACAAAATAACAAACTTTAACTGAAGTTCTTGTACACGGAAATGTCTTTAGAACAAAGTAGGTAGTAGGGATGGGAATCACCAGGGACGACCCAATATAACATGATCAAGTCACCTAGGGGAATTTGGAGGCCGGGTCAAAAACCTTGAACTCTTTGCCTGCTAAGTTACCTATGCTGCATCTTCTGATACCTATCTATCTGTCATGGCGATTTTTGTGCAACATTGGTGTTTCTGTGGGATTGGGCCTTTGGTCCCGGGAACCGTCGATTGGATGCATTGAATGGCCAGACCATAATCCTGTCACCAGTTTACTGGCATCTAATTGATGATTAATGTTATTCAATCAACAGACAGGAGTGTTTACGGTGGTGAGTGTATGCAAGTACAGTGAAATCTTGGCATACAAAATTGGCATACTAATCCGTTCCAGCCAACCAAAAATAATACAAATGATACTAATTTACATATAAAAGCAAGCAAGCAAAGTATTTGCATAATACATGTAAATTGAGATATAAAAAAATAGATAGATATTAAACCTCACTTAACCTCAGTTTATGATTTCTCCTGGTACTGACAACAACTTTAACAACAATTTCTTTCTTAATTTACACTGAAAGTGGCTCCTTTTTCTTCTTCCTACCATCCTTGCTAACTTTATTGGGACCCATGCTGCTATGTCTTCACTAGATCTTGGGCAAAATGCAAAAATAATAATAATTTGATAACTTGCTCCGCTTGGCTTTCCACTGTGGCTTCTGGGCGTACACACTGCTTAGCCATTCCTATGCCCTAAAAGGCTTCATATGCTGATGCAAAATTTAAATTCTTAAGATGATAATCCATAAAGATTCTGATGTATAAACTTGGGATTAATCAACATACAGACTTTTGTTTGTTAAATCTAAAACATTAACTATATAGTTTGTTGCATGTTGCTAACAAAACCCAGACGTCCTGTTTTCCACATGTCTGTGTAATGGTTGGTCAACGTTGGAAATGACGACATCATTGTGATCTGTGAATTGACACATTGGGTGGAATACTGAATTATATTTCTAAATAAGCTTGTTCTTCCAACCTTTCAAAGCTATACAACTTCCGTGTCTCTGAAGTAATATTTGAACGCACAAACAAAACAAGCCCTCAGTGATTTTCTTGCTCGTTCCTTTAATTTGAATTAACCAAATTAAGGGAAAACTCTCCCAGCGCGTGTTGAAGCTAGACTGTATTCACTCAGATCACAAGACACACACATGTAGGATTGTACAAATTCGATTGTGTGCATTCAAATACATGTACCGGTTCACTCCTGGACTATTTTACAATATGTTTTTCACTATTTAACTGGACTATTATGAACACACACTTTATTTATTTTTATTTTTTTTAATAGAATTAGCTTCAACAAATCGCTGTGACATGAGGGGAATAAAGCCTTTCTGGATATGGTATTATTGGAAAAACTTGTTAGTTTAATAATAGTACTTGTGTTTTGTATTTTTGTACTTTAAAAAACACAAAAAAAGAACACTTACTGTGGTGAAAATAACATGAACCAACTTGCTAATGTCATAACGTCATATCGTAGAGCAGGAGCTTGAAGCAGGCAAAAAATTATCTTCAAGCGCCACAGAATCACCCATCATAGCAGCTAAGCTAATTGTTTATTCACCATTATGTATCATGAGCTTTAAAACTGTCTTCAGGTGATTATTAATTAGTGTGTTAAAAATAAAAAATCACATCTGTTACTAACTAGCAAGTTGAATGCTAGCTAGCAGGTAAAGCTTGGCGCTAGTATTTTCAAAATATCTGAGAAGATAATGTGGCGTGGAAACGAATCAGTTAGATTTCTTCATGTTAGCATTAGTTAGCATATGCCAGAGGGCTAGCAGTGGCGCATGCTCCCTAAAGTGATTGATATAACATTTACAAAATGTATTTGGATTGATAAAGTACCAGAATATTGTATTTTATTTTGATAGACTTATGAATGGACCAGGACAGGTTTTTTTTTATTTTTTTTTCCCTCGTAGAATGAGTTTCTCAAAAGTGAATGGATTAAAATATATATATATATATATATATATATATATATATATATATATATATATATATATATATATATATATATAAATTTCCCTCCATGGGTCAATGAGTGGTAATGAAGATGCTGTACCTCCATATTTCTGTGTGTGAGAGAGACCAAAATGACAAAATAATTGTCTGTGTTTAATAGGTTATTCTTAGGGTTTGGTTTGTGTGTAAGCCTAGTATTAATAAGCAACAGTAATTATCTCTTTGCGATGTGTGTGTGTGTGTGTGTGTGTGTGTGTGTGTGTGAGAGAGAGAGAGAGAGAGAGTGTGACTCGCTAGTCATATGGAAGGTTTCAACACAGTAGTTGAAAAAAGGGTGTGGTTGTCTTAGGAAAGAGCCTGATGCCTTTCTGATGACACGCTCGAGACCGTGAGTGAGCAAGTGCGTGTCTGTGATTGTGGTCATGTGACTGACTGCTGATCATGTGACCTGAAGAGGATGTCGAAGCAAAAGCCAATGCTCTGTGGTTTTAGAGAAAGTCTGTTCAGGGTCTGTTCATAGCTTTCTGTTTGTGTGTGTGTTGTGGCTGCTTGTGTGTGAGAGTTCTTCCGAGTGTGTAGTGGCAGTACCAGTCCAAACAAGTGTTGCCATACACACACACAGACACGCGCGCTGCTTAATTTGTGAGGATAAAGAGACCTTGTGCTGTGTGTGTGTGTGGGAATAAACACTGCCTATGCGAAGCAGGGTATTGTTCTGCAGCTGCACTCGCATGTCTCTAACACACTTTGTGAACTTCAGATTAGAAATATAACAACACACACACACATACAATTCACAGAAGTCAGTGATAGCTCTTTTTCTCAAAAGAAGAGGGGTTGCTTTTAAGGACTATAACTCTGTGTGTGTGTGTGTTTTCTGCTGCTGATGCAGCGTGATTTAATAGAAACATGTGGGAAAAGAGGGAGCGGTCCAGCCAAGCTCGCTCTAGCTTCTTTTCGGACGGCAGGGAACACAAGCTCATTTTGGTATGGGTGTGTGTGTGTGAGTGAGACAAGTCTGCATGCCCAAAATGGGCGTTTGGTGACCGGACAGGATGGAGAGCAGGTACGATGTGTGCATGAGAGAGAGAGTGACAGAGAGCAGGCTTTAAACACAGAGTGTGTGTGTATTCATAAAAACTGGAGGCTTTGTTTGGTTTTCAATGCATTTTAGAAAATGTTTGCATGATGATTCTGTGCATTAATGTTTGGTTGCATACAAGTTTGCTAGGATTTGTTTTTGCTGACGTGTTTAGAATTTTATTTGAAATCCCGATGTACAGTTGTGTATTGCTGTGCACATTTGATTGGTATTCCTGATGCACTGCAAAACTTTCTTCACAAGACGGCTCATCCTCTCTCTGTCTCTGTCTCTTTGTTCATCAGTTGGGCTTCTGCTGAGTTTGATCTCGCCCAAATACGCCTGATTGTGTATCAGGATTGTGAAAGGAGGGGTCGCCAAGTTCTCTTCGACTCCAAGGCTATACGGAAGCTGGACCCATCTAAACTGGTATGTAATGTAGCTGTGTGAGTGAGTGATTTATGCGCTGTTTCAGGAAGAGTCACATGTTCTGCTGTTGCCCCCTTGCTTGGATCTTATGACAGGTGTGACTTCTCTGCAAACTGGGTCAAAGTGTTTGTGTATAGTGTGTGTGTGTGTGGGTGGGTGTGTGTGAGAGAGAGAGAGAGTTTGTGCGTCTGTGTTGCAGTTAATATACATGGGGACAAGAGTAAAGTAAAAAAGAATTAATATGAATTCATTATAGTAATTGCATTAAATTTCCTGATAATTACTAAATATAGTATACTTGTATTTTTAGGAATTATAATATAATATAAATATGTTGACAGTTCTTGTGCAATTGTAATTATAAGGCAATTTTACTTCTAGAATAAATTATTATACTGTATATATTACCTTTTTGTTTTTTGGCCATTTTTGGGCAATCTAATTGTGTAAATAAAATTTGTAAATAAAATTGTAGATAGAGTTTGGCTTCCTTTTATATATACACAAACAATAAAATGACCTAAAACTGAAAACTACCTTTTTTGCATTGTGCAAAAAATGTGATTTTGCAAGACTTCTTCTTTTGAGTTTGCGCGGTTGGAGCAACACCGCCTCCTACTGGACTGGAGCTTAGGACATGCAAACAACAGGAGAAAAAAAGATTATCATTTCATATGAAACATGGCATTTAAACAGTCAACACCACCACGTATCACACAGTTATATTTAAGTTTATCAAATACGTTTTGTGTAGTTTGTAGTAATACTTTAAAACGTGTGAAATATAGTTGTTTGAGACAAAGCAGATTTAAAGATCCATAGATGGATAAAATTGTGTACAAACTTGTGTATACACTGCGAACTCATTAATGGAAATACTAATAATAATGTTGTTCCAGTTTGGTTTGACTGAGGCTAATATTTGGATCATATCCATTTGGATCATCTATGTTTATGCTTTGCACGTTAATTACGAAGCAAGAAGAAGTGGTGGAAAAGCGAATAAATAGTGGGACTAGTGTATTCTTTCAATCCGTTTAGAGGTCGTTGAATGTTTTCCACTGTTTCTTGTTCTCTCTTTCTCTCTCTGTGGCTTGTGGGTTAAAAGTGAATGTGCTTTTATGATCATTTGCGGTCACATGAGGATCTGTTTGTCCAGTTCTTAAGTTAAGTTGGTGTGTGCATGTATGTGTGTGCATGTATGTGTGTGCATGTATGTGTGTGCATGTATGTGTGTGCATGTATGTGTGTGCGTGTGTGTGTGCGTGTGTGTGTGCGTGTGTGTGTGCGTGTGTGTGTGCGTGTGTGTGTGCGTGTGTGTGTGCGTGTATGTGTGCGTGTATGTGTGCGTGTATGTGTGCGTGTATGTGTCCGTGTATATGTGTGTGTGTGTGCGTGTGTGTGCGCGTGTGCGTGCGTGCGTGTGTGTGCGTGTGCGTGTATGCGTGTGTGCGCGCGTGTGTGTATGTGTGTGTATGTATGTGTGTGGAGCTGTTAGTTTACACTGGACAGTGCACTAGCAACCTTTGAACTTCATACATGCCAAGCCACTATCTATTCAGTGAAATACAATTGACCCTAATAAGTGCTAAAGTACAATTTATAGATCAAAATATTGAATCTTATAACTAACTATTATGTCTGAAATATTATTCTAGATGCAGTTTGTGTCTAGTCATGTGATCATTAGCGTTTTGCTGAGCATGTGGTGCCGGAATCATTTTTAGAAAGTGTCTGAATGAGCAAGAAAATCTGCTGAATGAAACAATGAGCTGATAATTCTGAGGGGTTTTTTGGGGGGGTTGTCTGTAGTGTAATTATATTAAATTGAATCTGCTAGCTGTTAACTTACAGTGCTTGCACATTGGCTCGCACATTTATTTGTCCTGAATTCACAAATGATTTTTGTATTAAAAAGTATTTCACCGTGGATTTCCATGGGGAAAATTCTGTCTATTAAATAAATAAATAAATAAATAAATAAATAAGTGAAAAGCATCTGTATACGCAACTAACCAGCGGATGGAAACATGTCCTGGTCTTGTTTTTGCCTGCAGAATGTTGAGGAGACGAAAGCCCCGCCCACTCGAAGCGGTTCCTGCCAAATAGGCTCAAAGGCAAAGCAGAAAGAGACTCCGCCCACTTATCAGGTTTGTTCCTCAGAAGCACCATCCACATAGTCACACAGATCCATACTGAGAGTTAGGAAGACATGTAATGTGTGTGTGTGTGTGTTTGTTTGTTTACTCAGTACACAAGACCATCTTCCGATGTGAAAATGCTCGGGGAGATGATGTTCGGCTCCGTTGCCATGAGCTACAAGGGATCGACGCTGAAGATTCACCACATCCGGTACTTTTTTAAAAATAAAGTGACTCACCATTATTAAAGTCAGTCGTCTCATTTCTCCTCACATTTTGCATGAATCTTTAAGATCTTTCTAAATATAAAATCACCT
The DNA here is from genome assembly GCA_013621035.1 of Clarias magur. NCBI lineage: Eukaryota > Metazoa > Chordata > Actinopteri > Siluriformes > Clariidae > Clarias > Clarias magur. The sequence goes on from QNUK01000557.1 coordinate 279,599, forward strand.
GGGTTCAGGGTAGTAATAATGGTTTTCCAGATTCCTGAAATAAAACCAGCTTTAATATTTATTGTATGAATTTCTTAAATAATGGTTATTTATAGTTATTATTTATTGTATGCTTTTGTCTCCTGTTATTGATAATAAATATTACTCCATATGGTATAATTAGTTTACAGGTCAATATAAAATCTTATCTAAATTAATGTAAAGTTGTAGAGTTTTGAATAACTACACTGTTGGTATGATGTATATGAGTATACATTTAGTCATATTGTGTGTGTGTGTGTGTGTGTGTACCACAGATCTCCTCCGCAGCTGATGGTCAGTAAGGTTTTCTCAGCGCGTTGTGGCAGCAGTAACGCCGGCAGCACCAGCACGTGAGTATCTTCCATCAGCTCTGAAATCATTCAGGATTTTTTTTTTTTTTCATCATTACAGAGTAGATAGTTCTCAGAGTGAAACCTGGATATGGGATCAGTTTGAGAATTTAACCGACTGTTATCATAGTTGCAGTACAAATGTAAAAAAAACACACACACACACACACACACACACAACACATTGGGCTTTGTTATTGTTTAGTTACTCTTTAACCAACGTCTGTCAATACAAACTACAAGGGGCGTTCGGGTCAAACCAGGATCTGAACCTGAACGTCTCTGCACTTTATGTTATTACCCAAGTTCAAGTCAAACCGGGACTGGAATTTCTTGTGAATGGAGGTGTAACACCGAATGACATTTACGGAAGACTTCAAGCACAGTGCACTTTCAGCGAGTGGAACACCTGATCCTTGAAAATCGACGGATAACTGATGGAAGAGACGCATCTGTCCATGTGAACTTTACACACAGTCATTCACAAACACCACTTACACATCACAGGAACTCGGCTAGGAGTTATCGCTACATGTTCGTGTACAGTCCTGACCTCGCTCCAAGCCATCTCCACATGTTTGGGCCATTAATGGAGTTCTTGGGAGGCCGGCGATTCAGACGTGAAGTGGGCAGACGGATCATGATTCTAGAGTCCTGAGAATTTTCCACCTTGATGGTACCCGAGAACGAGTGAAACAGAACTGTGTTCTTCAGAAGTTCCGGTTTGACTTGAACGCCTCCCTTGTTGTTTAATTCTGATTTACAGTATAGCTGCTGCAATAGATTTTTTTATTCCTCTATAGCTGTCTCAATTGTTAAAAGGACTTAACAAATTAAAATTAATTTTAAAAAATTTCTCTAGTCTCCAGGACAGCCTTGACTCATTTAGCCAAACGTGCCCGAATCACAGCAGCAGCAGCATAGGTAAGACACACACACACACACACACACACACACACACACACACACACAGATAAACAACTCTTACAGCATCTAGGTCACAAATTATGACCTCTTGCTTTTTAAGAGTTTAATCAGCATCTCTTTTTTTCTAGCTCATAGTAACCCTGTGGACATGCCAGGCCGTGGACACTGCGAAGACAGTGATAGTGGCATTGCCCGTTCAGGTACACACACACACACACACACACACACACACACGTGAAGACGTGAAATTATGACTTCAGTGGGATTAACTCTGTCTTAACTGTACAGCGTCCCTCAGCAGCCTCCTGGCCACGCCCCTTCCTTCCCCTGGTTCGTCTTACAGCAGCGGCTGTGCCAGCAGTTACCAACGGCGATGGCTGCGTAGCCAAGCGACCAGCCTTCAGCATGGCCTGATCCCTCGCTGGTGAGTGTGTGTGTGTACAATATAAGCCCATATAAAAGTAACATCTACTTGCTGATGACATCGCCATCTGTCTGCTTTACACGTGTGTGTGTGTGTGTGTGTGTGTGTGTGTGTGTGTGTGTGTGTGTCTACGGCAGGAGCACGGATGAAATGTTCAGCCTGTCGGACGAGAGCTGCAACTCGAACCCCGGGCTGGGCCGCAGGAAGAAGATCGCAGTCAGCATCATCATCAGCCTGCCGGAGAAAGAGGAAGAGAGCAGCAGCTTCCAGGAGTTCTTCTTCTCCCACTTCCCCCTTTTCGAGTCTCACATGAACAAACTGAAGACCGCCATCGAGAGGGTGAGTGCCGCACCGCGGGGTCAGACCGGGCTGCCTCGGTGACCTTTAGTTGCTGTCGGACACTGGAGCTCTTTGTGTCCGTGAGGCGCTGTGCGCTCGTCTGGAAAATGTTTCTAGGACAATGATGGGTATACATGATCTGAGAGGGTGGTTGGGTTTGGTGGGACGAAAATAAATGTGCGCGTGTGTGTGTGTGTTTTACAGGCGATGATAATGTGTAGGAGAGTAGCAGAGCCGAGTCAGCGGGTGCAGGTGTATCTGTGTCGGGTTATGGAGGCACTGGGGGAGTTCAGGTGAGGAGATGGTGTGTGTGTGTGTGTGTGTGTGTGTGTGTGTGTGTGTGTGTGTGTGTGTGTGTGTGTGTGTGTGTGTGTGTGTGTGTGTGGGGCTTTGATGCCATGCATCACCTCCTCATTGACCATGCTGTTGTAACGTTGTCCAGGCTGACCGTGTGGAACCTGTACATGGCTCCGCGGATCACAGAACCCATCTGGCTGACCCTGATATCCCAGAGTTCCGAGCGAATCCCATTGTGTCAGCGCTTCCTGAAGGAGATGAGTCTGCTCATGGAGCACGGAGCCAAGACGCAGTTAGTGCACACGCTTTCAGCTCCATCTTCAGATACTGATAAGTCGTGGTGCATTTTAACCGAGTGTGTTCCGTGCTCTAGGTTCCTATCGTCTCTCCTCACCGCCGTCCTCATGTACCACCTCGCCTGGGTTACCACGGTGATGCCAAGCAACCACCCATCAATCAAAGCTGCTTACCAGAAACACACCTCCCACACAGGGGACCTGCTGGCCAAGTGTCACCCATACAACCCACTGTGGGCTCAGCTAGGTACACACACACAGAGTATGGATTCACTCACTTGATTAGTCAGTTAATTTCATTAATCACAAGTGTGTGTGTGTTGTGTAGGAGATCTGTACGGTGCTTTGGGTTCTCCCGTCCGAGTGTGTCGCACTGTGGTTGTCGGACGCAGACGCGAGTTGGTGCAGCGCGTTCTCTACGTCCTCTCCTACTTCATCCGCTGCTCAGACCTCCAGGAAAACGCACTTCCTCAGGCACAAACAGACAGTTCTGCCAATCTGTGCCCTTCTCAAATCACTAACCCCGCCCCCTGCCCCGAGAGGACCAACGAGACACCGCTCATCTGTGAGTCACAGGCGGAAAAGTCCGCCCTTAATCCCGACAGGACCAATGAGGGAGTGCTAATAAAGGCTGACGCGACTTCCTGCTCAGAAGGGACCAGCGCAGAAGCAGGCGATTCTGAATCCACCGACTCCTCCCCTTTTTCTGACAGGCTGGAATGTGCTCAGGGATGTTCAGGGGTCACGCAACTCGAGCACGTCTTGGCCAATCCGAGCCCTCCCGCGCACAGGGTGCAGTTCATGATCGGCAGCCCGAAGGAGGCGGAGAGCAACAGACAGCGTCACGACAGGACTCGTGGTGGGTGTGGACGGGGCTTACACAGGAAGATGCCCAGCAGGCTTTTGACCGACAGCTTGGACAGCTCAGATGAGGAGGAAGTGTCACACACGCAGATCTTCACAGGAAGTGAGATGCAGCAGCAGCAGCATGAACTACCACTCCCAAGGTAACAACACACACACTGTAAAACGAAATGTTCAGTCCATTATGGCACATAATCCACAGGCTACAATAAAGGGTATACTTAAATATTACATTATGCTTTATATGTTATTTAAGTGTTTTGTTGTTTTCATGTTCTACCCGTGCTTTTGGGTTTCCTCCCACAGTCCAAGCACATGACGTAGTGTATGAATGTTGACTGTGGTAGGACCTCAGGTTAATAAATGGGTCTAAATACAACGACCTCCACAGTCCCTTGGTGGATGGACGACAGTGTTTCCTAGATGGTTGGATGATTGAGTTGGTGTAGCGTGTGTTGATTATGCAACGACATAACTATAATAAAGTCACACGATCTTATCAGCATTGGAGCTCTGAGTAACACAATACTGATTTCCTGTTCTCGTTCACGTCCAGCTGCGACATGGAGATCCGCCCCGACACGAATCATTTCGGCCGCTCTCTGCTCGGAGGTTACAGCCCGCAGTACATGCCTGACTTTGTCCTGCACGGCGTCGCCTCGGATCAGCGGCTCAAGCAGTGTCTGATGGCGGACCTGGAACACACTGTACTGGTAAGTAATGAGAGAACATAACACTTTAGGCATGTGTTTGTGTACACTAATGTGTGAGCATTTTTTAAATTGTTAGGAAATCAATATCATTCATGTATGAAATGTTTCAGCATGCTGTAGAATTCTTGATTCAGAAGGTGTTGAGTAAAGTAAAGTAAAGGTGTTGAGTTCTGTAAAGGAAATAGAAATAGAGCAGCTGTGATTGACGGGTAATTTGATTTGATTCAATACCACAAGTTACTGTAATTCTTAGAGAGCACTCAAGCGCTTTGTAACTTCTACGTCAAAAAGGTTTAATATTCATTTTTATTTTATCATCATATGCTGCAGTGTAACAAGTCGCCTCCGTGGTGACCCGCATGCACATGTTTTTAGTAACACATGATGGGTGTGAAGGTAATCTGATCCTTAGTTGCTACATCGGACTCATTACTGTGTTTGTGTGCGTCCTTGAAGCACCCTGCGCTGGACGAACCGGTCGCCGAGGCCGTGTGTATCGTGGCGGATACGGACCGCCTCTGCGTTCAGGTGGCTACGACTCAGCGGCGCGTGTGTGAATCGGGTCAGATAGGAAGAGAAGTGATGGTCTCCAACCTCGTACACACACTCCTCACGTCTGTGCTGCAGCTCCATGCGCTCAACATGGCTGCAGATTTTGTACGTGTCTCTCTTCTGTTGGTGATATTTTTTGGGGAAAATTTTATACATGCGTATTTTGTATTTTCTAAACTTGCCTGTGTGTGTGTTTTGCAGTGTGTTATGCACTTGGAGGACCGCTTACAGGAGGTGTACTTTAAGAGCTGTTCTTTAGCAGAATATCTGAAAGGACAGCGCAGAGTCCATGTGAAGGAACTCGGATTAGCGCTGGGGTACTACACACACACACACACACACACTCCAGGCATAACAAGTAGTAGATTTATTCTTTTTGTACTGTAGCACTTAATTCAACTCCTACACTTAATTTGATATGGACTGTTCAAGGGGGCCAATGATGCAAAATCCAATATTTCATCATTTTTAGACAGTTGGGTGGGTGTCTGCCTTTTATCTATTTTAAATGTTTGTATCTGCCGGGCCTTAAACAAGCCAAATCAGATTTTCAGTTCTTAATCAGAGGTCGGAAACAAGAAAGCTGCACTAAGGGCAAGTCACTTCCTATACGCTGTTTTTGGCCTCAAATTGTTTTTTATAAAACTGTCTTTGTTCTCTTATCCTCAAAAGAAAATTAAAACAAAGAGGATTTCTTTTATAATCGTTATGTATGTGGGAGTGACTTGGTAGACACTTTGGGTAGCTTAAAGACCTGGCCAAATTTGTGGACTTGTGACCTTTTATTATAAATGTGTCAGTGGTTTTGGAAATCTTCTGATGAATCAGAAAAATATCACATGGTTATGTATTACCCAAACACCTTAACCGCGGGAAAATGAAGCCATTCAGCTTCTCAAGCATGTATTGTATATATTGCAGGTGTTTTTGTTTGTTTGAAATGCAATCTGTGTTTCCTGTAGGATCGAGTCCAGTGATCTTCCACTCCTCGCGGCTGTCGCCAGCACACACTCGCCCTACGTCGCCCAGATCCTTCTGTGAACGGAGCTGCTCCACTACGCTGACCAATCGGAGTGCGCTCCTTCTTCCAGCAGACCAACAAGGAGCCGAACACCATTAATCTGGGTTTCACTCTGACCATGATCAGACTGATCAGGAACTTTTAAAAAAGAGAGAGAGATCAGATCTTAAGGTTTACATTCTCTCCATCTTCAGACCAAGTGTGTATGCGCGTCAGCTTGGTTTTCTTATACGCACCATTTCAACTGTGTTGTTTCGTCTTAAAAGGAAAGGAAAACTGGAACAAGTCGTTGTATTGTATAGTGTGACAGGTGACTAATTAAATGGGGAAACAAAGAAACTGATATAATCTGGATTATTTTAGCACAATTTAAAGCCAGCTTTGAATCTGTAAAGGCAATCTCATAAGAGTATGAAAACTAGCAGGTTACTTACACACGGCTTATTACAATGCAATGCTAATCCTGCTTTTATGTTCATTTGCTGCCGGCTGGTCAATGTTTTTGCACTGCAACTTTTTTTTTTTTTTCCTATTTATTATTTGATGTTCTGGATAAATTGCACATGCTGCCTAAATATAGCACAAAGCAAACAGGACAAGATCATACTTAACAAATGACTCAGTATAAAAGCATGTGGGTTTACAGCAGTGATCATTAAGCCTGTTTCTCAAGATCTGTTTTCGTTACAGAATTCAGTTTCAGCCGTAATCCAGCGCCGCCGATCTGACTAATCAAGTCAGATTAGCACATTATCATACAGTACATTGCTAATTACAATTAGCAAGGTGCGCTTGATTAGGAGTTACATGGAAATTCTGTGATTGTGTTGGAAGAGCTCCAGAAACATGTTGTTCACTTGTTTACAAAATCAGACATTGTGTAAGAGTTTAGTATTTATTATGAGAAAACGTTCGTACACATCAATTAATTTGAGTAATTTCCATTTCTTTTCTTTTCTTTTTCCTGCAGCAGATGATTTTGGGTTGAATGGCTCCCCCTTGTGGTGGTATTTAGGTTTACGGGATTCCTCACGAAAGACCAAGAGGTTGATTCTGAGGTTACTTATATATATATATTTTTTTTTGCATTATTGTGGTCTTATTTATGTCAACAACAACTTTCTACTGTGTATAAGCCATCACTATATACAGTACATGTCCTCAAGTAGTCTTTACATAATATGCCACCATTACCAGCTTGTTTGTGTACATGTGCCTCACATAAGAAGGTGTATGTGTGGGGGGGATTTTTAACTTCTATCAGGTGCTACCATGTTCACTGTGTAAAAGTATGTTAAAACACATACTGTTTTATAGTCTGTATACTTTACTAATAGCTTTCTGCAGAGTAAGCCGCATACAGCTCTATTCAGGCTAATACTCAACTCTTACTTTTACTCAGTCTTATGTTTCTTATTTCTTTAATATTCAAGAGACTGGTTGTTATTTTTGTACACTAAATTCTACCTCATGGTTGCTTGTAAAAGCAGTCCTGGTCTAAGACATGAAAGGGAAAAAAAGACAGTGAAAAAGAAAGTGCAGTTTTTCCAGGGTAAAAGATCTCCTTTAGATGTTGAGCAACGCTGGAATACAACTGAGGTTTTGGACAATGTGTCCATGTTTAAATGCGATGTGCTCTGAATAAAACCACACAAATTGTATTTTGATCTTTTTAAGTTTGATTCTTGAATATAGAATAAATAAATTGAAAAAGAAAAACGCTGTGTCCTTTCCTTCTTTGCTAGAAGTAAAAAAAAAAATTGCTCTTGCATTAAAATAATAGAATTATATAATTACAACACATAGCCCCCACATGAGATCCTATGGTAAGCTCACGAGTTTGTAACATTGAAACACAACGTTTGTTTGTTTGTTTGTTTGTTTGTTTTAAATTTACACAACAATCAATTAATCCCATAACATTACAACCGTCAACATAACCACCTAGATTTTGGGTTCCCCTTGTGCCACCAGGGTAAATTGGGCCCCTCAGAGCATGACGCCACACAGGTCTCTGGGGTGTACTTTGGTGTCTGGCAGCAGATCCTCTGAGTACTGTGGGTTGTGGTGTGGGGCCTCAGGGGATGGTAGTAGACAATATCATTCAGTTAGGCACCCTTGTAATGTCATAGGGGCTCAGAAGGATGTTCATCAAGTGATGGAACATGTCTGGGACTATATGAAGGTCAAAAAGAATAACCTGATTCTGCGAGTGCCTGTGTGCTGTGCTGACAGCAGTTTTGTGCCACTCATTGGGACCAAGTGTTACCTGCCAAAGGTTTTTGGTGATGTGCATTGCTGAAATTAATTAAGTTCCAAATTAGATCACCCACTCCATTCAGGGGGTAGCTGTCAAAGTCTGATACCTCATTTAGCAATAGAAGTCATTGCTGAGTAGCAAGCTGTAATTAGACCTGGGCACCACAACAATGGGGTGAGACCAAGGCCTGGTGGACTCAATGATTTTGGCTACCTCATCTTCTATGGCATTGTGCCAAGCTTTAGTGACTTGGTAGGTAGCATTGATGGATGACTATTTTGGACGGCATGTGAATCCTCATTTGGATTAAAGTTGGAGTTAAGCCCGGCTTGCTGAATTGGATTGGAATATTTCCTGTTGCTGTTTGAATGTTTAGTTGGACAAACAAGATCTGGGTTGGAGATCTCGTCACTAGGAGGCCTTGTGTGGTCTGCTTGGGACGTATGTGGTGACTGGACAGTTGATGATCCTGGCCTCGACTAATGCAGACAGCTGTTCTCTGAGGACTTGTGCCTGCAGTCCCTTAATAGTTTAACTGGAATCCATATTAAGCACATCTCCTATTATATTGAACTTCCAGTGATGCAACATGTAATACGACTGCAAAACAATTCCTGCTATGGGTTCCCTGTTGAGTCAGGTTCCTCTCAAGGTTTCATCCTATTGCCATCTCCAGGAGATTAACCTCGCCTCCATTGCCCTCGGGTTGCTCATCACAGACGGTCTGATCAATTTGATTCATACATATTTTCTCACAATTCCATAATTGTCTTTTGAATCTGTAAAGCTGCAACATCTAAAGATTGCAACAACAATCATTGTGATATACAAATTTTATTGAATTTGTTAGAGCTGGGACTCTCTCTTATGACCTGCAGTCAGTAGTTTGATGGGGCTGAATCTCTATGACTGTGTACAGGCCTTGCCAGTTCATGAGAAACTTGAAGTTTGCACTCAGTATTAGGAGCAGCAGCTGATATCCAAGGTTGAAGGCTCACACCTGGGCTGATCAGTTGTGTTTTGCTCTGCTAAACTTGGGCAAGGGGCAGTGGTAACTCAGAGGGCTAAGGCACTAAAAAACAGTGGCTGACCCTGCACTCTGACCCCATTTACGTTGGGATATGTGAAGAAAGACTTTGACTGTGCAGTAATGTATATGTGACAAAGGCTTAAGTTAAAACTAAACTCAATGTGCTGCAAAATTTGAATCAAGCGTCTCTTTTGTACTCCAGGGCCAAGCCATAAAATGATGGCTGATCCTCCAAAGCTTCCTTGGCCATGTCTAGACATTTTCAGGGATATCTGCCTAATAAAAGCTTAAATGGAGAAAACTCAGGTACTGGGTGGTGTAGTCAATGAGGACAGGATATACTTGCATGCCTAAGTTGATTTTGGTTGGGGGCCCAGAAGGCCCATGCCTATTTGCTTAGGCAAAAATGATGGGGAGAAACTCCAGGCTGTACTGGCAGAAGTTCCTCACCTCCGCATGCATACCAGGGCAGTGGAAGCAATTCTGGATCTTTTTGAGCATATTCTTTTGTCTGAGCTATCCACATGCAAGTTAATCAGTTGCACGATGGTATATTCACCTTTATAGCGCCAACAGAAGATCACATTCTTGACTCCTGCACTGCATTCAGTAGTAGAAGAGGCTGGTAGAGGACAATCTGGGGCCTGATCCTTGTACACTTTGAGTTAGACCTGTGCTTATTTTCCTCTGGTACTAAACAGATGACTTCTGCCACCACCATCTTCTTTTTATCTCCTCGGTATCTCGTTTGCCTGCGATAAGAAGCACTGGTAAGTCAGGAACCAAACCAACACATAAATCCATTCCTTGCCTTGACTCCCGAATGGAACAAAGCAGAGGGAACCACAGGGAGAGCCTTATGAACACAAGTCATGGAGAGGCTCCCTCCTGGCTTTAGGACCCTGGACCTAGGGATGAGTTTACGAAAGTAGACTTTCTATTAAGGTGGTGGCTGACACTCAGTGATGCTGATAGTGGGCCCCTGGTGTGGAAGCTGTAGCCAGCAAGCCAGATTTGTCCTCTCTTTGTGAGGATGGTCTGATTTTTTATTTTTGTTGCAGTCAGTTTCTATTCATTGCATACTGCAACTAGACTGCACTATATTTTACCCCTTCAAACGGCTTATAACTATGAATGCAATAACTACTGTAGATGACAAATCATCCAGGGCAAAGAATTTCATCATTTTACCAGGCACAGCTGTTCGAAAGTGCTTATGTCAACAGTGAAAAATGCATTATCTGGTTTTAAATGCACTGGCCTTTGGCCATTCAATGCAGACATCTTAAATCCTGACAATTGTGCTGCCCGTAGCATCACTAAATAAGACAATCAATCACAAAGAAATCAAAACATCCTGAACCACAGCAAGTGTCGACCATATGTCAGCATTAGCACAGTCAGATCCAGACAGTGAACAGAGCTCAAAAGCTATTACCCCTAAGTCAACATCACCACTGGCAGCATTAGTTCCAGACAGTGGGCAGAGCCCAGCAGACTGTATTCCAGTATCATAGAGCCTGACAGCCAGTGTCTGTATGTCAGCACTGGCACATGTTCCAAACAGCGAACAGGGCCTGGCAGCTTTTGACTATACCTCAGCAGTGGCATCACCAGTGCACAGGCCCAATTAACCAGTCCCAAATCTTGTGCTGCACCATCCACACCAACACTAATTCACTCATTCACTCAATCAATCATCATCTATACCGCTTAATCCTGTATTCAGGGTCACGGGGGCCTGGAGCCTATCCCAGGAGACTTGGGGCACAAGGTGGGGTACACCCTGGACAGGGTACACACACATGCACATACACACTCATTCGTACACTACGGGCAATTTGGGAACGCCAATTAACCTAACCTACATGTCTTTGGACTGTGGGAGGAAACCGGAGTACCCGGAGGAAACCCACCAAGCACGAGGAGAACATGCAAACTCCATGCACACAGAGACGGGAATCGAGCCTGGCCGGGGATCGAACCCGGACCCTGGAGGCAACAGTGCTAACCACTACACCACCGTGCCGCCACCAACACTGATTCATAGGTACAATTTAGCTTTGGATCTTGTTTGTCAAATTTCACCGTTCTTTCAGTCTATAAAAAACCATGTGCAAGGAAGCATGCAACTGAAGCAGCTACTGTATCAACCTCCTCACCACTCAAGCACGAGCTGCTAAAAAAAAGCTGGAAAGAAAAAAGCATATGCTATAACAAAGACCTAGACAAGGTAGGAGGTGGAGTCAACAGAACAGCTCTCCAGTAGAAGCACTCTACGATAATGATAAACTTCGCAAGAATTAAATGACTAAGCCTGCTGCTAAAGAGAAAGATTCAGCTGCTAGTGACAAATCTTATTGTTTTAAGCTTAGTTCACTCTTGTAATCAACTACCCCTCAAAAAACAAAGAATCTCAAGCACGCAGGTTTACTATGCTTCCTTTACTTTACTTCACGTGCTCGCGCATCTCAATGATGTAACACTCAAATTAACATATTGTAACATCTTTCCTTTTTTTTTTCTTTTTTCTGTGTGCCCTGTATGCAGGAAACAACATAACATTACAACTTGTGCACAACAACATAACACTGTATACAAAAAATTGTACTTCAGTGTCGTAAGATCAATTAAACATATTTAAACAAAATCTCTCGTGTGTGGGTCTCTTAATTATTCTGCCACTTCTAGTTATCACACTGGTATCTGGGTGGTGTGTGCGTGTTATGCGTGACTTTGGTACTGCCTTTGAATGTCCCCCATCTGGATGGTTAGTCTGATCAAGCTTGACAGTTGTGTTCCATGTGTCTGCTCCCTGTGGTCCTCCCGGCACGGTCCTGAGATGTTTCCGATTTCTCCGTACAACAGTTACATTTTCCAGAATTACAGTATATGATCGGTTATTGGTCATTCTTTCCATCTTTGCCGGTGTCCAGTGTGCTCTACGCTGCGTGTCCAGCTGAACTCTCACTTGTTCTCCTTCCTGCAGAGGTCTAAGATCTTTCGCTCCTCTGTTGTAGTAGTAGGCTTGTTTGCGTTGGTTGGCTTCTACAGCGTGCTCTGTGCTTACAACACCTGGCTGCAGTAGGCTGTTCCGTGTCAGCAGTAATGTTTTAGTTCTTCTGCTCATGAGTCTTTGGGCAGGACTAGCATTGAATCCCTGAGATGGAGTGTTCCTGTGCTCTAGTATAGCCAGGTATGGATCCGCTTTCGCTCTCTTAGCTTTTCCCATGAGCTGTTTGGCCGTCTTAACCGCAGACTCGGCTTTGCCATTGCTTTGCGGATATGCTGGAGACGCTGTCACATGCCTGAATTCCCAAGCCATGCTGAACTGTTTGAAATCCTGAGAGCTGTACTATGGCCCGTTATCAGAGATTACTGTGTCTGGGATCCCGTGTCGTGCAAAATGAGCTTTTAGCTTGTGTATCACTGTGCTTGAGCTGGTATCCGGGAGATAATCGATTTCCCAGAAGTTAGAGAAATAGTCAACCGTGATGAGATATGCTCTGTTGTTAAATGAGAAGAAATCTGTCCCAACTTTTGCCCATGGCCTTATCGGAATGTCATTTGCGACATTGTCTCTTTCTGCTGTCGCACATCCACAGTTCTGCAAATAGCACACCTCCCTATGTATTCTCTAATAGCAGCACTCATTCCAGGCCAGTATACACAGTCTCTTGCTCTTCGTAAGCAGCTCTCCATGCCTAGATGTGACGCATGAATTCTCTCCATGATCTGTTCTCAGCTTTACCGGTATTAGAGCTCTCTCTCCTCTAAAAATCACTCCATCTTGTTCACTGAGCTCTTCTCTTATAGAAAAGAATTGTCTTACCTCTTCTTTCAGCTGAGTTTTCTCCTCTGGCCATCCCTGAGTTATCACTTGCTGCAACATCTGAAATGTCTCATCCTTAGCAGTTTCTCTCTGTATCTTTTGTAGAATCCCCTCTGATATGGGCAGGTACTGCAACATGTTGATTGTCTCAATTTCTGTCTCTACTGATCCCTCTGCAGCACACTCAGGTAGGTACGCTCTGCTGAGAGTATCTGCTAGGTGCGTCAGTCGACCTGGCACATAGACAACATTAATGTCATATCGCTGTAGTCTCAAAAGCATCCCCTGTAATCTCTTGGGTGCATTAAGCAATGGCTTTCTTACGATGGTTTCTAAGGGTTTGTGGTCTGAATGTACTTCTACTTTCCTGCCATAGGTGTACTGGTGAAATTTCTCCATTCCAAAAAGAATTGCCAGGCATTCTTTTTCTATTTGTGCATATCCTTTTTCTGTGGCTGTAAGGGCTCTGCTGCTATAAGCAACTGGTTGTCCTGCCTGCAACAGTGCTGCGCCCAAGCCTGTCTCAGAGGAGTCACACAAAAGAACCAGGTCATCTTCTGGATTGTAGTACTTCAAAACAGGTGCTGAGGCAATCATTTGTTTCAATTTGTTGAATGCACCTTCCTGTACATCAGTCCACTACCAAATGACGTCTTTGTGGGTCAGTTGTCGCAATGTGTCACAGCTGTCTGATAAGTGTGCGCAAAATCTGGACAAATAGTTCACCATACCTAATAATCTCTGGAGTCCCTTCACATCTGATGGACTAGGCATCTCCAGTATAGCTCTCACCTTCTCTGGGTCACGCTTTAGTCCTTCGGAAGTCAGTCTGTGTCCAATGTATGGCACCTCTTTCTGTCTTAGCCTGAGTTTGTTGAAGTTTAGTTTGAAGTTTCTGTCTCTACAACGGTCCAGGAGTTGTCTTAGTTTTTTGTCATGATTTTTCTCAGCTGCCTCATCATTGTCACCTTCCCCACAGACAAGGATATCATCTGCTATAATCCGAATTCCTGGAAGCCCCTCCAATGCCTGAGTCAACCTGTGCTGGAACACTTCTGGAGCCGGGCTGATTCCCATGGGCATTCTAATCCATCTATATATGCCACATGGCGTTGCGAAGGTAGTGAGGTAGCTTGACTCTTCTGAAAGCCTTATGTGCCAGAACCCATCCTTCACGTCACTCACTGTAAAGACTTTCGCTTTGGTCAAATCGGGGAGAACATCATCTATGGTTGGCAAGGGAAAGTGTTGACGTCTCAGAGCTTTGTTTAGTGGTCTTGGGTCAATACAAATTCTGAGTTTTCCAGATGGTTTCTTCACCACCACCATGCAGCTAATCCAATCCGTGCTCTTTTCCACCTGAGCTATAATGCCTCTCTCTACAAGGCTTCCCAGCTCTTCTTTTAGAAGAAGTTTCATTAGTGCCACTGGAACTCTTCGCTTTGGAAGCCTCACCGATTTCACTGCAGGATCCACCTCTAGATTATATTCTCCTTCCAGGCATCCATCTCCTTCAAATACATCAGCATACTCCCTATGCATGTCGCTCTTGTCCCATGATTCCTTTTCTCTGAGGCTTTCTGTGGTAACAATATCATCAATCGCCATAATATTCTCATGCTGTATTCTTACCAGATCCATTGCTTGCACTGCCTTGTTTCCCAGCAGGGGTACTGACGAGGTTTCCTCCACTACAAGAAACTCCAGCCAGTATAGTTTTCCATTTCTCGGGTTTCTTATTTTTATTCTGCATTTTGCAACTGGTTTCAGGGTGCTCTTATTATACATGACCAGAATCTGTTCAGTCTTTTCCAACACTGTGTCAGGGTTTAGCTGCTGAATGGGGATTACATTACAACTGGCTCCGCAATCTAGTTGAAATTTTACCAGTCTTTCGCATATCAACATGGTTGCAAACAGTTGTTTTTCCTGTTTGTCCTCCCTCATGTGCGAACTAAGGCTTAGGATTTCCTGAAACGGTTCCTCTTCTGTTTCTGCTACACTGTGTATTCCTTTTCTGTTAATCTCTTTTGTTTTGCATGTGGCAGCAAAATGGTTCAGCTTGCCACATTTTCTGCATTGCTTTCCATAAGCTGGGCAACTCAGTTTTTTCCACTCATGCTGTTTTCCACAGAATTTACACTTAGATTTAAGTGTTTGTGTGGCACCCTGATCTTGTTTAATTCTCTGTACTGTGTGCACTTCTTCAGCTTTCTGTCCCTCGATGGTCATCACATTCTCTTTTGACAGTTCTGATGCTCTACAAATCCTTACGCATTTCTCAAGCGTCAGGTCTGACTCTCTTAATAGACGTTCTCTCACTTGTGAGTTCAGTATGCCGCACACAATTCGGTCTCTAATCAGTGAATCTTTAGCTGATGCAAAATTGCACGTGTCTGCCAGCACTTTCAAATCAGTAATATACTTGTCAATCATTTCGCCTGAGTTCTGATTTCTGGAGAAAAATTTGTACCTTTCTACTGTTTCGTTTGGTGCCGGATTGCAGTGGTTTCTGAACGCGGTTAACAGCCATTCCAACGTCAGTTCACCGTCAGCCGAGCGGGCAGCGCCTACCGTCTTACTCAGTTCTCTCCCGGTAACCACTACTACTTACTCAGATAAACTTTTACCTTCGTCTTGTCATCCGCATCTGTAAGCGATAAATCAATGTACAGGAAAAAACTCCTCTTCCCATTCTTTCCAAGCTTTTGGTATGTTCGTTGCATTCCAGTCAAAATTCGCTGGAGGCTTCAATCTGAACGCACCCTCTGTGATTGGCACTCGTCTCTCTTAATTGCTTTTTTCTTCTTCTTTTTTTTTCGTAGCAATTTACCTCAGTCTTTTACTTTTCTTATTGTTAATTTACCGCTGCCACCATGTTTTAAGCTTAGTTCACTCTTGTAATCAACTACCCCTCAAAAAAACAAATAATCTCAGACACACAGGTTTACTGTGCTTCCTTTTCTTTACTTCACGTGCTCGCGCATCTCAATGATGTAACACTCAAATTAACATATTGTAACACTTATTACTGTGTGATCTGCTCTGAGAAACACATTTATCCACAGACTGAGACTTATATCCAGTCTGTCAAGGCTGGTGCCATGAAGTGTGAAGGCCTTGATTTCTGTCACTAACCTGGCATCAATGATTTGAGTGATCATTATGACAATACACACACACACACAAAATACACTGCATGAATAATTTTTATTTCAATGCTTGCAACCCAAGCGTAGGTCTTATTTCTTTGGAATTACAGTGGGCCCAGCCTTCCGGAGCTCCTTGAGAGCCTTTTGGAGGTGTTAGAAGTGACTTTTTCAGCTGGATGAGTGGATGACCATGTTAATCAGTATACAGGATGGGCCATTTATATGGATACACCTTAATAAAATGGGAATGGTTGGTGATATTAACGTCCTGTTTGTGGCACATATTAGTATATGTGAGGGGGCAAACTTTTCAAGATGGGTGGTGACCATGGTGGCCATTTAGAAGTCGCCCATCTTGGATCCAACTTTTGTTTTTTCAATGGGAAGAGGGTCATGTGACACATCAAACTTATTGGGAATTTCACAAGAAAAACAATGGTGTGCTTGGTTTTAACGTAACTTTATTCTTTCATGAGTTATTTACAAGTTTCTGACCACTTATAAAATGTGTTCAATGTGCTGCCCATCGTGATGGATTGTCAATGCAACCCTCTTCTCCCACTCTTCACACACTGATAGCAACACCGCAGGAGAAATGCCAGCACAGGCTTCCAGTATCCGTAGTTTCAGGTGCTGCACATCTCGTATCTTCACATCATAGACAATTGCCTTCAGATGACCCCAAAGATAAAAGTCTAAGGGGGTCAGATCGGGAGACCTTGGGGGCCATTCAACTGGCCCACGACGACCAATCCAGTTTTCAGGAAACTGTTCATCTAGGAATGCTCGGACCTGACACCCATAATGTGGTGGTGCACCATCTTGCTGGAAAAACCCAGGGAACGTGCCAGCTTCAGTGCATAAAGAGGGAAACACATCATCATGTAGCAATTTCAAATATCCAGTGGCCTTGAGGTTTCCATTGATGAAGAATGGCCCCACTATCTTTGTACCTCATATACCACACCATATCACCACTTTTTTTGTTCCAACAGTCTTGGAGGGATCTATCCAATGTGGGTTAGTGTCAGACCAATAGCGGTGGTTTTGTTTGTTAACTTCACCATTCACATAAATGTTTGCCTCATCACTGAACAAAATCTTCTGCGTGAACTGAGGGTCCTGTTCCAATTTTTGTTTTGCCCATTCTGCAAATTGTGGGCGCCGATCTGGGTCATCCTCGTTGAGATGCTGCAGTAGCTGGAGTTTGTAAGGGTACCATTTGTGAGTAGCTAATATCCGCCGAAGGGATGTTCGACTAATGCCACACTCCAGTGACATCCGGCGAGTGTTACGCTGTGGGCTCTTGCTGAATGAAGCTAGGACAGCCACTGATGTTTGTTCATTAGTGACAGTTTTCATGCGTCCACATTTTGGTAAATCCAACACTGAACCAGTTTCACGAAATTTTGCAAGCAGTTTGCTAACTGTAGCATGGGAGATGGGTGGTCTTGTAGGGTGTCTTGCATTGAAATGTGCTGCAATGACCCGGTTACTGCGTTCACCAGATATCAATACAATTTCGATCCGCTCATCACGTGTTAACCTCTTCGACATGTCAATGGCTGTGAACAAAGAGAAACTTATAAATAACTCATGAAAGAATAAAGTTACGTTAAAACCAATTACACCATTGTTTTTCTTGTGAAATTCCCAATAACTTTGATGTGTCACATGACCCTCTTCCTGTTGAAAAAACAAAAGTTGGATCCAAGATGGCCGACTTCCAAATGGCCACCATGGTCACCACCCATCTTGAAAAGTTTGCCCCCTCACATATACTAATGTGCCACAAACAGGACGTTAATATCACCAACCATTCCCATTTTATTAAGGTGTATCCATATAAATGGCCCACCCTGTAGTGATGGCAGAGCAGTTATGATGTTGTTCAGTCTAACCTACCTAATTAAACATCATCATTTTGCTGCTACATTTAACATCCAATAATAATAATAATAATAATAATAATAATCAGCCCTATCTGCCAGTATTTAATATTATTTATTTGAAAGCAACATTTATACATGCAAGTCTTCAATTTTGTGCTTATTAGATAGGTTCTAATTTAACCTCCATCAGAGCCAACCAAAATGATGAGGGCCAAAAAAATATTTATGAGTGAGCACTCAGTAGACTTCTCTGAGGATACCCACCTGACCCAACCACACCCCAAACGACAGGGGCCTATATAAATGGTTAATTATTCAAAATAATGATACATGTCTATTTATCATTTGTCAGTATTAGCTTAGTGATACCACCCATCCATCTTAGACCCAGCCTGGCACACTGATTTTCTTGTAGCAGTACCATTCTTAGGCATTAGTGATGGAAGCATATTTTAGTCTAGGATGGTCAGGATCAGTGTCATGGTCAGCCAAAGGTTAAGTAGGACAAATGTTCTCCTCTCACTGTGGCAATGTTATGGAGTAATGACATACTGATGCCAACAATTTTGGCATTGATGTGTTTTGTGAACACCGCTTTAGTGTACAGTAAGTTTTTCGGTATAAGACTCACATCTCGAACAGAATGACAGATGGTTGCCTTGGAAACCTGCTCAGTGTCACCGATGTTACATAGAAAACTCCTGCTGGCAAACAAAGTGCAACACACATACGTAGAATTAGTTCCAAATTGGGAACATATCCATGATGAGCGATTTGAGGGCTGATAAAAAAATTTTTCGGACAAACAAAACAGATCTCAAAATACAAGTATTACATTACGTGTCCAAGAAGGGTCTAATCCCCCTTTTCTCCAGGCTGCAGGTTTCAGCTAAGCAGGTGCAAAATTACTTTAGTTCACTATACTAGTCTGTAATTTACTACTCTAAAAGCACTCATCCCAACATTTCACTAGTGCTTGGATACAATCAAGATAGAAAGTTTTCTCAGAACACCTGCTTCACATCTGAAACACTGGCCTTCCTGGTACTCCTTTAAAAAAAATGGTCCAAACATGGGGAAATGTCTTGGATCAAATGTCAGTACTGTACAGGGAGATGTGAACACTTGCTCATTATCCACATTGGTGTTGGTGAATGATTGTGTGTGTACAGTTCCCAAAAAGAAGGAAAAAGGAATAAGAAGGGTGTGAGGCACCAGTGACAGCTGTCTGTAGACATGAATATAAATGCCTTTATAAAAACCTGATCTGAGGTTCAAGCTTTTCAAAATGGAGTATGAAAATGGTCTCATAAGCTGTAACGGAGTCTGAATCATTCGGGCATGTTGGAGGTGTGAATGAGTAGGTTTCATATGAAAAGTGTGTGTGTGTCCTGGATCAGGTTTTCCTTACTGCTTGTCTGACACCTGTGCTTTAAATAAACTCAATGGTGTCATGTGACTTACAAGATGATACAATATCCTTCCAGGTGGAAATGAAACTTGTCCTATATTTTTTTATAATTGCAAATGCAATATTTTATACTTTTAGTTTTTTATTATTATTATTATTACATGATGCTGCATTTGTGTTATCCTGGTGAGAAGTTAGTGGCTGTCTGGATCTCTGATGTCACCGGGGGGCAATTACTCATCTCAACCATAACCAAGTGATCACCAAGTTGAAATGTAAAGCTTATAATCTTATAGAAATATATATTTGGATGTTAAAGATCACATTAATTAAAAAGTTTAACAATAAAGGCTGTGCGTTACATAATATCTTGTATCAGACTATTCTTTTTTCTGCCTTTCATTTTGATTTATTTTATTTTCAGCTATTTAATTCCATGAGGAAATAAAAGCAGCTTCCTCAATCAATTTCTATCACTCATCACTTTTACTCTCATTTGTTTTACTTATTAATAAATTAGAAGCCTTCTTTTCAGTTTTTTTTTCCACCACTGGACCATGGGAGAATGATGTATTGTGTTTGTGATAATGGATAGAGGATAAGTGACACGACTGAGAGGAGGTTCATGCTGCATGAGATATGCCTAGTAATGCGTTTTATTGTCAGAGTGATACCTGACCTCTCCGTGTTGTGTGTGTGTGTGCGCGCACGCGCGTGCGTTTGTGTTCGTGTGAAATAGAGAAAGGTGTCACCTTCAGCATCTCATACTCCAGTCTAACGAAGTAGATCAGCAGCCTGACGCAGCCTTTGGAGTCGTACAAACTTTACCATTAAGGTTTGTTTTAAATTGAATAATTTTTGAAGTGCTCTTATGTACTGTAAGGACTTAGGGTTGTAATGGAAGAATGGTGATGTCCATCTCATGTACGTGTGCTTGGTGTATAAAATTTATACAGTTGCGTTATTTACAGGTATATTATACATACATCGTCTGTGACAGTGTGTGTATATCTGCTGGGGAATTTGGGAAGCTACAAAAGGTGCAGGTCTGAAGCTCCATCTGTCAAGAGTGAGGTCATGCATAAGCTTGGATTTTCTGACCGTGTGTATGCACAAGCGGCTGATGTTTTCCAAGCATCCTGCATAGAGGAGACCCTGGATGACAGTGCTATCCATTATGCTCCCCTCCCACACGCCACTACGGGAGACTTTGGGAATGAGCAGAACACAAAGCAAGTTGAGCTTTGGGCTTATGAGCTGGCATTCAACACTCTCAAATGTAAGTATTAACTTTAATAGATCATTTATTTGTTTGCTTGCTTGCCTTCTTGCTACACTAACCACATATAGACTAAAGCAGATACAAATATAGAAATATTTCTAAAACAATCAAGTTTATGATCAGGATTATGAGGATAGGCTCATCTGGCTACTGTAGATAGCCCAGTGGAGGCTTAGGGAAAAAGGGGAGGAGGTATCCTGAATGAGGGAGTGCTTGTACCTACTGAAACCGTCCACTGTATTGTCATCATGTATACCGCTTAATCCTGTATACTGTACAGAGTCGCGAGCAGGAGGCAGGATACACTCTGGACAGGGTGCCAATCCGTCGCAGAGCACACACACATTCATACACTATAGGCAATTTGGGAATGTCAAATAGACTAATCTGCATGTCTTTGGACTGTGGGAGGAAACCGATGTACCAAGCACAGGGAGAACATGCAAACTCCATGAACACAGAGATGATCGAATCTGGCCAGAAATAGAACCCAAACCCTGGAGGTGCAAGGCAACAGTGCTAATTACCAAGCCACTGAAACTAAAAGAAAATAAATTATAATAGCATGTCAAACAGACATTCCTGTCTATCAAACATAGCCTGTTTTCCCCCCTTTCTTCAACACATCCTTTTGTCTTTTTTCTCAATAAACATTTACTTTTTCTTTTCATTTGACTTTTTCCTATACCATAGAAACATACTGTAGATTTGCTTTCATACCTGCTGTCGAACTAATGTCCTCTTGCTGACTGAGGCTGTGTACTGTAGGTGCCCACCCAGGTGCCACACATTTGGACTAATTGCCTCTGCAATTAGTTGCCTGTTGCCCAGCATGCATGGATTTGCCTACTAACAGGATTAACAGGTTTGGGTTCTGACATTGCTTTACTACATTCCCATACCTGCTGCACAATTCTTTCAAAGTTCCCTCATAAAATGTTCTTCAGGGTAAAGACGGAATTCAATTATGAAACATGCAATGTAGGGTTAATTCTCATGGGAGCATAAATTCTTCAGCTGGCTGCACATGCTGCCCTTCAAGACACTTCCTGCAGGATAGCTCTTTCCTAGACCCTGGAACAACGTTGCACCATGTGCTTGGAGAAGTGATCTACAAACGCCAGGGGTATGCGATTGGTCTGTGATAGTGGAGCGCCATCACAAAGTCCAAGTATAGATGGAACCATGAGCAGCAAAATATGGGCAGAGCGTGGAGTAAACCTAGAGGATGGGTAGAGGGATTTTTCTTTCAGGCATACACCAAAAAGGCTGCCACATAGGTTTGGTTAATGTTATTAATATTTGGCCAGCAAAAATATTGGCACAGGAATGATAAGGTTCTGACTTTACTGGGATGCCTACAGAAGGAAGAGGTAGGGCACCATAAAAAGGCCTGGGAACGCACTGTCACTGGAACCTGAATTTTGACCAAAGTCCCCCTCCTAGATCTGTGTCCTGCTTTAGCATCCAATGAAGGAGATCCAGGATATACGGGACTAGTATGACAGTTTCACACAGCTATTTCTCCGCCTGTAATAATTCATTTTGGGGGGGTTTTGGTCAAGCTTTAGGCATTGAAGTGCATTTTCTTTTGGGTTCCAGGTGGGCTCACACTAAAGTGGCTTTATCACACAGAACCTGCTACAATTTGCAGGTGTAGAAAGTCAGCAGGATCAACATGGCAGACATTACCTCAGCTCAGAGAAACTCATTCATGTCTGAGAGAAAGAATGGGTGGCATGGACAGTTAAGTGAGTGACCCGTCAGAGAAAATATGGAAATTAAAAAATAAAAAAAACATGATCGACCTGGCAGAGAACATATGGAAACATGAGAACACCAGGGGACATATGGAAAACTTCGTCAAGCTAGCCAGTTGAAGATTGAATATCAGTAAACAGCTGGATGACGGTCACAAGATTGCTCTATTAAGCACAATGAGGAGCTTAATATAAACATGCACATATTATCCAAAAATAATAGATTGAAAGAATAAAAGATAATAGATAGTGTGAATTTTTGTGAACATGTTTATTATAATCAGAGGTGGAAAGAGTACTAAAAATTCAAGTAACTCAAGTAAAAGTAGTTAAATTTTAATGAAGTATTTTAGTGAAGTATAAGTAAAGTTACCATTATAAAAATCTACTCAAGTAAAAGTAAAAATTAGCTCAGAAAAAATGTACTCAGAGTAAAAGTTACCGAGACTTTTTTTTTTTTAACAGCAGAGGTGGGATGAGGCATTCTAGCATAGTTCAAAAAAGATGAGCAGATATAAATCTCAAACTAGTTGTTTTTAACTGAAGGAACACCTTTGCATAATAAAGCTGTTGTCTTTCTTGTGCTTGAAAATCAAGTGGTCACTTTGAATGGTTCAGGGTTCTATTTTAAACTGTATGGAAATGGTGGTATATGGCAGCAAGAACTAGATCCAGTAATTAACTAATGAAATAATGAGGTTTGTATTGCTTTACACACACACACACACACAACAGCAGAAGGATCAGATTCAGGGTGGACCCAGGCCAAAATAATAAACTAAATGGTATTTATATTTAGTAGCTAGATTACCTGAAAAAAAAAACACACAAACAAAAATCCAGGTACCTTCCCTGACTAAACCAAAAACAGTGAATAAATTCCCTCTTCCCAAAATAAATGGCACCCACGCCCCTACTACTGGTGAGTGCACAAACATACAGTGACATTATCTACAAATATATACAAAGACGAACCAAAGCAATAATCAAAGTCAATGGGAGGCAAAAAGTCACAACCAAATACCAAAACGCGTAAATCACAATCTCTTTCCTCTTTCCCGCGTCTCTCTCCGGTTTATATATGGTGGCGCTGGTTGATGACGTCACTCTCAGGGCGGAAGCGACCGTGTGGAAGGTCAGGTAGATGCCGATGTGGGGAAACTGTCAGAAAACCTGGAGTGAAGTCTGGAGCGGCGCGCGACCAGGACACGAGACACACACGCGAGCGCAACGAAGCTTTTATACAAAGTATCATATTTTTATTATTTTTGCATTTTCATTCATTTGTTTTACTCAGTAGCGGATATGATTTAAAATGTAGTGAATTACAATACTTCAAACAAAACATAGTTAAGTAAAAGTAAAATTTAAAAGTAGAAGTACACAAAAACACTACTCAATTACAGTAACGCGAGTAAATGTAATTCGTTACTTTCCGCCTCTGATTATAATACTGTTAACTGCTCCAATGAAAATCTGTGCAAAAAAAGTTCAACATTCGGGAGAGTATTAATTACATTTAGCCTTTTTTGCTGTCTGTAGGCATGTCCACTGGTTTCATTACAATCATCATTCTTGTATTTTAACTAGAACGCTTGATATTGTGTAGCATTTTTTACGTGTTTCAAAATGTTTGGGAAAGCTCGTACAAGAAAACTTGATTACACGTTCCCTCTTGCGGATAATCTATGTAACTGCCTAATAATAATTACAACCAAAAAAACAGCGTTGATAAGCTTGTGCAGTACAAGCGAACGTTATGAAACACTTTGCTGCTCTCTTGTGGTTGAGACATGTAACTGGATGAAAAAAACGGGGTTGTACACTTGTACTAGAAATTAAATACTCCTCTGCCCTCTTGTGGATGATATATGTAACTGCATGAGGAAAAAGCGTCGTAAACAAGTACTATCAATTGCGATTGAACAGTCGTGTGCCCTCTTGTGGATAATGTATGTAATTGTATGAGGGAAAAGCGTCGTAACGATGCAAGCAAACGTGATTGAACAGTCTTCTGCCCTCTTGTGGATGATGTGTGCAACTGCATGAGGGAAAAATGGCTTCGACTCAGCGGTAGTATATTTTAAGACTTGTGAGTAATAAACTGAAATAAACACCACGGATTTTGTCTGTAGTTTTTAGAACTTTAAACATTAATGTGTTTTAGGAAATCTGGATGTTGGAGTGTTTGTACGTACTGAAACCCTCCTCTGTACTGCGGAACAACATGACAAAAAAACTGAGTTGTACGCTTGTACCAGTAATTAAACACTCTTTTGCCCTCTTGTGGGTGATTTATGCAACTGCATGAGGAAAAAGCGTCGTAACCATACACAATACAAGCAGTTGTGTTTGAACGGTCTTCTGCCCTCTTGTGGATGATGTATGGAACTGCATGAGGAAAAAGCGTTGTAACCATGTACAAGCAATTGTGATTAAACAGTCTTATGCCCTCTTGTGGATGATACGTGCAAAAAAAAAAATGGTGTCCTGAATTATAAGAGTTGAGTAATAAAAATAAACACCACGAATTTTGTCGGCAGTTGTAAGAGCTTTACAATTGTATTTTAGGAAATCTGGATGCAGGAGTGCTTGTACGTACTGAAAAACTCCACTGGGCTGCAGAACAATATGACACACACGTTTGTTTTTGAAACACACGTTTTCTTTTCTCTTCAACAAACTTATTCTCAGAAGAGCCAGAAATTCTCCCACACCTGCTGCTGCACTAACGCCCTCATGTGCACTGAAATGATTCAGGAGGTTTATGTAGGCGCGCGCCCAGGTGGCACGCGTTGTCACCTGATTGCTTCTACGGCAGCGTTGCCAAGCGACCGAGGGAGTCACACATTCACACTCGAACTGAACAACACATTAAGAATTGTTTTCAGTGCATTTGCAAAACCAGTTAAGCCCCATGATGAAACTGGCTCTCATGAAGACCCTCCCAGTAAAACAAGACCAAAACTTTGGCCATTTCTTGATTTTTGTTCCCCCCTTTTGCATATTTGTCACACTTAAATGATTCAGATCATCACCAAAGCCTTACAAAATGCCTTGGTAACCTTCTCCAGACTGATACTTTGCTTCTCATCTGCTTTTTGAGATCTTTTATCGTGCTTCACTTTCTCAGACAGGTTCTGCTCACAGGAAGTGATTTCCTGATTCAACAGGTCTGGTGTTTTCAAAAATCACAGTTCATTCATGATTTAGCAAAGAGGGCAATTACTTTTTCACATAGGCCCCGATAGGCTTAGACAGCATCATTTAAAAACTGCATTTTGAATTTACTCAAATAAAATTTATGTAATATTAAAATTAGTTTAATAATCTCAGTCAATTAAGTGTGACAAATATCCTAAATAAATAAATAAATAAAAAAATTTAAAGCTAGCAAATACTGCCATATAACAGGGGAGCAAACTCAGAACTATATGAATTTGATTTGAACTAGACGTCTGTAAATAAAGTGATAAGAAATGGTGAAATCCATTAAAAACAACAGGAAGTAGTATATACAAGATCAAAAAGTGGCCAGCTTCTGTCCTTCTAATTGCAATTTAATGTAATATAAATAAATATATTATAATATTCAATTCAATTTTATTTGTATAGCACTTTTAACAATTGTCATTGTCGCAAAGCAGCTTTACACAATCAAAAGGCTTAAAATGATTTAAGTTTGTATGGAATGTGAGTGAATCAAAAATGGTCAGGTAGTCCCTGATGAGCAAGCCGAGGGTGACAGTGGCAAGGAAAAACTCCCTGAGATGTCAATAGGAAGAAACCTTGAGAGGAACCGGACTCCACAGGGTTTAATCATTTGGGTGAAACAGAAAGCAGGAACTGATCTGCATTCATACTGTGTGTTGGGTGGCAGGCAGTTCAGTATAACAGTTGATGTTAATTGATGTTAATATGGAGTCCAGGTAGTTATTGGAGGCTCAGATAGACTTGTAGGAAATTCCAGTATAAAAATAAAATAATATAAGGTGGCACAGGGGCTTAGTGCCATCTCCATGGTCGAGAACTCGGATTCCCACCTCAGTCTGTGTGTGTGCAGTTTTCATGTTCTCCCTGTGCTTGGTGGGTTTCCTCTGGGTTCTCAGATTAGGCTAGTTGGTGTTCACATAGTGTGTGAATGAGTGAGAGTGTATGTGTGTGTGATCTATGATAGACCGGCACCTTGTCCCGGATGTACCCTGTACCATGCCTAAAGATTCCAGGGATAGACTGTAAGTTTCTCCCAACACTGTACATGATATTTAATTCGAGTAGCGATTATAAACAAACACAATCTGACCAAACTAATAAAACACATACAGTAGTATTCATGGCTATATTGGGTATGAGCGTAACCTCCTCATGTCATTTTGTATAAGCCACCATCAAAAAAAAAAAAAAAAACAGAGAATTCTGAGGCGTCTGAGTTCTTGTGTCAGTTCAGACTGGCCAGTCCTTTCCTACATCCATATCTCTCCCGCATCTCTCTTTCATCCTCCTCTTCCTCCATCCTTTCATCCTGCTCTCCTCCTGCATTATTGAAGCCAGTGGCTGTTTATGGAGCTGCAGTCTGCCCTGGCCTTCCTGTTTCTTTTAAATCTTCATGTTTTGTCTGCTGGCCCTGATTACTTGATGCCCTGATTTGATGGTTGCTTTTATACAAAGCGTGAGAAAGATCTAAACGCGGCCATCAGATATTAAAGAGAGTAACAAAGCATGATGAAAGACGAGGTGGTGCGATGACAGTGTTCTGTCAGTGTTACCAGTAGAAATGTTTCTCACACAACGTTCCCATAAGTATATGTCTCTATTACATAAATCTTTATTATCAAAATGTGAAAATGTCCTCCGGATAGGTAGGAAACATGACAGATTCAATGGTGTGAGGAGAAAACATTAAGAGACTATTCACTGTAAGTGCTGTCAGTCAGTCCTGGGATTTGAACCCAAAAGATTTGAACACAGAGCTATAAGCTTCATCTTCTCACAGAGAGACGTTGAGTTTTTTTCCGCCTGTCTCCTAAACCTGTTATGTAGGTGAAAACACATACAAATTTTATCCAGTACTAATTGCCGTGTTTTATCTGATCTCAGTCCGAGCGCTGTTGGAGGACGTCCTGACAGACAGCTGCTTCCAGGCGACTCAACATCAGGTGCGTCTCCCATAAACATTGCTATAAATCGACGGTTGAGTGTGACATTTCTCATTTCTCCGTGTTTAGCCGGATGACCTCATGGCCCTGGCGATGGTCATGCTGTATGACCTGCAGGACAGAAAGTTTCAGCCAAGACCGCCAATGATAAGAGAGGGGGAGGAGCCTGTAGAGGAAGTGAGGCTGGTGGAGGACAGCCTCTTCAGGTTTATACTGATGCGTGTTATCCAAGCTTGGAATTTATTACCGACTCATTCTCCCTAAAAACACCTTATGTGTGTCTGTGTGTGTGTGTTTAGGTTTAGGACAAAGCTTGCTGCTTCACTGGCTCGCTTCAGAATCAAGCAGGATTTGGTGCGTATCGAAGACGTTCTGCCAAAACATGTGAAGGAAAAGCACCAGAGAAATCATAAATTACCCACCTGTGCTTGGGTCAACACATTCAAGAGCAGGTACACACACTCACATACAACAAAACACACACTTCTGTACTGTCTGTACTGAGGAACAAACAAGTGTGTATGTGACTCCTCAGCTTGGAAGAAGTGTGTGTGACTCTGAAGACACAGGGCTTCGTCCAGGTAGAGTCACACACACTTCTGGAAGGTAGAGTGTTCTGTAAGGACACACACTGTCCCGATGGCCTGCTGTTCCCACACCAAGCGCGAGAACTTCTGGACAGGATGACACTACTGACGGATCACACGCTTATAATACAGGTGATCCATATCACACACACAGACACACTTGTGTCCTGTATCTAACAAGTGTACAGTATGTGTATATGTGTGTGTTTCTTGAAGGAGAAGTCCCGCAGTCTGGCTGTGTCTGCACTGCGCCCCCTGTTGGCAAAAAACACAGATATTCTAATGGCAGGATCGTTCTCTGCTCACACTGTGGCTCACGTCGGCGTCCAGGCTTCAGTCTTTTCCAACCACGTGTATGTCTGTGGGCTCCCTGCTGACTCCGCCCACAGGGAGGAGTTACAGGCGACGCTGTCTCGAGTCGGGTGCAAAAGTGAGACATTTCTCAGCTAAGAATATTTCAGCGAAATATCCAGGCTGCATTTAGGAAGTGTGTGAGTTGTCTAACAGCGTGTTATCTTTGCACGCAGATGTTCGTTTGCTGTCGGAACAATTTGTTGAGCTGAGCGAAGCCGATTCTCGCCTCCAGAAGGTTCGACTTGTTCTCGTGTTGCCCAGATGTACGGCTTCAGCGCTCACTGACCCAGTAGCGCATATTATTCATGAAGACGGAGGTACGGCAGGTGCCTTTTTCCAGGCAAAATATTGAGATCATCTCAGAAATCTTAATTTTTTTTTCCTATTGTTTTTGTATCAGACAGGACATTGTTGCAGGATTTGTCTCAGGGTGTTGTGTCTGAAGCAAAACTGGAGCCCCTGATTAAAAAACAGATACAAGACCTGAGCCATGCCCTGACCTGTAAGAAACACACCTACATTTCTGCCCTGGTGAAGGAGCAAAAGTGTTCCTCTTTAAAGCAGATCCCTGACCTTGGTCCTGATCCTAGTGTTTTCATTTGAAAACGGACAGCATTAATTATTTTTTCCGTTAACAGCTTTGCTCCGCTCTCTCCTTATACACAAGGATTATAGCTAAGCTATGCGTATTACATTTTCACACTGCAATGCAAGACTGACTTTCCATTAAAAGTGTGTGACGAGTTCTTTTAGCTTTTAGCCCTGAGACATTTTTCATGACCTTTTCTAGGTTAGATTTCCATTCAGCACACTTGAAGGGTAAAAAAAAAAATCTGTCTATTTTGATGGAATTCAATAGAATCAAACTTTATAAGTAATTATAAGTGAAGTAAAAAATGAGTTTTTTTCTGTGAGGCAAATTTCTGTGATTTCTAAAGTTCCCAAGGTGCACGGCGTCGTGTACTGCACATGCTCAGTGTTTGCAGAAGAGAACGAGATGGTCATCAAAAGAGCACTGAAGAACGCTGTGGTCAGAACCAAGTCACGGCCGTTCAGGTATACACACGGCATAGACAAACTAAATGTAGACCACGCCATAACTGATTGAGGAGACAACACAGTTTTGATCTTCATATCTAGATTTTTCTTTCTTTACAACTGTACAGGGGTGAATTTCTATTTAATTTATCAATTTAAATTATATTAAGTCATAAAATTTAAAATTGAGATGCTGATTTGAATGACAGCTGCATTGCATGTTTTAAACTAGTAGCTGTCTACTAGACATCACTTGAGCTAATTAGGCTAACTGGAATCATTGTGGATCAACTTACCACAAGAAATGTGGGAGTTGACATGGGAAGACGTGTAGGGCAGAGATGACTTGTCCAGTCAAATGCAAAGTAATGTTAAGAGCTAGACAAACCCTCCAACTCCTTCGGTCTTGAAGCTCTGGCTGTTGCCATCTTAGTAGTAGCTGACTCACAAACTAGCTAGCTTAGCTTTAACGTAGCCAAAACGTTTTGAATGTTACCATATAAATTAACATTCAAAATGTTTTGGCTACGTTAAAGCTAAGCTAGCTAGCTTGTGTTTAATGAGGTAAGTACGTGTGGTCGAGCCAACAGACAGGCTCTGTTCATTCCACCCATTTATGGAGTCAGCTACTACTAGGATGGCAACATTCAGAGCTTCAAAATCGCTCTAGAAGGGGTTGGAGGATTTGTCTAGCTCTTGTACGGTATGTGGTTACGGGTTATAGTATGCCCTGAAACTTAGTTCTGCCATCAGGAAGATGTTTAAAAATAAACAAACAAAAAACTTCAATATACAGGGTGGGCCATTTATATGGATACACTTTAATAAAATGGGAATGGTTGGTGATATTTACGTCCTATTTGTGGCACATTAGTACATGTGAGGGGGCAAACTTTTCAAGATGGGTGGTGACCATGGTGGCTATTTTGAAGTCGGCCATCTTGTATCCAACTTTTGTTTTTTCAATGGGAAGAGGGTCATGTGACACATGAAACTTATTGGGAATTTCACAAGAAAAACAACGCTGTTCTTGGTTTTAATGTAACTTTATTCTTTCATGAGTTATTTTCATTTAGTTTCTGACCACTTATAAAATGTGTTCAATGTGCTGCCCATTGTGATGGATTGTCAATGCAACCCTCTTCTCCCACTCTTCACACACTGATAGCAACACCGCAGGAGAAATGCCAGCACAGGCTTCCAGTATCCGTAGTTTCAGGTGCTGCACATCTCGTGTAGTACAATAATTTCCCCATGCACAACGCAAAGAGAACTCACGGGACTGGGACTAAACAGCTGCGTAGCCTTATGAAAACCACTTATCAGTGAAACTAATTGAGAACAAAAAGGCTTCAATTTGCTTGGGAGCATAAAGAACAGACAGCGAAACACTTGAAAATGGTTTATATGGTATGATTAGTGCATATTTGCGCTGTTCCAGTGTGCCTAGTACAAGCCTGTGGAGATCAAGCCAGTGTTATGATCTGGGGTTGCTTCTGTTGTTCAGGTCTAGGTTCAGCAACGTTATGTACCCAAAGAATGACATCAGCTAATGGCCTGAATTTACTGAATAACAAGGTTTTTCCATCAATGGATTTTTTTCCAACCTGTTGGGATGGCCATATTCCAAGATAACGTATCTTTCTATATGTTCACACACACAGATTGAAAATGAATTCTTTCCCAACACACACCACTAAGTCCAATGATTGAAGTGTCAGTAACCATGGCAACACTTCAGAGGAGTTTTATTACCCAGCTCATGATGGTGTAAAACCTAACATTAAGACTATACAGTATATGCAGGAATACCCCCGTCCACTGTGAAGCCCTTTTTATTGTATTTTAAAGTTTTCATTCATCAATAACATTGCCAGATTCTCTCACTCTCTCTCTGTCTCACAGGATAGTATCTACAGGAAGGACGGAGGCCTCCGGCACCTGTGAGGGCTGCTTTCTCTGTGTGCTGAAGCGAGAGGTGTGTGTCTGTTTGTCAAAAAGAAATGATGGATGTGCACACTAAGGAGAAGAGAGCGCTAAAAAAAAAAAAACCACATGCTCAGACCGAGTCCTATCTGCAATGGCTGGCCTAAATTCTAGCAGCACAGCACTACCTTTATGTAAATAATACATTCTGCTGTCTCACCGAATCAGTGTCCACATGCATGCACAGGCAAATGTACACACACTGCTAGTCAAAAAAAACAACTTTAAGGGACATCTCAGTAGGATTGCATCCCTCTCGATATTTCCTCATATACATCACCCTGTTTCTGTTCATTCCCTCAAGCTTAGCCTGTACTGATACGTCCCCTAAAGTGATATTAGATATTACACTTCATCCTCTGTCCAGAGACTATTGTTCTTCATTTCTCTGCAGTTAACAGTTTCTCTTACTGACAGTACGGTTAATTGGGGCAGTGGTGACTCAAACGGTTAAAGCTCTGGGTTACTGATTAGAAGGTCAGGGGTTAAAGACCCAGCTGCCAAGATGCCATTGTTCAGCCCTTGAGCAAGGCACTTAACCCAATCTGCTCTGCGGAGCACTGTGCTCTGACCTGGGACAAGTGAGAAAAAAAAAATTCACTGTGCTGTATGGTATATGTGACAAATAACTGAATCTTAATCTAGACACATGGAAACTTCAAGGGTGTGGCTTTTAAATACAAGTAGTCCCTGACATACAAACAAGTTCCATGAGCACGTTCATAAGTCCGATTTGTTCTTAAGTCCAACAAAGTGAGTCCTATCACCTTTGACACAAATATACAATGTAAAGCGTATCAATCCTTCATTTGTTCAAAAAAACGTAATTGTGCCTAATCAAATGTAACAGTGTTGTCTCTGCACCTTTAAATCGTGAGAGGATTCCTGGACGCCATTTTGTCTCAGAGCTGTTTTTCACTGTATTGGACTGTGAACTCTGTTGAGAATTTTCTGAAATTAGGTTTATTCTCCATCAGGACAGACATTTTTCTATTGAAACCAGTGAGGCTGACTCCTATTTCTTCCATTGTCTCCACGCTCGTTTTTATTTGAAATCCAATTTGAGCAGGTAGAGTGTCCAGACTAAGACTGATCTTTAGGAAGCACGATTTCAAACGTCGTCTGTATGTGGTTGACATTGGATTATTGGAATCTGACTCAATGTAGTTGAAATACAAACACATGTCTAAGTCATGACATTAATGCTGTGTGCTAGGAAGCAGAAACCGTACAGGACATTCTGGTTCGTGCAGCAGCAAAAGGTCTACTGAACGGACTGGCGCTTCCTCAAACACAAACACCAGCTCCACCAACTTCTTCACTTCCTTCTCAAGCTGATCCCAATGTCTCCAAGCAGCTCCACACGGAAATCCCAGGATCTGGAGGAGAACCTACAGAGCCCTCACGCCCTCCTTCCCCTGGCCTGAGTGACGGTTCTACAGATCTGCATCAGTCTTTCAAAGCTACAAATCAGATGAAGAAGAAGAAAACTCGCAGACGGAAAGTTAGAAAACCGCAATCCAGCAGTGGAGTGAAAGCCAAGAGTGGTACGATGCACAAGCGCGGGACACACTCGTACCACAAGAAAGCGTCTCGAGTTCAGCCTTTAAAGACCAGCACCTGATTGATGCTATATGTATGTTTTTTTGCAACACAAAAGAAGTTTATGCTTTGTCTTGTTTTCTTAAATTAAATTAAATGTTAATACACACAAAGTGAAAGAATGTGATAAGGTGGGGTTTTTTTTTTCGATATGCTGTTTATTCTCACAACAGATTACATTTAGTATGGGGTACAAAGTAGTGTAGAGGAGAAGAAGCCATTGTTTCCACAAGAATGCAACTGTCTACGTGTGTATGTGTGTGGTTGCGCGTGTGCAAGTCTCTGTGAGTTACCAGGAATTCACCTCAGATAATCAAACTACACCACGTGAATCTCTACAGCTCGTCTCTGTACTCTCACGAAGTGCACGCCGTTATGAGATTGGAACACGTGCACGCTTTATCTTTTTTTTTTTTTTGTACATAAAAAAGAAGTGCAGAAGAGCTTAACTCGAAGCGTTAAACTCTCAAAAGTAACTTGAGCTATGTTCGAAAGGAACACGAGATGTCAAAACCAAAATTTTAAAGTGAGATCAAAAGATTTTTACAGACTTTACAAAAAAATATCTGATATGCCTACTAGTTCCATCTTGGGGAAGAGGAAAAAAAAAAAAAAAAACATCAGTGACTGTGCAAGATTGTTGCTTTCACTGTTTCTTCGGTTTCTTTCCTTTCTTATTCCTCGTCACGGACCGATTTATTCGTTACGTCCAAGCCATGGTGAAGAGAATGTCCAAGACATAGAACGGATCATGACGAAAACCTTTACACACAATATAAAATAGAATAAATAAAATAAAAAATATCTTTTCCGTCCACTTCTTTGCGTTTTGTCATTGTCCCAAGACACGCAAAGTAAAGTGACTTTTAATTTGTTTGTGTTGTTTTTTCCTTAAATCATCCTTGGAGCTAAAAGAATGCATAGTTTAGACACTTCCGGCAGCCCGTGAAATAAATTTGTACTTTTTCCTTTCGCTCTCTCTTTTTTTTTTTCTTCCCCACAACACGTACAATGCAGTTTTCCTTTTTTGTTTACAGTTTGGCGAGAATGTGTTCACAAGGCAAATAATACACATATATAAAAAATACTTAAAATAATATAAAAAGTGAAAATTATACTATATATATATAAAAAAACATAGCTTATGATGTGATATGCATTTGTTATACAGACACTGTAGACACACGAGATTAGGACGACAGTAGCCTCCAGAGTGCGGCGAGATATTAAAGGAAACGTCCACCCTGAAACAGCTGAAATGTCTAAGACAGCTAAACACTGAAGTATCGATCTCTTTATTTAGGAAGGCAAAAGAGTAAATCTTTACTGCACCGCTTTGAGCAGGTAGTCAAACGGATTACGGGAAACGTAGGAGATAGCGTACGGTATAAGCGTGTTTGTTTGTTTGTTTGTAAATATCGTTGCGCGCATGGTTCAGGGTG
The DNA here is from genome assembly GCA_013621035.1 of Clarias magur. Taxonomy (NCBI): domain Eukaryota; kingdom Metazoa; phylum Chordata; class Actinopteri; order Siluriformes; family Clariidae; genus Clarias; species Clarias magur. The sequence continues at coordinate 314,187 of QNUK01000557.1, forward strand.
GAGGTTTCCTTTAAACGCTGATTCTGTTTTAGACTCATGGCTCCCCAGATGTAACGCTAAACAAGCGTCCTTATGCGCATGAACAAGTTTTTTTTATTTTTTTTTATTTGTTTGTTTCTCCAGCATGATGTCATCCTGTCTGCGTCCAATCGCGTGCATGAACAAACAAAAGAAACGAAAATGCAGCATCACTGAGGCGATAGAAAACAAGCGACTCCACAGGACATCACCTTTCAGTGTTCGATCCATCATCGTGGTTAATTCTCTTCACCCATGCTTATCAGAAAATCAGTCAGCCTCTTTCCTCTTTCAGGCCCGGTCTTTTTGGTGAAAAGCTTTGATGTGTATTTACACAGCAACACTCGTCTATCTCGTTATTTTTTATTTTTTTGCTCCAGCAAGTTTACTCCGTCCTCTCCTCTGTTCATCATGTCAAGACGTTGAGACAGGAAGAAACTGCATGCTTTGTGAATGGAAGCATCGAAAGATGCTGTAGTTCTGATGAAGCAGCAGAAATGTACACACATCTCTCTCTCTCTCTCTCTCTCACACACACACGCACACACAAACATACATACATACAATACAGCCAGCTGGGATTGTACAGAGGAAGCTCTAGTGAGGTTAAGTGTTTGATCTGTCTGGCTTTTCATGCACGCACACATACACACACACGCGCACAAACACTCTCTATGAACTTTATCGACTGTCACACCCCGAGGATGCTCCTCCTAATATGTGCGTGATGTCTTGTATCATGCGACGGAGGTGTGGTCACCCCATGCAGATAAGCACATAACACTTGATTGACACAGAGGAGGCGGAGCCATGTTACGCTAAAAGGTGAAGCATGGGAGGTTTTTTTTTTTCTTCGGCTTTATAGGAGAGTGTGATTTTCCAAGTAATGTGAATAGGTGTACGCATGCTGAATTGATGTGCAAGAGTGTGTGTGTGTGTGTGTGAAGGGATTATTGTGGCAGCTCTGTGACGGGTCTCTTCTGTTTGAGTGTGTCGATGAGGGACAGGACGCCGCGCTTGACGCTGGTGGAGACACGGCGTGTCACTGAGTCGGAAGGCGGGGCCTGTGAGCAGGACTTCTGCGACGGCGGGCGCGCCACCAGACACTTCTGGTATCGTAACTGCGGTGTGGAGGAGACACAGAAGAAAAACAGAATGGTGAATGGATAGGTGTAGTGAGAATGAAGGTGATTGAGGTGATGATGAAGAAGGTGCGGGTACTGACCATGCACGCAGCCTGCACGGCCTCGGACACGCTGCCCGCGTTGGGATCGCACCAGAACACATGGCACTCGAAGTGCTGGTTGCCCGTGTCCATGATGAACGCGAACGAGTGCACGTCTCTCCCCACACCCATGAACGACAGGAAACGTACACGGCACTCGACTAGGATTTCCTCTTCCTCCTGAAATGGGAAACGGTATCGTTAACAACGGCAATGTGCGTGTGTATGTGTGTGTTTTTGAGGCTGGATAAAATGCGTTTGTTTGTTAACAGTCGTTATTGCCTTTTCTTTGATGACTGTGACAGTGGCATCCGCTACATTCAGGATCACTGGGATCCAGCTGTCTCGGTCTGATGATGTCATCAGACTGTCCACCGCTGCATTTAAAACATCCATGCCTGGAAAAACAAAAACAAAAAGAAACACATGGTTTCATTCTACAAGCTTGAGTTATTATTCATCTGTTATCTTTGTAAGTGCATACAGTATATATATATATATATACACATATACACATATACACACACATATCTCACCTATGGGTCTGGTTACTGGCATCATGCCAACATACAAGACCTCGAACCTCTGCACCAGTTCAGTCTTTGGTGTGGGGAACTCTGCTAAAGGACACAACAAGCAAGTCACATTAACTAACTAAAGCATGCACCGTCATGCACATAAAGAGGGAATCCTGTGTGAGTGAGGTGTTACCCTGCAGCGGGACGTCGAGTCCTGCGTGGCTCCTGTCCTGAAGGGATCCTCCGGCCATAGCTTTGGCACTCTTACGCTCTGCCATGATCTAATAAAGACAACAGAAACAGGAAACAATTATACATCTCATCTGTTTGTAGCAGATATACTGTACGTCATAACCATTATACAGAACATACATAAACCATTAAACGTACAAGATATATCTCGGAGAGTGAAATATCATTATATGACAGGTGTTCAAGTCAAACTGGGACCTTTGATTGTGAAGAATAACAGAAGACAGTTATGAGAATTCAAAACAAGAAATTAATTTCTCTATATAATCCTGCGACAGTAATGCACTTATCCCAGTGTTTCATTACTGCTTGGCCATGATTGGAATGTCTGCTTCACGTCTGAAACGCTGTCCCCCCCAGGAACTGGCCCAACATGTGGATATGGCTTGGAGCGAGGTCAGGACTGTGCAGAGAATGTGGCAATAACTCCCAGTCGAGTTCACCAAGTGGTATTGGTGAACGATTGTGTGTACAGTTCTCACAGTTCTCTACTGTTCATGTAGTGACCTCTGATCCACCTTGGCCCGTCATTCACAAAAATATGTTCTTCTTTAAACTGTTCGAATGCTTTACTGCAGATTAGAGTGATAATTTTTACACCTTCGTTCTTGAGAAATTTCATCACAAGTCCGTGTTTGACTTCAGAGGAGCACTTTCTAGGAATACAGCCTAGTTTGAGTTTTGTTCATCCTGAGCTTAAAGCTTTGTTACTTTCCTTATCTTAATCCCTCGCCTGTCATCCCGCCTAGCACGCTCTTCTTCTGAAAAAGTCATTATATGTGTGCTACCTAATACTAAAGCAATATTCTGATAGCTGTCAGAAAAAGAAAAACAGAAAAAAAAGGAGAACCTGTTCTGTAAACCGAAACAATGTCAACGGCTTTGCTTGTTTTTAACACCACATACCCCGATATATCCGTTACGCATTCCGCTTTGATCCGCACGATCGGAAAAACAACGCGCGCATCCCCTACAGACCTAATTAATTCAGAACGAAGGCTAACGCTGGAAAAGCACGAGCCTGTCCTTCGCTCTCTTATTCCCTCGACACACAGAGCGACATCAATTACTGATGCCATTAATCAAAGGAGTCGTGTTTGCCACACAGCTCTCCCAGGAGCCTCAGAGTTGATTTGAATGAAGCACTGCAGAGTTTTACGGTACAGCACACTTCTCAGATAGACACGTACGCACAGTACGTTAGTGCAGTTAGTGAAGTAGAGGGTCTTACCCGGGAGCAGATTTCATGCAGGCTGGTGGCGATGGCTTTGGCAGGCGTGTCACAGCGGAAAACATGACATTTTAATATCCGCGTGTCTTTATCACGTGCTACGTAGGCAAAATCCCTGGAAAGACAACAACAAAGATTTTAACTTTGCATGCAAAAAAAAACAGTTCAAGCTGACCAAAAAAAAAATCTAAATCAATATATAGATTTAAGACAAGCACCATCCTCACACACACTTTTGTATAACATAAAACTAGTCAGTGAATGTGTGTGTGTGTGTGTGTGTGTGTGTGTGGTTCCAAATATTGAATGAGTTGAGTGATCATGGGGAACGTTACCTCTCTCTGAATCCAGGACAGCAGTAAACAAAAGAAAGGAAGGAATTAAAGAGAAGAAGAGAATCGCACATCTTTTAACACACACACACATACATCCTGCTTCTCACACCCACCTCACCTTAAGCCTGTTTCAGCTAAACTTATGGCAGCTGATGAATAAGCCTCAGGAAATAAGCATGTGTGTGTGTGAAAGAGAGAGAGAAGAGAGAGAGCGAGAGAGAGAGAGAAATAACCATTTGTGTTAACAAGGTTTCACGTATAGCTTGAAAATGTCAAGGCTGCCTCCAGCAAGCCGACCCACGTGTCAATGAATATAAAACAGTCCGGCGATTAGGGAATATAAAAGAAAAAATGGGAAGAGAATGAAGGCGAGGAGGTGAGAGAGTGAGAAAAAGACGCAGAAGCTGCCGTTTCACAATTTGGTCGTCAGCACCGAGTCCCGCCCACATGGAGGAAAGCGCTATCCGCCCTCTTCCGCATAAATTACTCCGTACTGTTGGTCTTTACTCTTCTGCTCCTAATGTCACCTGGGAAAGCACCGTTTTTTTTTCTTCACGTCACCTCGGGGAGATTTTCCTCACCGCCTGCTCGTTATCCGTACATCTCTGTCCTTCTCTAGTGTTGACGTTCCTGAGAAATCTCACACTCCTCCACATTCTCACGTCAAGACACCCTGCTCCTCTCTCTAACATCTCTAACTCTCAAACAGCCAACCGGAATTTTTTATTTAATTTTTTTTTACAGCAAAAACCTTTTCGATTTAGATACAAAATGCACATTTACGCAAGATCAGAAAGAAAGGAGGAGAAACAAATAAGAATAAGCAGGAAATGAAAGGAGGGTGAGAAACCACGATACTCACATCTAGTCCCAGTCGGCTTCTATTTTCACTCCATGCTAAATCTGTTCCTCTCGCCTTCGACACCGGTTTAAAGACTTCACCTCATCACTCACTCTCTCTCTCTGTCTCTCTTTCTTATTCAGCGTCCAATCCCTGCTTCCCCCTGTCCCCTCCCCTCCACTCCCCTCCTCTTCTCTCCTCGCTCTCACTCAAGGAACCTGCTGAGGCGTGTTTTTTTTTTTCCCATAACGGATCAACATATAAGAGTTTAATGATGTCGTGCAGCGCGTTAACCCAAAAGCACTGGTTTGTGAATTTACCCCCCCCCCACACACACACACACACACTTACACACTCAAGTTAAAAGTAACAGCTGCTCCAGCAAGAACGTGATCGATCTGACGGATCGGAGTGAGGACCTCATGCGAGCAGCAGAACGCTCTCTGTGTAACTGGATTAAACTTTCATCAGGCCGCTCGTCTTAACGCCATCAATCTTTCATTCGCGTCCTCCTTTCACCGGAGCGAATCTGCCGCTCTGGATTCATTAAGCTGACCTTTAGCAGAGACGCGTGAGAGAGAGCATTCGATGCAGCTGCATTTGCATCGGCATGCGTCTCGAGCCATGATTAAATCCTTTTACCGCTCTTAAGTGTGTATGTGAGCGTACATTATATAATATGTGATGTCATAACTTTAACCAACATAATATATGCAGTGCTGTGATATAGTACCCCCTTCCTGATTTTTATTTTTAATTCTTTGCATATTTGTCACACCTAAATGATTCAGATCATCAAATATATTTTTATATCACACAAAAGATTACCCGAGTAGATATAAAATCCATTTTTTAAATTATGATTTATTTATTAGAGAAAAGGGAAAACTGTACAAACCTACCTGCAAATCCTCAATAAACAGTGATTTTTGGAAAGCGGAGCTAAATTTCACTTGATTATTACCAGGTCTGGTGAATCAAGAAATCACTTAAAGCATGCTATAAGATTTAAAAACAGAAGAGAAACAAAGTACTTGACATGTATCAGTTTGGGAAGGATTATTAAGTCATTTCTAGTTTCTTTGGGACTCAAACCACAATGAGAGCCATTATTCACAGAGAGAGAAAATGTGGAACATTGGTGCACCTTCCCAGGAGTTTACCAAAATTACTCCAAGAACACAACGACGACTCATCCAGGAGCTCATAAAAGAACTCAGAACAACATCTAAAGACCTGCAGGCATCACTGTCCTCGGCTAAGGTCAGTGTTCAACATTCAACAATAAGAAAGACACTGGGCATAAATGACATCCATGGGAGAGTTCCAAGGCGAAAGACACTGAAGAACACAAAGACTCGTCTCACATTTGCCAAAAAACATCTTCATTATCCCCAAGACTTTCAGCAAATATTCTGTAAACTGATGAGACACAAGTAAATGGAAGGTGGATGTCCTTTACATCTGGGGCTTTGCAGCTTCAGGACCTTTATGACTTGCGATAACTGATGAAACTCATGAATTCTGCGCTCTACCAAAAAAAAATCCTAAAGGAGAATGTCCGGCCATCAGTTCGTGACCTCAAGCTCAAGTGCAACTTGTGTTATGCAGCAGGATAGTGATCTGAAACACACCGACAAGTCCAACTCTAAATGGCAAAAAAAAAAAAAAAAAAAAAATTAAGATTTTTGGGTGGCCTAGTTAAATTCTATTCAGATGACATTAAACAGGCCGGTCATGCTCAAAAACCCTCCAGTGCGACTGGCACAACCAGTTATTAGGTTTAGGAGGCAATTACTTTTTCACAGTGTGTTTAGGCAGCTTGTTTTCCCTTAATAAATGAAATCATCATTTAAAAACTTTATTTTTGTATTTACTCAGATTGTGTGATATTAAAATTTGTTTGATGATCACAATTCCAAAGAATATATATATATTACAAAAATCAGGAGGGAGCAAATACTTCTTCACGACACTGTGTATATCCAATATTCACAAAGAGCTGAGGGAAAGTAAACGTGACTGTAGAGATTAAACACGAGTGAATAAACAGAATCGTGCGTTAAGTCTTTTTACCTGCCGTTGTCCCGCCCCACACCCCAGACACGGATGCTGGCGATTGGTTGAGAGTGAAGGACGCTTCGGTCCATAGGGTCGACCAGATTTAGCATGTTGTTCTCCAGGATCAGATACATATCTTTCCCCTGTGCACACACACACACACACACACACACACAGCAGAAGATTAGGAATAATGACAAGGTCGTAGGAAATGCTTGTGTGTATGTGTGTGTGTGTGTGTACGAGCGTGTGAGAGGAGAATGCTGATTTGTGATCAGCTCTGAGAAGAAAGAGTGAGGGAGCTGTGCAACACATCAGCCTTCCTCTTTTTCCTTCTCTCTCTCTTACACTCATCTCACCTGGCATGGCATGCTTTTATCTCCTACATTATAAATCTCCAGAATAAATTAAATAAACAGGGCCCAACTTCTCAGCGTGTGTGTGGTATGTATGTGTGCGTGTGTGTGTGTGTGTGTGTGTGTGTGTGTGTGAGCGAGTCACCTCTCCCCATATCCCGACTGTGTCTCTGATGTCGTTCTTGCAGTAGGAGAGCTGTCGGATGCAGTTATTAACGGCGACGCTGCTTTTCCCAGGAGCCAAGTCTTCTTCTGCCATCTCGACCCATCCCAGAGAGCGCACTGCAAAACACTACCCCGCACACACACACACACACACGCACACTATTACCAACTAAATCAACACATACTAAGCACATTCTATGTGCTGCTAATAAATAACTAAAAACAAGACAAAATTTATTATTTTCCCATAACCTCACTCTGCTGAAGTGTTTTATTCCACTTACTCCACAACAAATCATGTTCATTTAATGGATCTTAGATAATACCATAAAGTGTATCTCTGACTCGAAGTAACTTTAATTTTTTTTTTAAAAAGGATTGCATTTTATTGCATTCTATTCCTCTGTCGCGCCATCCCTCGCTCTTCGCTGCATCCAGAGACCTGACTCATTCATCTTTCATCCCCTTCTTCGCTTCTGACACTCTGCCAGATTAAAACCCTGCAGGCTTGTCTCACAATCTGGGAGCAAGTGTATGTGTGTGTGTGTGTGTGTGTGTGTGAGGGCGTCTGAATAAGAGATAGATAGATAAGAAGGAGGGGGAGAATGTGTCCATCTGTGTGTGTGTGTGTGTGTGTGTGTGTGTGCACACCTTTGTGCATGTGTGTGATTAATAACTGCCACAGTGTTGTCCTCCTCCTTCACTTTGACTCTAAGCACATGTTCACATGTGAAGAGAGAAAGGAAGAGGAAAAAGAGAGAGAGAGAGAGAGAGAGAGAGGGGGGGGGGCAGGGAGGAAATGAAATATTTAAAAGTTAGACTCCTGGAGTGACGTAACTCAGAGAAAGTGGGACGATGTTCAGACTGTCTCCGGGAAATAAATAAATATCGTCCAAAAGTTTGGAAAATGTGGAATATCATTCTCCTGAAGTTCCTTTCAGATGCCTGGGTCTAATTCTACAGATTCATGACGTCATAATAATTGTGATTGGTATCAAGTGTGTCACATCATACTGTAGGATAATGTATATGACGCAGAATGTTGTTTCAGCTGCACACTGAGACAATAAAATGGCGAGCTGGATCAAGCCTGCAGTTCCATATGGTTTTGCTCAGCAGAAAGAGAGCGTGATAGAGAGAAAGAGAGAGAGGGGTGGGGCTCCAAAATAAACACAGAGAAACAAGAGTGGTAAACAAACATTTATCAGATGGACGGCAGGATGCACTGCGCCCGTAATTTCCATGATTTCCAGTCGGGGCAGAAAACAGAAAGCCGTTGTGGGGGTTTTCACGTGGTTTAACATATAGATGGATAGGACAAGTGTGTGAGTGTGTGTTCAAGCTTAATCGAGTTTGTGTAGACGTATTAACTGGTGAATTCTTTTAGTGGAAGTCAAGGTTATGTTTTGTGCGTTTGTGTGTGTGTATATTTGTTTCACCTTGGCTTCAGGATCGCTGTTAACGCTGCTGGAATCTTCTTCCTCTACAGGAGCAGGGTTTCTATTTAAAAAAAAAAAAAGAAAAATGTAAATAAATAAATAAATACATTTATCAAAAAACACTTTATTGAAATTTTTTACTTTGCATTTGACAATTTACATTACAAAATACATTTTAATATCCATAAGTTTGCTCTGTTTATGTTTTTATGTTGCGCAAATAGCTAATTAACCAAGTCCTTGCTGCAGAAGGGGCGGTGTCATACCTGATCTAGCCCCGCCCACCTGAAGTACAGGGGATGAAGTGTGTTTCATGTGCTGTTGTATAGATATCGAGCTATACAGAGTCAGAGTCATTGTTAAGGCTAGGCATATAGGAGGAGTTCATTTTGATCACACACACACCGAAGTTTGAGCGAAGCATAGCGGAGAGTTGCTCCTTCAAACTCCTTCAGACTGGGGTCAGGATTCACTGTGGCAGCCTGCAGATCCTGAAAGAGAGAGAGAGAGAGAGAGAGAGAAATCAGAGATACACATCTCGGGCCACCCAATTAGCGAGCCATGACTTCGGGCCGACATGCTGTGCAGAGACCTGCATGTTCCAAGAGTGCGCGATTGTGCGTGCTTGCATGCGTGACAGTCCAAAGAAAACGCTGCATGCTCACTGAAACTTGCTTTAAAGTACCTCTGAACACACAGTTTATATGATCTTGTATGTTTAATAAAATACTGTTTAATACTTCCTTTATTTCCTCATTAAAATGCCCTCTACACGTCAGGGGTACTTTAAGAACACAACTCGAGCATGATTTAAAACATATTGTCCATACGAAATAACCAGGAAAACATACACATCACAAATAAGAGGAAGCTGTGCGAGTCAGGCAGGGGCGGGCAGAAGCCAGGGGTCGCTGGGGGCAGAGGTTAAAGGCTGAACAGGGATAAAGCCGTTAATCAGGACGTTTTAGAGCGCTGAGCTTCAACAGCAGAATGGCTTTATGTGTGTTAGTCGCTTCATAGGTCGCTAGCTATCTTTATAGAGAAGACAGAATGGCTGAATTTATACATGTAATTAACTTGTTCAGGTAAAAATAAATGTGCATTAAGTCATATCTACTGTAGAAATCCTGTTCTACAGGTGTTTGTATACTTTTGATCAAACCATGGCCACTATAATGTACATAAAGACTACCAAAACTAGCCAAGTTTATTATTTATTATTCCTCAGTTTCATATAATTATAGCATCCTGATCATTATCGATCTTCTTTTAAGTATTAAAAGTATGAGCGTGGTATCACGCCTTGAGCTGCATTGAACCGGGTCGTAAATCCGATCGTCATGAGCTGACTGGAGGGATTGTTCCGTCTCTGTCTTACTCAGCATCAGTGTGGGTCACTAAAGCCCCGCCCCAGATCTCATCCTATTGGCCAATGTGTCAGAATCGCTTGAGCCATTCTGCTGCTTGAGCTTTGCCCAATCCTGTCTCATACTAACCTTCCAGACCTCACTATCAATCTTTCCCACTGCAAAATCACTCCAGGGATGTTTCTACAAAAATGGTTATACAAACACACGCACACACACAAACTTAATTCATGGTGGAGGAGAAAGACAAGACAAGGACATTAAATCACTCATGCGCGGGAATATACATTAGTATATGTATCTCAAATATTCCACTCGTTCTACTTAAATACACTCACACACGCCACAGAATATTTAACTGGAATCCATGGTTTTCATGCCAGCAAACATCAAACCATCACACACACACACACACACTAATTTAATTTGTCATCTGTTTATGATTAAATAATTGTAATTCATTCATTAATTTACACACACATTTAGAGAACACAAAAGGATAGAAAAGGAGAGCAGCATCACTCTAGACAAAAATTTTACTGTGTGTGTATGTGTGCGTGGGATATTCAAGAGACAGAGCGAGAGAGAGAATGAGAGCATTACTTTGTCCTCCTGTCGATGCTGGATCTCGGTGCGTTTGTCTTTCTCTGGCATGATCTGCAGTGACGAAGATCGAGGCTGCACACACACGCATTTATGTTAGCAATTAAGTTATTTTATCAAGGCATATAATAATAATAAAAAAACAGTCATGAGTTTAAATCAGAGCATCATGTTATAAGCACCTCTTTGAGTTAAGATTAATCAGAATCACTTTCATGAACCTTTATCTTTGAGATCTTTCAGGCTACTGGATTGCACGATGCAGACTGAGACCTCAAAGGCTCAGTGTTTTTTTTTTTTTTTTTTACCTTTCTGCCTATTAGTGTGGAAAAGATTTTCCATAAGATATTAAAGCTGGGTGTGAAGACGGAAACTTGGATAATGAGGAAATACGGTTATATTTGGACATCCTCGCGTCGAGCTGTTAACTTGTATGTGTATGTGTGTGTGCGCGCGCGCGCGTGTGTGTGTGAGAGAGAGAGAGAGAGAAAAAAAAAGGAAGAGACTCACAAAGTAGCAGCTGTTGACGAACCCGCAGGAAGGAACATTCGCGTCGGAGGAAGAGGAGGAGTTCGAAGAGAGGATGGGGGCGGGGTCGAGACACGCCGAGGACCGCGCAGGTGGGACGGGATCGGCGGAGCTGTCTGATGCCGTGCTGTCCGAGCGACAGGATGCACCGAAAAACACCTCCGCGTGAGACGCCTGGAGGAACAGATACAACCGTAGGAGAGAGAAAACGGTGATGTAATACTACTGTACACACGACTTAAAGCTGTAATACGCTTTTAAGAATGACAACAATGGCACCACAATTTTGACAGCTGGGCATTTAAACGTTGATCAAGATCTTGAATGAAGCAATTGATTAAAAAAAAAAAAAAAAAAAGGCAAATCTCCATAAAAATAAAAGCATTTTCAACAAATTGCATTAAGGTGATAAATCTGTACATATAATCTAACAACAAAACCTTCTGTATAATAAAATATATCTAGTGTATGTCTAGTCATACTTACATAGGTCTAGTATAGAAGTAGTCATACTTTTAGTGTAACTGTCATAACTTGACCGTTTTATGGAATGCTCAACTTTTTGTTAGAACAGACCCTTTAGACAGATACGCAGACAGACAGAATAATACTTTATTAATCCCAAAGAGAAAATTCAAATTCTGCTTTACCAAATGGTTGAGCAGATCAGTAACAGTATCATATCGGAAAAATGTGTTACACCTAACCTGTCCATAATTCCCATGATTTTCTTTTGATTGTGTAAAGCTGCTTTGCAATAGTGACAATTGTTAAAAGTGCTATACAAATAATTTTATTGAATTGAACCTAAATGATCCATCTCTACCACTTGGTTGAGGTGTGCCACATCCTTATGCTGTTTGTTTTTTTATTTGTACTGTATATGTGAATATTTTAATACTTTTACGACAGTGTAAGACGTGTAAATAGTGTAACACGTCACCCATTTGTTATAGACTTGCTGTATACAGGGGACTGTTAAAAAAAAAACTAGCTCGTTGTTATTATCGCCTCTAGGAAATAAAAAAATGTAAAGTACGGATGTTAAAAGGTTAAGCAATATGTTATTTTGTTATTATGTGCTTTCTACTGTATGTTACATGTGTTTGTAAAATGCATGAACCTCTTGGTCAGGAGTGGGTGAAGGAGAAAGCGAGCCCAGCGAGTGCTTGCGTGTGTCCTGACGAGGGGCGCCGCTCGGCGCGGGATGGCACGCTCCGGGTCTCTCCCACTGAGTGGTGCCGGTGGGAATGTGCCAGTAATAAATGCCAGCCATGTCGGTCATCATCTTCCATCCTGGGGGCAGGTCTGGGTCTGTCTGGAACGACCGGTCTCCCCAGATATCTGCCAACACACACACGCAAATGTTTTATAGCAAAAACAGTCCTAATTACGGTACACTTCCTAGTTCTGGAAGTTCTCTTATCACCTGTTGCTTAGTCCCTTTCTTGAATACCACACACACACACACACACACACACACACACACACACACACAGCATGTCAGTCTTCCTGGGAGCAGCTGAGGATTTTTAAACATATTTCAAGGCTTAGTAAGCATATTACTCAGACAAGGACTACTACTTATAAAAACAAACCACAAACACACACACACACACACACACACACACACACACACACACACACACACACACACGCGCGCAGACTCAGCACACAAAAACGGGCAAGGTTTCTGGTCTGGACACGTTGGATGAGGATGTGGTTTCTGGAACGAGGGACTAAAACCTTGCGCATGCGGTGAGGAATTGCAAAAATGCGTCGGACGTGACGGATTATTAGCAGTTTAAACAAGCGGGATGGAAAAGGATGAAACCGCAAAACCAACCTACAATCGTGAAAAAAAAGTCATGATGTGATGTAGGATGTGCATGGATGTGCAAAAGAAAGGAGAAAAAAAAAAAAAATCCAGAAATATTCAGAGATGCAATTTAAATTTCTGTGGTTTTATGACATTTCAGACAGGACACACACACACACACACACACACACTCGTTTCAATGTCAGTCACTGAAGCTGTACCATGACCTGACATGCTCCTAAATAATCCAATACGACATTTTCCTACGTTTTTGTCAGCCCCCTTCTGCATACACGGAGCTTGCGAGACACGTGATTGGCTAGTGCCACTGTGATTGACAGGTGATCGGGGGAATCCCGTTGGTCCGGTGGAGAAAAAAAAAAGGTGTGAAGGCGTGAGGAATGGCAATGACACGCTGATATAATGACGAAAGAAAAATGCATGATGGGATTTGCAGACTCTAGGCTTCGTCACAACTTAAAAGTCTCATGACCTTCAGACGTTAAAACACCCACACCCACACGCGCACGCATACACACACACACACACACACACACACACACACACACACACACACACAGTAGTCTTGATTGGAGATCTCATTTTTTTGCGTCTAAACCTGCAGAACGAAGGAGTGTGAAGGAGTCTGGTCTTTTTGCATGCGTCACACTTTCTTTCCCTCTTCGCTCCTCTCTCCTTCATCTCTCTCTCTCTCTCTCTCTCTCCGTCTCTCTGGTTCTGCAGTCTATAAAGCAGCAGCTTGAGGGGGAGGGGAGGGAACGAAGCTTTTCCACTGCTATGAGACACACACACACACACACACACACACACACACACACACACACACACACACTTGTGCGCCACTCTAATGACCATGACACACATATAAAGCACAAAGTTTGGCAATCGACTCACACACTTGTGACACTTTCATCTCTCTCTCGCTCCTCACCTCCGGCTGATTCCGTGAGCATGCATGAACGAATGAGGTGCTACCTGCGCAGATTAGCATCCACACACACACACACTCACAAACATATACACAAAGTACCTACCCTCATAATTCACTATGACAATGGCCAACATGTAGTCTTTGCCCAGCATCATGACTGAATAACTGAGCAGCGTATAAAGCAGAGGAGTGCATGGAGAGGGAGATGTGAGGAGAGAGAGAGAGAGAGAGAGAGAGAGAGGGAGAGGAGGGAGAACACGAAGGGCGGGAGGAGAAGTGCTAGTCTGCTCTACTTGTTTATTGTTTTTTTTTCTTTGCATATGAAACAGGATGACAGACAGCTGCTTCATCTCGGGACAGGGCATGTGACAGGCTGAGTGGGGGAAAAAACGAGCCCCGCCCCTGCACCCCGAAATGAATGGTCACCCCGGCAACCTTAAGATCATCTTTCTTCAAGTATGAACCAGAGCATAGTCATGTGACCCAAGCAGAAAGCGAGACCGAATCATAGCGAGACTGAGAAGGCATGGTGTGAGGAGAGAAAGTGAAAGGCAGACAGTGACAGAAATCGAAAGAAATATCGAAAGGCAGAACAGTAAACAGAAAAAAAGAGAGAGATCAAAAGGACAGAAAGACAGAAAAAATAAATAAAGCAATGAGAAAAGAAAGATACAAACACATGCAGAAAGACAGAAGGAAGAAAGATTGAAAAAAAAATAAAAGAGTGAGATAAGACAGAGAGACAGAGAAGGGGAGAGAGAAAGAATATGAAAAAACTGAATGGGAGGGACAGAGAGAGATCAAGATTGAAAGACAGCAAAATAGAGACGGAAAGAGAATGAGAGAGACAAAGCGAGATAAAGTCTGAGACAAATGTGAGAGATTTAGAGAAAGAGTCTTGGAGAAACTAAGAGATAAAAAAGAGACAGAATAACATTAGACAAAAGAGAGAGATTTGGAGATAGAGGGAGTCGGAGAAAGTTAGATTGTCCCAACACTCACACACTCACACGGCCAAGTAGCATCTGTATGCGAGTCATGTTCACATCTGACACACACCTGTGAGAGAACACCTGGCTGGCAAGAGTACTCACACAAAAACAAGCACACTCGTTGGAGGGTGTTCAGCCATGGATCACACTTAAATCCACACACACACACACACACACACACACACACACACACACACACACACACACACACACACACACACACACACACCACTGCGGTTAGACTGAGGACGCACTCGCATCTTGTAGTGTTCTCACGTGATACAGGAACTCATTCTCAAGGATTTGTTCCATAATATACACAAGTGTTGACCATGGAAGTTCGTTGCAGGATCACACACGCGCAAGCACATGTATACATTGACACAATTTTTTAATAAAATGGTCAAGTGTAAATTATTTTAGTTGAGTATAAAGTTAAGCATTTAAATTATTTCAGTGGAATATAAAATGGTCAAGTGTAATTTTTTATTATGTTTAGTTGAAGTTTTTTTTTCTTTTTATAAAAAGGTCATGTTTAAACTGTTACTGCTGATGATAAAACTGCAAAAATTTAATTAGCTTGAGAATAAAAATAAAGTGTAAATTACTTGCGTTGTATAGCAAATTAGGCATAGTTAAATCTTGGATTGCAAGCATAATTCGTAAATGAAAACAAATTTCCCCCATAAGAAATAATGTAAGCTCTGATGATTCGCTCCACAACTCAAGAATATTCATATAAAAATAAGTCATACATAATGTAAGTAAGAATAAAATAAATTAATTTGCACTTTACCTTTAAAAAGAATTGTGACTAAAATAAGATGCGAGGGAAGAGGAGGAGGGAGAGGGCTACTTATTTAACCAGGACCCTCTCTAATATCACTTGCTTTTGCCTACTTTTGAGGATTTTGTGGAAATGTGACGTTGCATCATCGTTAAACAGATTTATCTCCCGCCCTGCTACAGCCTTTTTAACGTTTTTCTTCCCGGAAACCGCTGTTGCAGTAAAGTTACTAAAGAAAAGTCACTACACCTGGATACAAAATTTAAAAAATGCTTTACACGCACACACACATGGTCACAATTAGGGCTGAAACGATTCCTCAAGTAAATCGAGTAATTCGATTACAAAAAATGATCGTGGCAAAATCTTCGTTTAATTAATTTTAAAAGCTTGCGTTATATTTTTGCGCAATTATTTGTTGACAGTACGCTTTTGACACAGCGCGTTTCCGGGTGCAAGCTGCCAGTAAACACCAACGAAGAAGAAGCGCTTACGTCATCCACAAAGCGGAAGGAGACGCAAACAGTTAGCTGTATATTGATTTGAGGGAGCGTTTTGTTGCGGGCTGCAAAATGGAAGAGAGCGATAAAATTATCAGCGAGGCCAAAAGAAGAAGAAAGCAGAAATTGTCAGTAAAGGCTTATGTTATGCCTGAGATGTAGATTTTTAAACTTTTAGTTGCACAACTTAGTGTTTTTGTGTAATTATTTATTTTAATGTGTGCCTTAGTTTTTTTTATCCTTATAAAGTCATTTGAAAACCTTTTTTTATTTTATTTATTTTTTTATTTTGCATTCGAGAAAAGACTTTAAAATGCTGTAATGCACTTAATTAATCTCAGTCAACTTTAATACCGTTATCTCACCTATGTGGTTTCGCGCGGTGGCCGGAAGTTCAGTTCTTCATGATTCACCGCAAGTTTTGGCGCTGCGATTACGTTTCCATCTTTCTTCGCGAAAAATTAAATATGTTTAAGCCGCCTTGAAAACATGTTTAAACATGTTTAATTTTTTTTGGAGGACCTTGCAGAACTTTGTGGAACGTCGGCGGGCAGTCGCGGAGGCTCACGGTGCCCAACACCGCATCTCGCTGCGAGTCAAACCGCATAGGTGAGATAAGGGTATAAGCTACTCCTTGTATTGTGAATAATGACAATGTTTATTATTTTTGATAAAATTCTGTATGCATTTAAAAAATTAAAGTAGATTTTTCTAAAAAGAAAACCAATTAATCTTTGTTTCTCTTATATATTTTACATTGCTGTTTAATTAAGCAAAAGTTCATTTGATCCGGTAAAGCGCTCGCCCTATCATCCGGAGATCGCTAGTTCGAATCCCGGGTGGTGCTGTAACCTCTCGCAGCCGGAGGTCTAGAGCTGATTGGCCGAGCTCTCTCAGAGGGGAGGGATGAGAGGTACATAGTGCTCCGACATTAATCACGGCTCTACAGCCAGTCAGGGGCGTCTGTGAGCTCGCGCAGCGGAGGGAGCGGATAGCGCTGTCCTCCGAGTGTGTTACGCCGCCCCCAACGGTGCGCGAGCGAGCAGTTCGAAAAAGATGCGGTCGGCTGGCGTCACGTGGTTCGGAGGAAACATGTGATAGTCTTCGGCCCTCCCGGCTGAGTGGTAGTAATAGCCTTAATGTGGGAGCCCCCTAGTGACGGGGAGGAATTGGACACGACTAAATTAGGGGAGAAAATCGGGGGAAAATCCAAAAAATAAAAAATAAAATAAAAAAATGTTCATTTGATCCGATTACTCGATTAATCGATAAAATTTTTAGTAGAATACTCGATTACTAAAATATTCGATAGCTACAGCCCTAGTCACAATGTAATAGTAATAGTAGTAATAGCAGTAGTAATAGTAGTAGTAATAGTAGTAATACACGCGAACTGAGACTGAGCGTGGGAAACGATTACCCATAATCCTGCAGCGCAAGCAAGAGAACAACCATTGGATCAGTTGTGATCAGGTGACGCTCAGCGGACAAAGCTCATGCGTGCTAGTGGTATGTCAAGCCCTCGCTCGTTTATCGAGTTGAGATTTATTTTAAACGTTTTCTTGTCTTGCAAAACGCTCGCAGACCAAGGTTCCACTGTAGTTAAATGATTTCCGTTGAGTATAAAATGGTTAATTGTTCCAAGTTCAAAATAAAATAATAATGTAGATTAAAACTAGGGAAATTAGTATATATTATTTAAGTATAAAATTAAGTATTTAAATGAAGCAAACTGATTTTGTGCATTAATTTTAAAAGCTTGCGTTATATTTTTGCACAATTATTTGTTGACAGCACGCTTGTGACACAGCGCGCTTCCGGGTGCAAGCAGCCAGTAAACACCAACAAAGAAGAAGCGCTTACATTTTCTTTTGTGTCACAAGGGTGTTAAAAGGCACAAATGATGCATTACTCTGTCAAAATTACGTTGGTTGAACATGTCACTCACTCACTCACTCATCATCTATACCGCTTAATCCTGTATTCAGAGTCACGGTTGCCTGGAGCCTATCCCAGGAAACTTAGGGCACATGGCAGGGTACAGGGTTGGTTGAACATGTGATTTTTCAAAACATATATATATATATATATATATATATATATATATATATATATATATATATATATATATATATATATATACACACAGTGGAACCTCGGATTGCGAGTAACTCGTGGTTTACGAGTGTTCCGCAAACCGAGCAAAGATTTTTAATAAATATTTAATCGGAAATCAAGCAAGTATTTGCGCCGAGCGCCGGGTATCATGTATCACGCATGCGACTCTTATTTTGACACCGAGCGTCACTTTCTCACCTTTTCACCCCGCCCCATCCCCCCATCACGGCTTCGTAAACAAACAGAAACTCTGCTCGTCTATTACTTGTATAATCAACATCTCCCTCTTTCTTTCAGTCTCTTATGCGTGTGCGCGCATAATTTGACACCGACACACACACACGCACACACACACGCACACACACACGCACGCACAGACGCTCTCTCGCCTTTTCACCCCCTCCCCGGCTTCACAAACACACAAACTCTGCTCTGTCGCAATTCTTTTCAAAGGTAAGGTGCTGGTTCATTTGTTTGTTTGTTTGTTTTTTTTTTTACTTTACAGCAGTGATTCCCTTAGTATGCTCACACCAGTGTCAGAGAGATTTCTTTTTTTCCTGTTAAAACGGTGTTTCCGCTGTGTTTATGTGTGTGTCGGTTTGCTGTGAAACTTAAAAAGTGATTCCGTTAGTATGCGCTCATGCCAGTCTCAGAGAGATGTCTTTTTTCCGTTAAAACGGTGTTTCCGCTGTGTTTATGCGTTTGTTGCGAAACTTAAAAAGTGATTCCGTTAATATGTGCTCATGCCAGTCTCAGGTACTGTATGGTACTCCCTACGCATAGTCCCAAAAACATTACAGCACAATTACAGGTCAACCTTGCCCTAGGAGAAAGTGTAGGCATAAACACCAAACCACACAGATACACTGAAAATACTACATCTGATTATACTGACTAAACTTTTGCTCACAAATTAAACAATAAAATCCAATGTTGAGCGTCAAAACTGCGAAGACATACAAACATTATGAAAATTACAAAGAAAAAGAAAGAAAGAACAAGAAAAAAATATCAGCAATTTGATTGATTCATTCATTCATTCAAAATAAGAGTTATTTTTTATATGTTTTTTTAAATGTTTCATGTTATAGGGGACTGATTCAGACATGTCCACAATGTGAAGATGTCACCAGTTTATCAAAAAAAAAAAAAAAAGACGTTTTCATATCTACACGTTTTGTTTTCATTTAAGTCTCTTTCCTGGTAGACGTGTAATGCTTCCTGCGGTTGTCTGTTAAACCTAGAGAAAACCTGTCCTCTCTCATAAAAATTATGCAAATTAAATCACTGATACGAAGTTTGTCCACAGCACACGTCTCTATCATATACAGATTTGCCTTTGGAATGTTGTAATGTTATCTTTCTGCTTAAATTTTTTTTTTCTCCCTTGCAAATACTCCAGAAAAAAAAAAAAGACTTATCGATCGAGAAGTAAAACGGAAGGTTTGCGCTGCGAAGTAACTGCAGCGTGTTTAAACTACAGTCTTTCACACAGCTATGTTTATATAACAGGAGGTTCACAGATTCTATCATGGACGTTAAGCAACCTGTCACAACACACCTGTCATTTATTAATGCTGAGTGGAAATGTCTATTTTCTTGCCTTCAACATTCTTCAAAAATCCACAGAAAATCATTTGATTTACTAACAGCAGCTGGTGTTTGGCTAAGTCGATAGTTTTGCTTGAGTGATCATGTGACAGACAGGAGAGACGCAAAACAACAACAGGTACGGCTATTAATGAAAACTTGTACATGAACATATGGACAATGGCCACAAAAATCTCAGTGGCTTGATAGCTCCACATTACACTTAGTCAGGACCCTTAGAAGAAAAAGTCCTTTCTGGTTTTCTCTCTAGACATTAAAAAAAAACTGATACACAGGCTGTGAAATAGTTAAGTCAAATCTTAAGTGTAGATCAGTGCAGGTGTGTGTTCCAGTCAACCACACACACACACACATAATCCAACATCATGCCTGAGCAAACAACTTTCCTGTCACTGCCAAACCACAGCTAACCACCCCTCACCACCCCCCCTCCCCAACATACACATTAGCTGGAATATCTCAACTATATCTCAGCCAATGTGAAATCCAAACAACTTAATAGCAAGTCAGAACACACACACACACACACACACACACACACACACACACACACAGAGACACACACAGTGTTAAATAACTGACCCGTGTCTTCTGGCGAGCCCAGTGAGGTGCTGTCCTGAGAGAGCGTGGTCCAGCTGGACTCCTCATCACTAGGTGGGAGGTTCTGTATGCGATGAAGCGCGCGGTCTGTCTTGGCGCCGGTCCGCGGCCTGTCCTTTTTGGTCTCCGGGGAGGACGAGGCGGAGGAGGAGCCGACGGACAGAAGGGGTGTGTCCTCTGGGCTGCGCTGTTTCCGTGATAATGGTGGACTGAGAACTTTCTCTTTCAGCAGCGGAACCGTGACATCATAATCCTGCGTCTCGGGCTCGTCGGGTGAAAGGTCGTCACTCTGCGACTCCAGGAAGACCCTGTCCTTATTGAGCTGCGGGGACTTTCTGACGAGTTCCGTTCTTTCCGACAGGATGAGCAGCTCATCGGGATCGTCCTCGAATGTGATGGTGTTTGAGTCCTCGTGCTGATCCTCGACGTTAAGGAAATCGCTCGTGTCCTTGCTCGCCGGCTCGTCTGAGTCATCCGGCTCTGTCTGGATGTCGATGCTTAATTCCAACTCGTGGTCCGAGTCCTCGGCGCTTTCTGCGTCGTCCTCGTTTGTCGTGTTTTTGTTTTGGTCTTGCAGCTCGGCCGCTTTGCGCAGCTGGTTGGCGCCGTTCTTCGCCAGCTTTAGGTTACCTGTGACGGGGGACGTGGAGGACATGGAGGATGTGGAGGAGCTGGAGGACGAAGGAGGCGGTGCTGTGCCGTCACCAAGCCCCATGGCACTCTGCATGCTCATTAGTGCATACTTCTTGCGACACTTTGGGGGCGTGGCCTGGCCCTGGTTGACCACGTCATCGCTGAGCAGTTGGTTGTGGGAGGAGCGTAGACTGAGGGAGGTGGGCGGATTCACTGCAGGTCCATTGCAGTTGGCTGCGTCCATGGAAGGGGAGGAGCTGTGAGGGGAAGGAACGCAGACTGACATCATGGCTGCGAGAGAAAGAAAGGGGGGGGAAAAGACCGCATAAATATGATAAATGGAGTACATAAACTTTTCATACAAAACTATTTCACAGACGTGATTCTTTAAAGCAGGTAGGTAACAGCTCTTCATTCAACACGTCATTCACCCATCATAAAATGCTGTCTTCATAGCATCGTCAAACTGTTATTTGTTAGAATCATGTCAAGGGAAGTCAAGGTGAAGTTGGCTTCTCTTGGTTAAAATAAACAAATAAATAAATAAATAGTACGGTAAACCAATCAGGTGAGGTTACTGTCATACCACTGAGTTTTGGTAAAAAAAAAAAAATAATAATAATTTTAAAACTAATCTACCACTAGAGCACCAATTAAATATTAAAAACCAGAGCTACATAAGGACAGGACGAAAGGGAGGAACATTGAGTGGCTCACTGGTCCTACTAAAAGTCAGCTGTTGTTTTGATTACTCTTATATCGCTTATTGCTCGACTGGATTAGCTGCACATGTACTGTAGTACTCATTTTATTGTGGCTGTTTAAACACAGAATATAAGAAGTATGGAAAGAATTTGTTTGTCACGTTCATATAATGGGGTTTATATGTTATGTGTTTAACACATGCAGCGTGCTGAATATTTTCATACTTTTGAATGCTTTTTTTTTTTAATTATTACTGAATCTTTACTACATATTGAAGTAATCTCAGTAACGGCAAGCATTGGCTGGCCATTTTTGTGTAAGATCGTACTGGACACTCCAGTACGAAGTTGTGTTGTGTAAGAAGTTTGTCTGGCAGTTAAAGCAGCAACATATGATGTACAAAACACACAGAGTGATAAAATAAAAAACATAGAGGGCGTCTCAGTTGGCTTCCTCAGAAATTTTCCCCATGCTCGAGTTGCTTTGAGATCAGTTGCCACGATTAAAATACACTCCACACTGCTGCCACAAAGACATCTTGAGCCACTTCTCCATCTCTACATGCTGTGAGCAGATGCTGTAAAACTCCAGAAGGGATGAGATCGCTCCACGATGTGCAAAAACAAATTACTTCAAAATGTAATTTCGAGGTTGAACTGACAGACACATGATTCACATTTGTTTGACGGAAACAAGGTGAGAGGAGGTCCGTGAACAGTGTTTCGGTAACACAAGTGCTGCAAATTGTGCGTCGAGGAAAATACTGACAGCTTTAAACACGTTATTTGATTAACACGTGTCAAAAGCATGAACGGAGAAAGAGAAAGAAAGAGAGAGAAAGCTCACCTTGGAAGGGTTTGGTGGTTTATTATCAGACGTTGGTGTTGAAAATCTGAAAATGAGAAAGACGAGAGAAGAAACAAAGCGCTTGACAAATGACCAGCAATGATGTCATTGTAAGGATGTAACGCAACCTTAAAGATTATTTTCCCCGTAATTACTCATTATTTTTTTACATAAATTAACAACACATTGTTCTTTTTATCCATTTTGAGTTACATATGTAGTATTGAGGAAATTAAAAGGAGGATTTTAAACAGTGAGAGAGAAAACAGACATGACGGATAATCAATAACAACAATAACAGGCTCGCTGAGTGTAACAGCATCCATATCATACACTACTACTCTTTCTGTGCCTCTACACATGTGTGTGTGTGAGAGAGACGTGTAAACCTTGAGGGACCTGCCAGATGTTTGTCCTTGGAAATACACGCCCCTTGGGTGGGTTGTGGCCGCGCCTCAGTAACTATAGCGTCTTAAATTACTCTGGACGGATCGGCCTGGTCTTGCTCGCGCTAGGAGTCTAGCTGACTTTTAATGATTTGAAGGTTTGTCCATTTACTCTTCGCTGTGTATTTACACACGATTAGAGATACAATGCCGTGGTTCTATACTCACCAGAGAGCCAGGGATTGTGGGAGTTTCCACAGAGCCTCTCGGGCCATGGTGCGGTCCTTTCAGTCCATCGTCACAGTCTTGGCCCAAGTGACCGAACTTCTCCGTCTGGCTGGTAAGCAAGCAGGACGTCGTCTGAAATGATAACGGCAGCCTGCAACACAACACAACAGGGATTAATCGGTTTTAACACACTGGGAGGAAAATGCTGAGTGTGTACGTGAGGGTGTGTTTTGGGAGAACTGATGCTGTGCGTGCAAAAACAAGTCGCAGCGGGGAAGACGTACAAGCAGCTTATAAACAAACAGTTGATCCGGAGACAGTATTAACGTCAAGATGAAAGGTCACGTGAGTTGGATGAAACTGGACGGGGCTTCTAAGGCTGCTTTAATTGTGATACGCATTTCTGAGCGGCAACTTGTAACTATGCACTCTCATGTTAAATTGCAGAGTTCTTACAAGACAGATAATAGAAAGAAAAAAAAAAGAAATACAAAATATATATTGCATATATATATATGCAAATTGTGACTTACTTAAGATGAATGAACTAAGAAATACGCTTTAGTATAATCACAACCTGCTATTTTTATCCAGACCTGGTTTCTAAGTCCGGCTCTTAACCTACTTTTCAAAACATAGAGAGAACGTTGGTAAGAATGTTGCCGTGGTAAATCATGTCTGAAGATAATTAACTAATGAACAAAGAAATTGCTGTTTGAAATGTCATATAGTGTGTATGAGAAAAGGATGAAAACCAGGAAAAACACGTTCTCTTTTCCTTTTTTCTCCCTTCTCTCTCTTGACACACACACACACACACACACACACACACACACACACACACACACACACACACATTACATATACATACATACACACACGCGCGCACACACACACAACAAACTTCCCAAATAGCAGCTTTGCAGCCACATGTCTTTCTTTAGAAGGGGGGGGAGGTTCAGTTCAGAAAAAAAAAATCTGCAGGAATTTAAGGGAGAGCTGAAGAATTCTTGGCATGTCTGTTTTGGAAGGCCTTAATTACTCAAAAACACAGAGTGAAAACTACACACACTAACACACATCCTGTCTCTCTCTCACCTGTGTGTGTGTTTAGGTGTGTCTGGAGCTCTTCAGCTGAAAGAGAAAGAGAGAGGAGGAGGATTAGAGATTATTCAGTTGGGCGGTATATCACTCAAAAGAAGGTTTTGATATCGGTACCGATATCAATCTCTGAACTACACTTTTGATATATTTTTTTTTTTTGTATTTTTTTTATTCATCTCCATGGCAGGTTGCTTTATATAATATAAGGCATATAAACCTACTTAAAACAGCATTTCTCTTTCAACTTCAAATTTTTATCACATACACAACCATACACACGATGATATGTCACAATAACATACATTATAAAATATAAATATATAGAAATGTAAAAAGTATGAACTGTGTAAATAAACTGTATAAAGTACAGTGGAACCTTGGATTACGAGCATAATTCGTTCCAGAAGTGGGCTTGTATTCCAAAATCATCATTTCCCATAAGAAATAATTAAAACTCAAATTATTCGTTCCACAGCCCCAAAAAATAAATACATAAAAATAATTAATACAATCTATAAAATGAAAATAAAACAAATTAATCTGCACTTTACCTTTAAAAAAAAAAAAAATTAATCCTGACAGATAAGTGTTTCCATTGGTGCGCGCAGGTGCCGTGTGTGTGTGTGTGTGTGTGTGTGTGTGGAATTAGCCCCTTCCCTCGCCTCGTTTTACACAGTAACACACCTCCTCCCTCTCCTCACCTCGCTTTTTAAGATTCACAACAAACACACACACACAACGGAAACACCGTTTTAACAGGAAAAAAAGAAATCTTTCTGAGACTGGCATGAGCGTATATTAACAGACTCACTTTTTAAGTTTCACAACAAACGGACACACACAAACACGGAAACACCGTTTTAACAGGAAAAAAAAGAAATCTCTCTGACCTGGCGTGAACGCATACTAAGGGAATCACTGCTGTAAAGTAAAAAATAAAAAATAAAAAAATGAACCAGCACCTTACCTTTGAAAAGAATCGCGACAGAGCAGCCGGGAGGGATGAAAAGGGGAGAGAGCGTCTATGCGTATGTGTGTCAGTGTCAAATTGCGCGCGCACGAGCAGAGTTTCTGTGTGTTTGCGAAGCCGTGGGGGGAGGGGGGGGGAGGTGAGAGAGTGACCCTCGGTGTCAAAATAAGAGTCGCATGTGTGAAGCATGATACTCGGCGCTCGTAAACTAATACTTGCTCGGTTTCCGAATAAAAAATTATTAAAAATCTTTGCTCGGTTTGCGGAACACTTGGAAACCACGTTACTTACAATCCGAGGTTCCACTGTATATGAAATGTGCAGTGTGTGCACTATGCAAACAGCATCAGTATGGGATCGTCATGGAGTGTGAGATGAATTATCCATCTTTAAAGTGCAATAATTTGTCCTGATTTATGTGTAAATAAAACGGAAATATGCAACAACTTTATACGCATTATACGCTGCATTCACATGTTGCCTTATTTACTTATTTATAACAATGCCAGACTGCTCACACAGACTGTAACACAAAACACCAGAGATGATGTGACTGAATGATTCAGTCACACAACTCCAACACTTCTCCTATCTCTCTTCCTCATTCACGGCGTTCCGATATTAGCACGCACTCAATATCCCAACCCTTGCTCGCTCGATTCCGGCCAATCAGAGGCTAGAGGTGGGGCAGTACCAGCAAATCAGAAACTGGAGGGGGGGGGGTACATTCTGATTACTTGTTTCTGGTTTGCTGCTTCTGAATTGATGCTCTCTGTCTCCCACAACGCACATGTCAAACTGTTCTGCTTTCTTCTGTTCTTGCATCCAGCAGTGAGTATATACTTTATCACTGTATGCATTATGTGTGTTTTTTTTTTTTTTTTAAATCAGAATAAGGTATGTAATAATGATATAAACTAAAGCATATGATGATGAAGTACTGTAAGTCCAAGTGTCCAAAAGCACAGGTGCTATTTATTAGTTATTTTATTTATTTTTGTTAACCTTATGCTCGTGCTATTAAAGTAAAATGATTTACTTCATTTCAAGCGCTTTTTGTTATTTTCTTTGTTTTTAGCTTGAGTGCAATAAAAAAAATTGTGTGAGAATGATGATCTCAATTCCTTTGGGGAAAAAACATGATTCACATTTTAGCAAGAATCGTGCAGCCCTATATATTTACCACAACTCAAAGCCGTAACGTTGTTGCACAAGTTCTCACTTCACAAAAGCTCCACAAAAAATAAAAAAAATAAACAAAAACCACTATGCTAGTTGACAACACTCAGGTTCACTTTTTTGTTGTAAACCATAACTATATTTTTTGCCTATAAACAATATGTATACGTCTGTGCTTTTGCGAGTCACCAACAGCTGGAATCAAATTCCTTTTATGTGTGTTTGTGCATGTCGACGTACATGACCAATAATAAACATGATTCTGAGCTGATGCACAACACCACCTGTTCATATTAATAAATAAAAATGTACAAAAACTAGAATCAAAATAGAAATCTTCATGTCACCAGACAGCCAAGACAACCAGTTGGTCAAGTTTCCAGATGTTTGCTAAATGTCCCTAGTCACAGTATCATCCTCACGAACAGGGAATGAGGGAATCCGGTGGCGGAGAATCTTAAGAAAGCTTAAGGTGTCAGGAAGACTAACATCATACTCCACTCACCATGCATGGAATGTTTTCTCGGGGAGACACTGGAGTGATGTCAGAAAGAATGGATGGAGTGAAAAAGTAAAATAAAATAAAAACAGAAAAAAAGATGAGAGAACTGTGGGAGAAGGGAAGAAAGAAAAACATGAGATGTTAAGAGATAAAAAAAAAGAAAGCAGTGGCAGGAAAGCAAGAAAGGTACACTCCTGATCTTCTCCATTCAGCACATCTGGATAAACACTGTGTGTACGTGTGTGTGTGTGCGCGTGTGTGCGAGAGAGAGTGTGTGTATGTGTACTGTATGTGAGTGTGTGTATCCATATGTACCGTGTGTGTGTGTGTGTGTGTATCCATATGTACCGTGTGTGTGTGTATCCATATGTACCGTGTGTGCGTATCCATATGTACCGTGTGTGTGTGTGTGTGTGTGTATCCATATGTACCGTGTGTGTGTGCGCGCGAGAGAGAGTGTGTGTATGTGTACTGTATGTGAGTGTGTATGTATCCATATGTACTGTGTGTGCGAGAGAGAGTGTGTGTATGTGTACTGTATGTGAGTGTGTATGTATCCATATGTACCGTGTGTGCGAGAGAGAGTGTGTGTATGTGTACTGTATGCGAGTGTGTGTGTATCCATATGTACCGTGTGTGTGTATCCATATATACCGTGTGTGTGTGTGTGTGTGTGTCTGTGTCTGTGTATCCATATGTACCGTGTGTGTGTATGTGTGTCTGTGTCTGTGTGTGTGTATCCATATGTACCGTGTGTGTGTGTGTGTATATCCCTCTGTACCGTGTGTGTGTGTATCCATATGTACCGTGTATGTGTGTGTGTGTGTATGTGTGTGTGTATATCCATATGTACCGTGTGTGTGTGTGTGTGTGTGTGTATGGAGATACATATACACACTAACAATCACATATTAATACGTTACACACAAACATTAACTGCAGGTAAAGTGAAAAGTGCAGAGAGAGCGAAATGTTTATGATGAAGTCACCATGTTGTTCTTTCTCAATTTTCTCTCTCTCTCACTCACACACACTACAAAATTCCACCTGTTCACTTGAGACCACGCCTCACACTCAGTGCTGGCTGGCTGCCAGGTGTGTGTTCATGCTTCCTATTCCCAGCTCAAAATCAAAGCCCCTGATATTCAGATACACTGGTACGTAACCGTGGCAACAGGTAGAATTCTGTGGACGCCCACGGTAAACACGATTAACACGTCTACACCCGACCCGCAGCCTCTGAATGAACTCCGAGCTTCTTGAAAGCTTCAGGAACAAACAGAGAAGATCAAAGAAGATGCCAATCTTTCTCTGTCATACACAACAAATACAAACACACACTTGCAAGCATGAACTTTAAATCCTGGAAGAGGTAACAAGCGGGCGAGTCATTTCCTATTCTGACAGAGAGACAGAGCGAACAGGCATCACTAAAAAGGTTAGTTAGGGGGCGATCCAATTAGAGCACCGGACATCCCGTGTGTGTGTGTGTGTGTGTGTGTGTGTGTGTGTGTGTGTGTGTGTGTGTGTGTGTGTGTGTGTTCTTCTCTCTAAGGCTTCCTCACCATGACAGCAAAAATCAATTCCCGAAGCAGCAGTGATGCACGTAGGCTGTGCTGCGGCGTGGCGCTTTCACGGGTCACGTCCAAAATTCCCACATGTGCCATGAGCCAACATAAACACACACATCCGAGCACACACACACACACACACACACACACACACACACATACCTCCTCTCCATGCCACTAACTACTAACTCCATTCTCATTCAGCATATTATAAACAACTACAGTCTGTACATGTGTGTGTGTGTGTGTGTGTGTGTGCGTGTGTGTGAGTGTGAGTGTGAGTTAGAGTGTGAGTGAGTGAGTATTAAATTTTTGCCCATTACTTTCACTATCCATTTTTATGTGTTTATTTGTTCCCCTTTTGGAATAGTGTGTGTGTAAGACTAGTTGATTTACACACAACATTTATTACATATAAAGCATTCCTTTAAAACACTGGAGCAGGAAGAGGAAGTGGGACACACACATAACTCCCCTCTCCTCCATGGGATGCGGAAGACGAACAATACACAGAGAGGATGTTAGAGCGGTAAGCATGTGTCTCATTCATACACATTTATGCATAACGACACACAAACAAAAGGTACAATATAAGTAAGAAACACTAATGACTTTTAGGTGATCAGTTGACTTTATATTATTGCCATATGACATTGCCAAGTCTAGATCTGACCAACTAAAGCAACTCCAGATCATAACGCTCCCCCAGAGGCTTGTACAGTGGGCATGATGGGTGATCTTTACTCATCAGATCACATGACCTTTCCTCTCATTGCTTTAAAGTCTGATCTTTATGTTCACACTGTGTGTTTAATTAGTAGAAAGCAGCCCTGATTTCTACTGTCTGTTATTTTTACGACGCGTCTTCATCGCGCGTTTAAATGATCTTATGATTTTCAGACAGATCTGAACCCAATTCCAGTCATTTTTTTGCTCAATCAAGGCAAATCATTTGACCCTTCTGAAAAAACCTTTGATATGTTTGGCCATGCAGTGTGTCTTATAGTGTTGTCACAACAGCAAAACGTTGTTTCCATCATGAATTTCAAACACTTACTCTCTGAGCCAGAGGCTCTAGACGTTTGGTGATAAATGTGTTACATTACAGGCATAATTAGTTTGTGAGATACTGTATCTGGAGAACATTTCGAGGAGACTGATTATTTAATGGAGGACTTTGTAAAGTCGCCGTTGACAGATCATTTTCAAAATCGAGTTGTTTCTTGGGTAGCAAGAATGAAGTCTACTACAGATGGAATTAGGAATAAGAACACTTTTTTTTCCTCCTTCACAGCAGACTGCCGTAGTTGCTTAAGAATCCTCCTGAGATTTTTATGAGGCACAGTAAATTTAAATGTCATCAGTCATTTAAACATGTGCATCATCCTCATGTATGATATTGTTTAAAGTAAATACAAAAATGACTCAATTTATATACACTCTGGCTGTAGAAATTATTTTAAATAATTTTTAGGAAAGTCAAGCACATTATTTTGACTTGCTTTTCAATATATTTCATTTCATATTCATTCTTTAAAAAATGTCTTAGGCTAAGCTGCAAACCAAGAATATACCACTGTCTTCACTTCACATCAGAAGTGAATCTTGGCTGCTTTCAGGGGACCAAATAGGTGAAATAAAGTCTGATGCATGAGATCAGGACTATAGACCTTAAAAACATGTCACTGCAATCATTTGAGAAATGTAAACGTTATAGCACTTTTTATCCTGAAAAAGTTTTTAGACCAGTGCATGTCTGTGTAAACTAATTTCCTTAGTAAGACATAACTGCGTGGTGTATTTGCTCACTAGAGGGCATGCTGTGCGGTTATGGGTGTCGAAAGTTATGCTCATGTGTTTAAAATCCGGGGCTTGCTCGTCCATCAGAGATAGATTGACAGGTCAATAAGTAATCGTTTTCCGCCGTCACCACAGCCGGCTTTCGAGAAAGTTATTTTCTCTGTTCATGTCTTTGCTCCGCTGTCTTTCTTTCTTGCTACATTTTTGTGTGTCTTTTTTTAATGTGTTGTAATGATATTTTTATTGACCTGCACGCAACCACAAACATTTTATAAGTATCATTTTACTGCTGGAGGAAGTGATGACACGGTTTAAACTGTGCTTAAAGAGACAGATCGCTGTTAGTCAGACTATATAGATGTGACGATTTCTCTGAAATCGTTTTTTGCAAAATGTTAAAAAATGTTTGAGGTGATAAAATGTAACTTCTCTCCAATGCTGCAGGTGGCATACTCTACAACAAATTATTTGCTAGGTTTGTTTAGAATTGTAATAAATAAAAAATATCGAGACATTGATACTTACTGAGTCTAGTGAATTGTGGGTATGACCTAGGTCTCGTGATATTGTATTAGCTGGTCCCTTGTAATTCCCATCCCTATTATGAACACTAATCCTTTGAGGTTTGAGAGATATTTGTTAGTTTGAGAGAACAAGCAAAATATCATGAAACATAAAACACTGTATATTATAAACTCACTCACTCATCATCTCTACCGCTTTATCCTGTATTCAGGCTCGGCGACCTGGAGCCTATCTCAGGAGTCTTAGGGCACGAGGCGGGGTACACCCTGGACAGGGTGCCAATCCATAGCAGGGCACACACATACACTGTATACTATAAATTCTAAAACAAACAAAAAATCTTCTTTAAAAAATAAATACATACATAAATAAAAACTGCAAATAATCATGACTAAAGATGCTCTGGATCCAGTGCCTGGGGTGGAGCAAAAGTGTGGTATAGCAGTCTCTGGTACAGCTTGAAATCTGAATATCATTATCCTGGACCTGCTGTCCATCAGACGCTACCCTTTCTTCTTCTACCAGTTAATTAGTGTACAGACACTGTGTCCCAGCATAGAACAATGTTGCCTTCATAGAAGAAGAAACCCAACAACTGTGCCTGTTTTTCTTGCACTAGTGCTGCAGGTGATTAGGGTGCATATTGTGCCCCATACTAAGGATGTTTTCACATTAGGGCCCCGGGATCATTTCCGAGAACATTTGATCCCAAAGTCCGGTTCATTTTGATCAGTGAGAACCTCAGTAAGCGGACTCCAGGTACGGAGGTACTCCAGGTACGCATTGCCGAGCATGGAACGATTGTGTCGATTGAATCAAGTCAATCATGGAAGGCAATCGAGACACATCCCCTGACCTACACAGCCATAGCTAATACAGTAAGGAGGCATGCGAGAATGTCCCTCTTGACATTTTAGCTGTACCTAAGCAACCCATAAAGCCTCACTTTTACCCCAGATCACTTAAACTGATGACCATGAACATGACCATGATCTGACCGTCAGAAGAAGTGAGGAAGAGAGAGAGAGGCCAGGGTGTGTTTGTGCTGCAAATCTGACAGATATATAAAAAGTGTTAAGATGAGGACACTGAAAGCAAACTTTTCTCCTCTAACAACAAGCACACAGTTTTGACTTACCATGCATTAATAAGAAAATATCATTTCTGTGGAATATTTTGCCATTTTCTTTATCTATCTCTCTCTCTCTCTCTCTCACACACACACACACACACACACACACACACACACACACACACACACACACACACACACACACACACACACGAGGATGAAAAGGATAACCTGAGAGAACAAGATCTGTAGGCTTTCCTGTCAAACCTTGTCTGCCTGAGACGTATATGAATATGTATCAACCATTTTACAGTCAGAGCCAAGCACACACAAACACACACACACATACACTATCTTGATCTCCAATCTCTGAGCCATGCAAAATTATCATAAACATCCAGCACATTTGACAGCCAGGAAACACACACACACACACAAATAGTTGTTGCTTAAATGCTATTCAAGCTGATGCAATCCAAGAGGGAAAACAAAAAAACGCAGAAAGACCGAGGAACTGATGAGAGTAGTGTGTGTGTGTGTGTCAAAATATCCGAGCTCCACATCTGACGGGGTTTGGGTGTGGGGGCAGGGAGGTATGAGGCGACCCAAACAGAAGACAGGTTAGTTATTTACAGAATGATGAGGTCATGCAAGGAGAGAGAGCGATAGAGAGAGAGAGAGAGAGAGAGAGAGAGAGATTCTATAAAGAATTACAGTTCTCCTATTGTTATTCCAAAGAAAAACTGAAAGCACACTCGCTCTCTCTCTCTCTCTCTCTCTCACACACACACACACACACACACACACACACACACACACAGGGATGAAACAGCAGTTTCACCAAGATGAGCTGATCAACTGACAGTCACACAGCAACACGGTTTGTCACCCTACACGCTCCTCCTCTTGTCCATTAGGCCACTACTGAGCACAAGTTTGTACACCCCTCTGTATGGAAGTGTGTGTGCAGTACAGAGCCAGAATGCAGAATCAATGAGAAGACATGCGAGACGTGACTGTCATTTAAACATGTCATGGAGGTACAAATACTGTACCTACAAGTGTGTGTGTGTGGTCATTAATATTTAATAATGTATGAATAACAGATTAACTACCAGTACAGCTTTAGTTGTTTTTTTTTCCATTCAAACACTGCAGTCTCCATGACTCCTCCCCCTCTCTCTCTCTCTCCCCCTGTCTCTCTCCCTCTGACTCACTTTTTCCCCCAACTCAGCAAATCCAGACCCTTAAACTGCGAGACAGGGGGCTCAGCGTTATGAATCCTAGAACACACACACAGACACAGCATAACTTTAGAGGTCATTGCCGCTGTTAGCGATGACATCATGTCCCTGAGCTAAAATAGGACGGAGGATCGCAAAGAAAAGTAAATGAAGTAAATAGGAAAAGGAGGGCAGGACGTGTAGGCCAGTATCAGACGCTCCCTGTATGTACGACTCTCCCATCCGGAGGAGTTCAGATCATCGTCTGAAGCGACACGTGAGCTTGTGCGTTCGGTGGATCGGCCGTTCAGTGGATCTACTTATAGTTATTTCTAATCAAGTCATTCAACTTGGGTGAAACATGACAGTTATAAACATGATTTCGTACAATTCACTGGTTAACTGTAGCCTGATGAATCGATGTTGAAGTTCCTGGGAGGTCAAACCAATCTGCAAAGGTCTGAAAGAAGATCTAAAAGTTTACCCTTAGCTGAAACAATATCAGATGCTTCTGATAGTCAGGAACAAACAAGGAACCACCGAAGCAGAGGTCTGCAATGAACCCAAAGCACAGTCAAGTTGAGCTACGGTTATAGACCGCTGTCCTTGTTCCAGGATACAAGCGTCAGGGGTGTTGATTTATTGCCTGCAGCACGCCTGACTCTGCTACAGCAGGTAGCGATGTTCCCCCTTTCATCTTGAACCGTGAAACATGGACAATTTTACAGCACCTTTCGCACATGCTATAAGCTTTACTTCTTGTACAAATGAGAAAAAGGAATGTCACCCCTTGTAGTTATGCATTAACGTGAATGAAGGCAAACGACACCAGCGTATTGTTAGCGTCATCTTCCACTCACTCCATCATCGTCTATACCGATTTATCCTGTCCACTCCATTCACACACTACAGCCAATTTTGGGGAAAACCAATTAGCCTAATCTGCATGACTTTGGACTGAAACCTACCAATCACGAGAACATGCAAACTCCATGCACACAGATGTGGGAATCTAACGTGGCCTGGAATTGAACCCAGAGATGCAAGATGACAGTGCTACCCACTAAGCCACAGTGCTGCCCCAGATAAAGCACTTTTTTTTTTTGTTCAGCTTTCGGGTCAGGGGGTGGGAACTGTGCAGCCTGTTCAGAGTGACTAGGCTGATTTCCAATTGAGGTACATGCTCAAGTAGTAACCACATTATCAGAGTGTGCAAATCCGACCATGAGAAGTTCGACTTATTACTATTTCAGTCTGATTAATGCGTTTATGTTAAAACTAACATAAGATCACATAAATGTCCTGTCCGTCTACGTTCATCCCCATGGACCGAAAGACTGTGTCCAAGGAAGACACTCCTGCTTCAAAATCCGCACCTTCGAGCTTGACTAAGTTTGCATCTGACCACACAGGGAAAAAAAGGCATTTTAGAGGAACGTGTGAAACCGAACTGCTTTTAAACAACTGTGAAGCATGGTGGTGGTAGCAGGATTATGCTTTGGGGATGCTCTGCTTTGAAGAAGAACCTCAAATCATCAGCTTGACAGTTAGTATCCTAACAGAATGGTGAATACAAATACACATCAAAGATGGTTAAGGAACAGATAAATCAGAATTCAGTAAACCGGTTAGAACCGCAAACCTACTGTATATTAAAGACTTGTGGACTGTGCTTACAATTCAGCATCATGCCAAAAAAACCAACACGTTTAACAAAACTTTACAGATTCTGCCAAGAATTCATAAGGAAAGTGCCCACCAAAACTTTTTTAATACAAGTCTTTAACATCTGAATGTCCTGCAGGACATTAAGGCTTTCATTTCAGCTTTCCAAAGCAAAACCCCAACCCAAGCAGACACTTTTTCTTAGACGCAGATGTTATTTTTCTAGTTCTGCGCCAAAAAGAATCCATCCAACGTTTCACAATAGTGCACCGTGTGTGTAATCCGTTTGCATTTATAATGGTTATAGAATTTATTAGTGCTGAGCAAACTTTCTGTCGCGTGGCCAAACTCTAACCTCGTCAAACCGTGATGTGACCCTTTTTCTGTTTTAATTACCACTATGGTTTTCATGGTTGGCCATAACCACTGATGATCTGTGGTGAACTGTTAATGGTTGAGTATTAGCATTATTTCCCATTATTTCCTCAGTGCAGGAGCGAGACAATTTAGGAAAAAGACTCTCTGTATAGACTTTGCTATGCTTTTCAAAATGAAACAGCATTTTAACCTGAACATTACATGATGACACACTGTTCAGGCCTCACACACAGGCATGTTTGAGGTTAAGCATGTATGATGGGCATTTTCAAGTTCAACTGTTTCTTGTGAATGAAGAAGTACAGTGACCCCTTACTCACTCACTCACTTCTATACCACTTTATCCTGTATACAGGATCCTGGAGGGCCTGGGGCCTATCCCAGAAGACATAGTGCACGAGGCAGGGTACACCCTCATTCACACATGAACAATTTGAAAAAGCCAGTTGGCCTAATCTGCATGTCTTGCATGTCTGGACTGTGGGAGAAAACCCTCCAAGTAGGGGGAGAACATGCAAAATCCAGGCCCACAGACCCAAGGTGGGAATCAAACCCAGACTATTGAGGTGCGGGCGACAGTGCTAATCAATATGCTAACTGATGATACTCCTAGCCGCAGTATAGAATGACGGTAGAATGGTGCAAACACTTTAAAGATGGCGGTTCGTCCATGAACAACAATCCCAGTCGACGAAGCCGTTCCCATGAACATTCATTGAGTGGAAACAAATAACCCTTGAAAACCCTTGACATAATTTTATAAGAGATGCATCTGTCTGTGGGAACTGTACACACCATAATTCACCAACACCACTTGCACATTACAGGATTGCCACACCACCCGTACAGTCCCGACCTCGCAACAAACCTTTTGCACATGTTTGGGAGTTCCTGGGAGGCCAGCGTTTCCTACGTCCAATCACGACTTGGGACATTGATGGTATCCACTAAGCATTAGAGATAATGTTGTAGGCAGGGGCGGATCTACCGTGGTGGCAATTGCCACTCTAAGAAAAAGCCTTGCCACCCCATTTGCCACCCCAGCACTAGTGTACTAGTGTTCTAAAAATAAAAGTTTTTTAATTTATCTGACGTTCCAATCCAGATATCAGGTTCAAGTCAATCACACCTTTATTTCATTTTTATAGGACAATGTAAAATGTGCACTCTAGTGTATACACCTAATAAGAATAGCGTTGCTTGCTTCAGTGTT
Source organism: Clarias magur (assembly GCA_013621035.1). Lineage (NCBI taxonomy): Eukaryota > Metazoa > Chordata > Actinopteri > Siluriformes > Clariidae > Clarias > Clarias magur. The sequence continues at coordinate 350,505 of QNUK01000557.1, forward strand.
GCCACTCCTCATAATTTTAATGCCCCCCCATGAATAATTTTCTAGATCCGCCCCTGGTTGTAGAGGGGTATAGAAAAATAAAGCTAGTTTTACTAGTGCTGCACAATCAAGAGTCCTGAATTGACTTGAACGTTCCTCATATATATGCAAGAGATACCACACATACCCATGTCACTGTGGTCATGGTCAAGCCATTCACACGTGCGTGCTTTATCGCCTCATGAATATTAATCAGCGCTGAATTGGTGCTCAGCCAATCAGGATCGAGCTCTGGTTGAGACACCGACATTCCCAGCTCTCACGTAAACACGGGGTGAAATAAGGCGCAAACACGGGCGCAAACAAACCCTGCTCAATCTGCAGGAACATTTAAGCACAAGGAGAAGTTTTAGAAATGATAAAAAAACTAAGTCCAGAAAGCTTTGCTATAAATATATCTGTCATGGCGGTGCCGCATTAAAAACAAGCCCTTATCTCTGGGGTTAGAGCTCATCCCAAACGCATCACACGCACGTGCATTGATAACGCGAATCATTCCGAATATAAAACACACCCGTTTAATATACGTTTAATATATAATGATATTTAGATACAAGTACCTATTCTGTGCTGTATTGACGGCCCAGCTTGTCTTGAGGAGGGGGCTAACCGCTTCAGCGCAGATACGAGCCCTGTTTAACTCATTATTCCTTCATAAAAACCTATATAAAATTGTTATATTAGCATGATGCTAGTCAAATAAACCGTCGCCATGAAGATTGAAATAACCGAAGCCGCCGAGGGGGCTCGCTAGTTCAGGCACGCGCGCACACGCAGCTCGCGCTCGCTCTGTAGCTCTCAAGGGCGACAATCTTTCCAGAAGTTTCCGTTATTAACCTTTAAACCGCGCTGCCGTGGTCAGAAAGAAATCCCTAACCCGATCACTCTGCATACCTGAGAAGTCAGGAACACTCGTTTATCCTTTTTTTTCTCGTCCTGCGTTCCAGCTCAACGTTTCTCTCTCACTATCCGTTTCTCTCTCTCTCCTTTTCTGTCTCTCCTCCCTTCCAGATGTCGCGCAGGAAGAGCGCGCGCCAATCAGGGCGCGAGCCAACAGGAAGCTCTCATTCTCCGTTGCTTTTTTTTCTCACGTTAGAGAGAGGGAGAGAGAGAGAGATAGAAAGAGGGGTGTGTCCCAATCCGACCTAGGGTTTTCCTGTGAGGGAAAAACAATATGGACAAAAGTATTTGGCCAAACCTGATTATATATATATTCTATATGGACATTTGTACCCAAATACATACACTTCAGTATGGAGTCTTTTGCAGTTCCGCTTTTCTTGAAAGGCTGTCCACAGGATTTTGTTGTGTTTCTGTGAGAATTTGTGCCAATTCATTCTGTGGAGCGTTATTGAGATCAGGCACTGATGTTGGACGAGATCAGCGTTATTGAGATCAGGCACTGATCAGGCACTGATGTTGCTCACGATCTCCGTTGCAGTTCATTCCAAAGGTGTTCGATGGGGTTGACGTCAGGGCTCTGTTAGGGCCTGTTAAGTTCTTCCACACAGAACTCATCAAACCATGTCTTCATAGTCCCCCCAAAACTGTTGCCACAAAGTTGGAACCAAAACATTATCCATTATCCAATATCCAATGTTCAATAATTAATAGGTTTGGCCAAATACATTTTGTCCATATAATGTATGTATTTATATTTTTAGGTCTAGCAATCCTGTAGGCTGAACCTTGATATTCAGATAATCAACCTACTGTAATACTGAGTAGTGCTACTGATATTCTACATCTTTTCGGTGTAGATTGATCTTCTACATAGTAATAGGTTTGCCGTATGCAGTGTGACCCAAACATTACCTAAGCATGTATTTAAGCAATATCACACGAGTGCTGTACTGCTTGATATAACATGGCTGTAATGAACAGTAGTGGGCACAAAATTGCAGGCCAAGCTTTAAATAAAAGAATGTTTCAAATGTAATTGTTTCAAGTGTGTTTATTTTAAGATAATATAATGTTATGCATAAGAGATGTGTTTTCTGGATGGAAGTGTTGTGTACGGCGCGTCCGGTTTTTAATGTGGCTTTTGGCAGGCAATTACTCTCTCTTAGTACTGCGGACCATACCGACCTTGTGACTGGCAGTTTGTGTAACTGAGGAAAATGATTTCCTCCTTTAATCCAAAAGAATTTACATGACCCCAAAGGAAAAAAGTCCAGTGGTAGTGTAGGTCTTGATCTGGTTAATTTTTCTGTTTCAGATTAGTGCTGAGCAATTAATCACATAAAAAATCAAAATTGCAATATAGACCTGTGCGATTATTTATGCGCAGGTGTATAAATAATTCATTTATTATTCACTTATAGAATTGTCTGGAATTTACAATATGTAGAGTTTGTCAGTAATCAATCCCTGCTTTCCATTATCACTAACAAATACAAATGAGGATGGCTTCAATTGATATATATAATATATATATAATATAATTGATAAATATATTGTGACACTTTATAAACTCTCTTCCTTAGTTTTGATTCTGGAAAGTTGCTTAGTGACAATGATCGCTGTTAAAAAGCAATATATAGTGGTGCAGTGGTAAAGTGCTTGCTCTATCATCCGGAGATTGCGAGTTCGATTCCCAGGTAATGCTGTAACCTTTCACAGCAGGAGGTCTAGAAAGAGCTGATTGGCTGAGCCCTCTCAGAGGGGAGGGGTGAGAGGTATTTAGTGCTCCCACATTAATCACGGCTCTATATCCAATCAGGGGCGTCTGTGAGCTCACTGTCCTCCGAGTGTTACTCTGGTAGTAGCTTAATGTGGGAGCCCCCCTAATGACGGGGAGGAAATGGACACGATTAAATTATTGGGAGAAAAAAAAAAGCCATATATAAATATAACTTAATTGATGTGATTTTAAGTATTTGTATAAATTTTAAGTTCCTAAAAAATATTGGTGAACATCATCTTAATGAGATCATTAGTCCTTAAGGTGTGTTAGATAAAATACAAAATGTAAATGTTTAATAGTAATCACAATTTAAATCTCAATAATCGCAATTTGATTTCCTTTAAATAAAATTTTACTTTATAGTTATCAGATATATAAAATGCATAATTTAGGGCCACCCTGTATATATAAACGGTGTGTGTTTTATGAATGATTGTAGCTACACCTCTTACTGACTGATCGAGCTAAGTACTAATCAGATTACTTAAGTGTAACTTGAATCCAGTTAGTCCCATTGTCTGATTTTTTTAAAAACATGACTTAAGAGTATTTCTTACCACGTTATCACACCTACAAACGAAATCATGCAGCGATAGTGATCCAGTCCATAGTGTCAAATCGTCCTCTATGTAGTTCACTTTTTAACCCAAACACCCATTAATACAGTATATATCCGGATATGGTATACTGTTCAAAGTCCCTGTTTAACTTGAACAGCATGTTTAAGTGTTCGTATAGTGTTTACATTATAGAGCGGTTCATGACTGAAGGAACTGGAGATCGATTTGAGACACACCCGAAAACTTGGCTGAGGCAAAGGCAAGAAAATAAACAGAGCAAATGTACAGAAGTGTTAGCCCACAGCAAATATAAAGCTCTTTAAACTACTATTCCCTGTTTATTATTTTAATATATATGACTAAATCAGTCAAGAATCCAGCAAAGGTTTAAATGCTGATGAAGTCTGGGGGGAAAAAAAGTCAGAATGTCTTGTCTTTTTTGGTAGTGTTACAGTATGGAGCAATTCAGCCCTCTCAGTCTGGTGAGGAAGCAAACTAAATGAATAAAATGTGAGTCAGGATTAAGTGTGTGTGTGTTTGAAATCGAGCCGAGCCACGTCTGTTCCTGTAGAGGAGGGGGTGATATCATTAACCATCTGTGCTCCTTTGTAACTTTTAACTCTGAGCTGCTCACAGCCGGGGGTCAGGGCTAGGACTTTGTGTATGTGTGTGTGCGTGTGTGATCCTTGACCCTAGTCTGCCCCAGGCTAAGTTCAGTTCACACTAAGGGTTTAACTGAATTCCTGCACTGTAGTTTTGCATATGTCATTACATGTATTCAGAATTATTTTCCTTTCCTTGCAGTGTGATTATGACAGACTGAGCTGTACAGGAAGCTGCTTGTGTATTAAAACCAGTGTATTTTATCTTCCTTTTGTTCAGGATCTACATAGCTTGCAGTCGGATCTGCTGAACTGGTTTCTTTCTGCCGGTTGATGTGCCACCTGTAGACAATCCAAAAACAGACAGCTGAATATTCCAGTGTCGCATCCTAACCAAACATTTGCTCTCTCTCTGTCTTTAGTGAAGGTCTGAGAAGGGAGGCTGCCAGGAGCACGATCCAGCACTCTCATACACCAACACACTCACATCATACTAAATTCTCTACTTTAACACAAACCCCGAAGAGCTTCTTGCAGAAACTGGAACTCTGCAGACTCCAGACACGTCTATATTTGGAAATGAGAGTCGATCTCTGAGTGGGCGTGTCTTTCTTGGGATTCCTCTTTCCTTATGATTATGTGGTGTACTTGAATATGTCAGGAGCATGACCTAGGGCCCTGGTGTCACAGGAAATGATTACTGACGGAGTCGTGTGGTGTTGTGTAGGCCGAGTCAGTCGTACGGTGTAATCAATGCTGCATACAACCGCTAACAGGAGAATCAATACGACTGTTCTGAAGCGATAAATGACTTTTTTTATACAAATCCTTTGAAATGTTTTGTTTATAGACTGTGGGTTTCTGAGAGAGAAAACAATTTGATGTTTTATTATAAATGAGGCTACATGATGTCATGATATTCATGTGCTGAACTTGTTTAACTAATGATCAGAGAGAGCCAAGGGATTAGTATAATGAGGAAAATAAAAAGGGGGAGACAAGAAGGAAGAGGGAAAATTAACAGAAGAAAAAAAAACAAAAGGACAGAAATGGCAAAGGAAAAAAGAAGGAAAAAGCAATAAATGCAATAAAGCAATAAAAAACGTTACACTAAAGAAAAGAGACAACTTAAAAGAAATAAAAACAAAATGACAGAAAGAAAGCAATAAAATGAAAGAAATTAAACAAAGAATGGAATAAAAAACTTAATTATTTAAAGAAAAAAGTCCAAAAAAAGAAGGTTAAGAATGACAAAGAAAGAACAAATATTTAAGAAAAAGTAGTTTAGAATGAAAGGAAATTTTTTAAAAGAATGAAATAAAGAAGAAGACAGGTTGAAAAAGACAGGTTAGGAAAGTTGCAAAGAAAATGATTGAATGCAAGAAAGAAACTAATGTCACAAAGAAATTGTTTAAAATAAAGCAAAGCACATTGAAAGAAAGTAAAAAAAAAAGAAAAGAAAAATATAGCAGAAAAGAAATAAATACAGAAAAAAAGAGAATGAAAGAAATGTGAGTGAAAAGTGTGATGAAAAGAAAGAGAAAAAGAAATGAGAATGGAAAGTAAAAGAAAAACGAGTAAAACAAATAAAAACGCAGGGAAGTGTGATAGAGGAAGAAAGTAAATGATATGTTTGTGATCTGTAATGAAGCCAAGGGAAAACAAAGAAGCGAAACATCGACTGAAGTGTTTATGTTCAACTCTTCAAGACTTCAACTTTGTGCAGTTTGAGGATAAAGTTGGCAAACCCTCTGCTGCCCCCTGCTGGTGGACTTCACTGCCATGTCGCTAACGCTTTGCAGTGTGTGATGAAACACCTCAAGTCTTACATTATTTTACATAATTCAGATGCTGTGTGAATACAAGTGGGCTTGTTGCCAAGGCGACCAGGGGAGGTCAATAGGAGGAGGAAGTCATACACTCGCTCATCCACGGGTCTGATCAGAGCCATGAAGCCTAAAGGCAAGGTGTTCATGGCATGCATTCACAAAGGGTTTGAAGAACACTATTTTTAGCATGCTTTGAACATCAATGCGCTTCAACACCACCAACATTTAAAAGATGTTGTGCAAATGTGTTCTAGCAACAAAGATTTTATACGCTAATATGACACGTTTAAGCTGATGGTAAACTCTTTACGAACATGTTCAGCAGAAAAGCATCAGAACATGTGAGAAGTTGAATTTGAATGCATTACTCGTTATTTATACAACTTTTGAACTTTAATAATACTAGATAATAATAATTTAAAAAAAACATACACACCATGTTGTATCATGGCTGAAAAGTTTATTTCGGATTAGACCTTCAACTGAATACTCCAGACACAGTCATGTTGTATACGATCATACGTCTCTCCTAACTACTAATTCTTCTTGTTTTTTAAGCTGTGAAATGTTTGACATCATTTTAGTCACGAATACGGAGGACATCATGGTTACAAGTTAAAGACGAAGGAAGCGAACGAGAACACACACGCACACAAACACGCACAGAAACACTTTCTTGCTTCTTATTCAGGGCTGTGTGCTACATCGTAAAAAATAATAATAAAGAAAATCACAGCAGGCTGGAAAATCCGGGCGAGTTGTCCAAAGTCCAAGGTCGTGTGTGAGCAAAACGGACTTTTTTCGATCCGTGAGAAATGGAATGAAAGCGTACTCTGATCGACTGGGAATACACACCACTCACAGTGCTGCAGGGCGCGCGTTACGGCTCTGGACATTGTGTGATGATTTATTCAGTGTGCTCGCTCGATCCTGTGGAGAGTCGTTCGGGTAACCGGGTAACATTTGCTTTGATCTCGTTGTCAAGCGTGTTTGTATGTTGACGGCCAATTGCGGGGACGTAGAAATAAATAGAGCTGGTTAAGTTTGTGTATCGCACGCCGTCTTGATCTGGGACCCAAACAAAAAACAAAAAAAAAAACGGGGAAACGGTTTGCATCAGGAAGCGATCGATTCTTTCTCTCGGTGTCTGCGCTAATAAAATAAAAGCCTTAAGTTAGGAGTGTAAACAGGGTATTCCCTTAATAATATATAATAATTACCTCCATCATCGACGCACAATATTTCTTAAGGCATCGGCACAGACGTAGCTATGCAATAAAATTACGAACCCGTAGAAAACAAAACAAACCAAAAGAAAAAAAAAAAAAGTTTTACTATGTACAGGTTGATCAAGTGCTACTCCACTAGTGGTCCACAAGGGAAGATAAGGGAGAGTGTGTTAGCTGTATATATGTGTATGTGTGTGTGTGTGTGTGTGTGTGTGTGTGTGTGTTGCGTTTGTGTGCGTGCGCGTCAGGCTTTTTCGCCACTCTCTTGTCTAAAGTGATAGCGGATAGGAGGGCCGGGCAGATCCTCGTCCCCGTCAGTCTCTGGCGCAAAAGACACAGTGAGGTCGACGTACTTCCTGTCTGCCGACGGCTTGATCAGCTTCTGCATACTAGAGGAAGAGAGAGAGAGTAAGAGAGAGATAAGAGTAGATAAGTTCAAACTGTGACATTTCCTGCTGGAAGACAGTATCTGTTACGTAGCGCTGCCTTACGTTAGTTTAAGTCTCTTGCTGTGGCCAGGCATGATGGGGACGTACAGCATCTTCACTCCATGGACAACCATAGTAGGCTCGATGCCGTACTTCTCCTGAGAACACAACACAACGTCATACAGCCACCGCAATGATATTATATCGATATGATATCATGATACCTAGCTGTTGCTTCATTTCGTCACAATTCTAAGCAAACTCAGCAAATCAATTCCTCCTAACACACAGAATGCTGTGCTGCCTGCCAGTGTGTGACTACTCTAAAGCATGTGACCTGCAGGATTATAGAGAGACTGTATCATTTATTTTAGTTAACTTTTAGAAAGGACAGATACATCATTTTTCGACATAATCTCTTCGACATAATTACTTTTCTGTTAACAAGCTCAAGCTCATTAAAAAATGTTTTCGGCTGAGCTGTGAGCAACGGATGCGCCGCTGTCTTCACTTCTTCATCAGAAGTGAAACATTCGTCCACGTACGGCTGCTTCCAGGGGACCGAACAGATGAAGTTTAGGCTTCGGCTCTTCATTAAGCACTTTTGATTGTTGAAGCTTTTTCCTGATAAAGTTCCAATCCTGGGTCTTTAGAATTCCAGAAAACTGTAAATATTGATGAATATTCCAGCTGACGGTTGACTTTGAACTTTTTGTCAGTCGATGATCGAGGATGTTTGGTTCCGCACTCTGCTGTTTACTCTCAGGCTCGTAGTGATTAATCCATGTCTCGTTATCAGTAATGATTCTCTTTCACCAAGAAACTTTCACCTTTTGTAGATAATCAGTCCAAATTATGTTTGCAGATATCCAATCTCTTCTGTTTATGCTCTTCCATGAGTTGTTTCGGCACAAGGTTTTTTTTTATTTTTTTTTTAAGATTTTGGAGTCAGTGTGGCGATACATGTATCAAAAGAATCGTGATATGTAATTGAATTGATTTGACTCTCATCTCTCTCTCTTAGCTAATGTCCTGTTTTTCTTTCTAAATGGATCGGTCATGTGACTTACCTTGACAGCGTTGATGAAGTCAGACAGGGTGAAGTCTTCATGTCCTACGATGGACCAGCGATCCCAGATGGAGAAGGAGATGTCATCTCTAACAAGATTAAATAAAAATATTAATAATAATGAAAAAAACCCGGAACAGTTAGAACAGAATGATATAACTGCAGGATGTTAGCAAAGTGTTCATGCATCTCTCTCTCGCTCTCTCTGCTACCTACCTGATCTGCGTCCTTTTGACTTGAGCCGTCTCTGTCAGGACCACAACGGGGATGGCCAGGTTGAAAAAGCAGTTTTTAAACGACTCGAAGCCATAGCCACCAGTCACTTTAATCAGCTCCAACGCCACCTACAGGTATAACGATTTTATGTTATTTATTTATTTAAAAAGACAAGATGGTTAGTGATTCATAGCTCTGATTTAAACAGGTCATCTTCAAATTGGGCTTAAATCTCATTCCTCAGAATATAGGACACAATGTGAACATGATGTTACAGTAGGGCTGGGCGATTTTTCTGATTAATTCGAATTAACTTTTTAAGACGATTATTTTTTTTCTTAAATCAAGATGTATTAAAATATTAGATAAATTGTAATTGCACCAATGGCAGAATAATTAAGAGGCAAGATTGTCCGACCACATGATGGCGCGCCTAATTAACCGCGCACTTGTGAGAGTTTTAAATCGATTTCACAGTTTCATTTTGGTTTAGTTCTGCGACGCCCCTCTGTGACTCACACGTGGGAAATATGAGATACAACATGGCAGCGTGCGCTGATGAAACCAAGTAGCTAGTTTCCAACAGAGGCGCGGTTTCTTCAATCGTATGGAAATTGTTCGGGTTCGCAACGTTACACATTGAACAAGCCAAAGCCCGGTGTAAAATTTGTCTGAAGTTTTTTTTTTTGATCAAAGTCTTTTTTATTGGAAATATAAACAAGTTACATATACATACATAGTACACTATTTTTTTTTCTACCCATACCCCTCCCCCCACCCCACAATAAAAACACCAACAATCAAACAACAACAAAAATCTAAACTAAAGAAAAAAAAGAAGAGGAAAAAGAAAAAAAAAACAGCCAGTCAGCAGAAAGAAAAAAGGAAGAAAAAGAAAGAAAATTAAATAAATTACGCATCAAACAGAAAATGTAATGAAGGAAGTATTAGAAACAGAGATTAAAAAAGAAATCTTTTATTACAGATCCAGTTGCTCTGCATCTATATTTTCAAAATGGCTTATGAATGGTTGCCAGACAGCATAAAATTCCTGAGTCGATCCCCTTATAGAATAGCGACTCTTTTCTAGGTGAAGAAAGTACAAGATCTCTTTAATCCAATGAGCGCCCACTGGTGGTGACGACTCCTTCCACTTAGGCAGGATCAGTCTCCTAGCGAGAAGGCAGCTAAAGGCGATCATATTGGCCGTGGCGTCATTCAGACGAGCACCACTTGGGTCAACACCAAAAAGTGCAATAAATGGGGATGGTTCTAATGGTATCTGGCATATTTTTGACAAGGTATCAAAAATAAAACTCCAAAAATTGTTTAGCTTTGGGCATGTCCAGAACATATGCAGTAGTGTAGCTGGTTCCTGCTTACATCCATCACACGTGGGATCAAAATCCTCTCTAATCTTTGCCAGTTTAACCTTGGACCAGTGAAGCTGGTGAACAATTTTAAACTGAATAACTCTGTGTTTGAGGCAGACTGATGATTGAGGCAGACTGATGACTGATGATAGTAAATTCTATGTATTATCTTTTGCCACAGTTTATCTGAGATTTGTTCTTGTAAATCATTTTCCCATTTATCTTTAAGTAGATCTAATGTGGCTGAGTTACTTGTGTTTAATAATTTGTATAGAACACTAATCATCTGTTTGGTATCTGGTTTACAGCTAAAAACAGAATCTAAAAGGGATGGAGAAGGAGACAAAGGGAAAGACTCAGAATTACAGGAAATGATATCTAAAAAAATGTGTTCTGGGAATGTTAAACTTTTGTATAAGTTGTTCAAATGAGCCAAAGATATTATCAATATAAAGATCGTATAATGATACAACACCACACTCAAACCAAACCCCAAAAGCATTATCTGTATAAGAAGGAGCAAACATGCAGTGCCCATTCAGTGGTGCTATCAAAGATAGATCTGTAAGCTTAAATGACGCCGAAACTGATTCCAAATTTTAACAGAGTGTATAACCAGTGGGTTTGAGGTAAAAGAAGATGTGGGTTGTTTTTGTGGCAATTTAGCACATAATAATGATGAGAGCGATATTGATCCCATGGATGCTTCCTCTACAGCTACCCAGACGGGAGGGTTGACGGCACACTGCGCCCAGAATAACATCGCCCTCACATTAGCAGCCCAATAATAATAAAGAAAGTTTGGAAGTGCCATTCCTCCTAATTCACGGGGCCTCTGTAGGATACTTTGTTTAATACGTGGTTGTTTTTTATTCCAAATAAAAGTACAAATCTGACTACTTAAGTTATTGAAAAAAGATTTTGTTAAAAAGATTGGAAGACACTGAAATAGGTAAAGGAATTTTGGAAACAGATTCATTTTAACTGTGTTTATTCTTCCGCCCAAAGAGAGAGGTAGCAGGTCCCATCTTTCGCGATCTAATTTTGTTTTGGAAAGTAAAAGCTGATAATTCGCCTTACACAGATCTGCATGGTTATGTGTTATCCAAATCCCTAGATATTAGATTTTTCTGGGACTACTCTTAAAGGGGATCGAATCAGGAAACGGTGCTATATTGTTTTTAATTGGCATCATTTCACTTTTTTGTAGATTAACTTTATAGCCAGATATTTCACCAAAGTCTTTCAGTAAATCCACAAGTTTTGGTAGGCTGTGATGAGGATCGGACATGAAAAGCAGCATGTCATCAGCATACAGGGAAACTTTGTGTTCCACCCCCCCACGGGAGATACCTTTAATATTGGCATTTTCCCTTAATGCGATAGCCAGTGGTTCAATAGCCACAGCAAAGAGAAGAGGTGACAAAGGGCACCCCTGTCTCGTACCACGCTGAAGCTCAAAGAAAGGGGATAAGTTGCTATTTGTCTGAACGGCAGCCAGTGGGGATGAGTATAGCACTTTTATCCATGATATAAATTTAGGGCCGAAACCAAATTTATCAAGAGTATAAAAAAGAAAATCCCAATTCACACGATCAAATGCTTTTTCTGCATCGAAGGAAATAATTGTTTCCAAATTGTCAGATAGAGATGGGTTATAGATAACATTCAACAGCCGCCTAATATTAAAAAAAGAGTATCTGTTGTTTATAAAGCCTGTTTGATCAGGTGAAATAACACAATGCATTACTTTCTCCAGACGGCCAGATTTTTGTATCTGTATTCAACAATGAAATTGGACGATATGAACTACAGTCAAGAGGGTTCTTTTCTTTCTTTAAAATTGAGGAGATAACTGCTTGCCGCATAGTTGAAGGTAATGATCCAGAGAAAAAGCTTTCTCGGAAAACTGACGCCAACAGAGGAGAGAGCTGATTGGAAAAGGTTTTAAAAAATTCTGAAGGATATCCGACTGGTCCAGGTGATTTACCAGATTGCATACTTCGTATTGCTATGGCTATTTCTGTATCGGATATAGACTCATCTAATTGTGATGCTGTATCTACACTTACTGTAGGGATACATAAATTTTGAAAAAAGCCCTCTAATGTCGAGGTATCAACAGATGAAGGAGCGGTATAAAGTGATTTATAATAGTGTAGGAAACAGGTATTGATTGTTAAATTATCAGTACACTTTATACCATGATAATTTTTAATTTCGGGTATAGCTTGTTTAGCCGATCGCTGTCGCAAAAGATTGGCCAACAGTCTACCAGTTTTTTCCCCTTGCTCATAAAATGAGGAGCGTGATTTTAAAACCAGATATTCCGCTTGTTTTGTCGAAATTAAATTATATTCTGCTTCTTTGAGTATAGTTGGTGTAGGTGATACACTGCATATAGAATCCAATTCCTTTATCTTATCTGCTAATTCTGTAAATTTTTCCCTGGTCTCTTTATTTTGTTTTGCACAAAATTTAATAATCTGCCCCCTTAGATATGCCTTTAAGGATTCCCAAACTGTTGAGGATGACATACCTGGAGGTTAGTTGACATTTAAAAAGAACTCTATCACTGAACTCATAAAGCTCACAAACTTCTCATCTGAGAGAAGCGAGGAGTTAAATCTCCAAGGACAATAGTTAGGTCCTGCAGTGGGTATATGGATTGACAGAGTCAGTGGAGAGTGGTCTGATATCACTATGGCTTTATAATCCGAATCTGTTACAAGAGGACAAAGTCTTTTATCTACAAGAAAATAATCTATGCGTGAAAAAGTATTATGTACTGGAAAACAGAATGAGTATTTTCTTGTAGTAGGATTACGGAAACGCCAAACATCTGTCAATCCATAGGCCTCCAGGAAACTCTGTAAAACTTTTGCTGATTTGGATTTGGGCGTTTTTTTTTTTTAGGTGAACTACGTTCTAAAAGAGTGGAAAGAACACAATTTATATCACCTCCTATGATAAGGTGGTGAAAAAAAACCTTCATCATCCCAATTGGGTGCAAAAACATTAGCCAGAATAAGTGGAAGCCCGTATACTTGCCCAACTACGATAATATAACGGCCAGCAGCATCTGCATCTACAGTAGTTGCTACAAATGGTAAGTTTTTATTAATCAGAATAGCAGCCCCCCTCACCTTTGAGCGGAAGGTGGAGTGATATAGTTGTCCGATCCACCCCTCCCTTAATTTAGATTGGTCACATGTGCGTAAATGGATCTCTTGAAGAAAAGCAATATCAGCTTTGAGATGTTGCAAATGAATAAGGACTTTTTTCCTCTTTACAGAATGGTCAAGAGATTTAACGTTCCAGCTAACAAAATTGATCAAACATCCATTAGCCTGTCTAGAAGAAGAAACACCTATTTTTGTCATGAGAAGTTAATAGCAATAGTGAAGCTGCAGATTTACAGAGAATAAAATAGAGCCACGAAAAAAAGAGAGCAATTAAAAAAGAGAAAAGAGAGAGAGAAAAAGAGATTTCAAAAAAGTACTGCTGACTGGCCTGAACCCTACCCAATCACCATAAACAGGTCTAAACATTAACTAGTAAACATCATCCTTATAATGGTTATGAAGTGTTAATTACAAATAGCTTTGTACTGAAACTAAAACAGTACAAAAAAAACAGAACTTCAACATAACTACACTAACTTGTAATAAACCACTATAGCTTTCCCCGGTCAGTACTGTGATTACCGTCCATGTGCTAATGATACGCAATGTCATCCTTCAGTAGTTAAGGTCTGGCTTCTGCAGGAGTAATAACACTATGCTTAACATAGTGCATGGCTTTATCCGGATGTGTGAACATCTTGTTCAGGATGCAGGATACAAAATGCCGAAGCGCACACCATCCTGTCCTTGTAAGAGTTTTCTAACCTCCGTAAATGCCGCACGAGCCTTGGCCACACTCGGAGTGTAATCTGGAAATATGGCTATTTGCTCCCCGTTAAAGCGAAGTGGACCTCGGGACCGGGCTCGGCGCAGCACCATCACACAGTCCTGATGGTAGTGTAGCTTGGCGACAATGGTGCGAGGTTTCCCTCCTTGCGTCTTGGGTCCGGAACTTCTGTACGAATGGTCAATAAGGAGGTCCTTGTCCATCTGCAGAACTTCGGTCAGGAGTTTAGAGACCGACGCGGTGGAGCTTGACCCTGGTTCCTCTGGAACACCCAGGATTCGAATGTTACATCGCCGCATTTTCCCTTCCATGTCGTCATACCTCGCTTTCAGTTCGGTCATTTCTGCCTGCAGGCTCGTTATTGTAGTTTGCATTGAAACCATTTCATCCGACCATGTAGACAGTCCACCCTCCATGTCCCTCACAGAAGCCTCAATCTGGTCCATTTCTGCGCGAGTTGTCGCGACGCAACAGGTGATTTCGGCCTTGAGCGTCTGTAACTCGCCCTTAATGGAGTTCAGTTCTTCGGTCAGTGCACTTTTCAATTCCTCTTTAATTACTGTTAAAATGTCACTCTTGAGGGATAAGAGAATTTGGGATTTGAGGTCTTCGACGTCCATTTTTTCTGATTTTGAGGGAGATGAAGTAGCGGCGCGGCTTGAGCTCGGCTCGCTAACGGGGCTGAGGGCCGAGGATGTGCTGGGCCTAGTGCTGGATGAGCCACTGTATTTGTATTTTCTCAAGCTCGCAGCCATATGTGACACCAAAACAACTACTAAACTTGTCACCAAGTTATGATTCCGACCAGTTAGTGAAATAAACTAGAAATTAAAAAAAAAGGATTTTAACATAAAGTGTTATTATTCAGCGAGAGCCCGACAAAACACGTCCTACTCCATGATCGGCTCTATAGCCCCCCCCAAATTTGTTTATGGTAACTAAAGGAAGCTAATTTACTCGAGCACGACTAATTTCCTCGCGCACCTCAAACAGAATCACACTGTTGAATCGGCGTCGTGTTTGCCGCTGCGAGCTAAACAAGACAAGAGGCAGCACGAAAACACCGGGTAAAAGCAAGGTGAAAACAGTGAGCCCATTTCCCCACTGTATCCCATATGATGAGAGGGGCCACGATGGAAAGATATTACTGATGTTGTGTCGTGTTATATCGCTAAAGACATTATGCCCATATACACAGTTGAAAAAATGCTGTCAGGCTCCCGTTTGATTTTATTCAGCATGTAAGTTGCATGTGGTTTGCAAAATTGTTTAAGTGATTTAATATATATATATACTTTTAATCCAAATAAGCAGGTAATGTTTGGTTATTTTTATTTATTTTAAGCAAAAAAAAATTTTTTAATCGAAAATCGAATTTGGTCTTAAAAAAAAAAAAATCGAGATTCAATTTATAGGGTATATCGCCCAGCTCTACGTTACAGTATAACACTGATCTTGGATGAGACAGACCTCTGCTTTATGAACCTTACCAGTCCGGCGACGGCGGCGGTAGCCGTGGCGATGGCAGGGATGATTTTTCCGGCGATGCGCTTGGTCTGGAGGCGATCAGCGGCTTCGATGGAGTACATGCGGGCTCTCAGGGCGGACGCAGATTCCACGAAATCCATGTGGCCGTTGGCATCGTCATCTTTCTCGAACAGCAACGGCATCATGCGCACGGCCTCTATAGACGGAGAGGGAGAGAAAATGATTGATATGAGGATGATCGACATGATGTTACTGGATCGTGGGGTGTGTTACGCAGCTGTAATGTGCGTGTGTGTGCATAAACAAGTACCAGGTGTGAAGCCAGATGTAATGGCCTCCTCCAGGTTTGATATGGCTTCCCTTTCCTCCTCACTGCTCACGGTCAGCTTCATGTGATCAGGCTTCTTAACTGTTTCATCTGTCTCTATATGCTAATGCACATGAATACAAACAAAATTAATCTATATTCGTATTGTCCGTTAGTTTTAAATGATTAATTAAGATTGCAGATAGTCCCAGACTTACCAACATTCGAGTTACGAATGAAACCACGGTTTTACTTCCAATTCAAATCACAGAAGTAGCTTACATTGTATTGTACAAAAAAAGAGACACTGCAGTGCACCAGACAGCAACATTTACAATTATATACACTATTTTCAGTACGCAATGAGTGTGTAAAATGTCCCGTATATTGTATGTGTGTGCGTGTGGGCGTGCGGGAGAAATGAGTTGGTCTCGCCGGTTTCAATTAATCAGTCCAGGAGCATGATGACAGAAAATGTCTGTCCTGTAAAGCTGTACTCATGGTGAATAATCCTAATTTTGGAAAATCCTCAACAAAACAGAGTTCACAGTCCAATACAATGGAAAACAGCTCTGAGACAAAATGGCTTCAGGGATTCCCCTCACGACTTAAAGGTTTGAGATTAATTTCCTTAGGTGCGATTATGGTTTTTGGGCACATGATGGCAGTATGGAGAAAGGGTACAGGGATTTAGTGAAGTGGATTGGTATTCTTTACATGATATATCTGTGTCAAAAACGTACAACACTCACTTTGACGGACTTAAGAACAAATCTGACTTATGAACATCAAAACTCATTCGTAAGTCGGGAACTACCTGTATTTGTACAGCTATGAAATACTGCTGAACATGAGTGCAACATTTTCACACAAAGTTACATGACAGTGAACCCAACATTATCCAGTTTTTATTACATATAAACTAACAGCTGATTCAACACATCTTAAACGTTTATTTATAATGTATGATGTAGGAGGGGCTACCTTCTCTGCCGGCTTGTACTCTGGAACGTCGACTTCGGACAAAACTCTTGCTACAGCCTCGTAACTGAGGTTCTGTGGTGAAAACAAGTAAGAAATGTAAATGTCACGGAATAAAAAAAAAATTTAAAAAAGGAGAAGAAGGAGAAAAAAAAAAGAAAAGATTTGTACATACGAACTTTACCTTTTCTGAATACGGAACGTTGTAGATCCCTGCAAACAGACGAGCCGTGCTGACCACAAAACCAAAGTGCCTACAGGAGGTTAGATTGTATAAAGAGTATATACAGTAAATAAAACAAATTATACAGCTGGTTTTTAAATACAGCTCTTTGTGTAATTTCAGAATTAAATCTGATTTCACTCACAGCTGGTCTTTGAGATCAAACTCAAGAGGTGATGGAGGTCGTTTGGGAGACTGCCAGAACAGAGCTGGGGGAAAATAAATAAAGTAAATAAGCAAACGACAACACAAATTTAATCAATGGCTTTGGAGGCAGAGTAGCTGCTTAGTCAGTGAGGTGCGACGTCTCTGATGACATTAAGCACGTCTTGGGAGAGACTTACTGCCGTCTTTCAGTCGGGTATCCAGTGGAAATGAGTGCAGTAGTTGTAGTGCCTGATATAAAGAAAAGAAAAAAAAAAACAAGGATATTTTATTAACATTTAATAAATATTATTGCATAGTCACAATTCTGGCATAAGATGCAATGTCTAGAATTAAAACATTTAACAAAGATGGGCTTTAGAAAAATAGCATGAAATGGGTTAAAAAAAAAAAAAAAAATCCACGAAACCCTGACTACTAGGGTTGGGAATCACCAAGGATCAATAAATACAATATTATCATAATACCTAGATGCGGATTCAATTTGCATACCTTTTCAGTAACTACGTGAAACATGTATACAATCTGATCTTTGAAGGCCTAGTACTGTACATTTCCTTGCACTTGTATGGAATATGAAAAAAAAAAAAATCCCCACAATAATCTGTAATCAATCTTTAGTGAATCTTCATTTGCACACTGCTGGGCTGTAAGTGAAAGTGAAAGAACTGTAGTTGCTTGGTCATACCGAGCTCTCACTTTAGGTATTTCACGCGCCCTCACCACGGACTGCTGCGGATATTTGCGCTCTAATGACCCGCGTTTTATCTCATAGTGCCGCTTCACATTACCGTTTTTTATTATCGCCACGAGTTTCAGAACAAACTGGTCTTAAAGTTTTGAAGGTTCTGAAGGTTCACAATCTACTTTCCTTTTCTTGGAGTAAGCCATCCATGGAGTGTCGCACTTTTATTTCTGCTTTTTTTTCCCACATGCTCTGTCTATATACGGTTAACGATCAAGTTGATCGGCTCTGTTGAGTGACAGGTATAGTCACGCCTACCTCAAGGAAAAAGCACTATATTACTAGTACAATATTTATTCTCATTTATCAGAAAAGCATCAGGGTCTGGACAGAACAGTCACTCATCCAGGACTAGACTGAGATTTCCACCTCAGGGCAAATAAATAAATAAAAATTTATATCAATTAAATTTAAATGAAAAAAAAAAATCTACTTTGGATTCAGTGTGGTGATGCATGAATTACCACACCACGTCACTGAATTATTATTTTTTTTATATATATCTGACATCCTTCTTAAAGTGACTGAAGCATAGACTGCTTTATTCCAGCCATTAGTTATGTAGTTGTTTCCTGACAGCAGAGAAACCATATCCAGGCTCCTGCTCTTGTATCTGCAAGATACCTTTCTGCGCACCATGGTGATAAAAAGTGATTATTCAACTTTGCTCTGATGGCTTGTCGTGTTCAAGAGCGGCGTTTAAGTGCTGTGTTACTGTGACGTTACCTTTCTCTTGAAGTATTTGTCGAATTTGAGTCGAGCGAGGGCCAGGCAGTGCTCCCAGCATGTGGGGCGACGACTTAACACCTTAGTGACTTGAAACGCTCCGTCCATGCTCTCCCCAGATTTCAATCTCTACAAAAACAAGACAAGGAAAACACAAAGAATCCACACGGATTGAGCATGAGTATTCGTCACTAGCAGATGCGGTCGTACTACGTTCACTTTTTATTTAAAACCTCTAGCTTACCTGTAATACGTCTACAGCTGACACATGGTTGTGCCAGAACAGGTTGTACATGGAGGGCTTGTGAGTGAAGGCACTTTCAAACTAAACGAGAAAAACAATCATATCAGAACTCACACCAGTGATGAAATAAAGGACAAAAATATGTCGTTCGCTCCGACAGCTTTTAAAGGAAGCATGCTGAGATACTTGTCAGTGTTTATCACAAAAAATATATGTAATAGCAGGTTGTACAGTAAATAACTGCTCGTGTTTGTGTTTGGTTATTTTTATTTTCCAGTTAGAGATCTTAGATATAATTTTAAAATAGTACTGGTTTAATATTACAGTGAGAGTATAAATAATTAAATAAAAATATAATCATGTGGCTGTTAAATATAGTGTTGTGTGTGTCTCTGACCTTGTCCCTGGCCCACTGTATGGTATGCTCGATCACAGCAGGAAATGATTTCAATGTGCAGAACGGTATCTCCTCCTCCGGTGGATCTCTCTACACAAATAAATAAGACTCGCTCATTTACAAAACACAAACACACTTATTTTACCCAAACTCCACACAAGCACATTACACACTTACATGGCTGTTATAGGACTCTGTCAGGTTTGGCACGATCACCTCCGTGTGACCTTTCGTCCCCATGGTCCCCGAGTCGAGTAGCGCTTTCTGATTAGACACGCTCCGACTGTTAAGGAACAAAAACGCAGTTCTGTCGATCAACTCGAGGCTTTAAAGATGATTTAAAATACCATAAGGAACTCTCTTACCTGTCGACGTATCTCCGAGCCTCGACGTTGTCGAGCGCAGTGATGACCAGGCTGATACGCGAGTAGAAAGCGTCGCTGAATGTCTCCTCCGTGGCAGGACACACCTTGTGCAGGTTAGCATCTATATGGAGCTCGGGATTGATCTCTAACGTAACTGCAGCTGCCGTGATGCTTTTCGGCTTCTGCTCAGAGGAACAAGCAATTGGTATTAAAAAATAAAAATGAATAAAAATTAAATATCAAGATATTGACAAATACACAAATTATCATCAAAATATATATATTTTTTTATTAAACAGTACAAACCAAAGGTTTGGACACACCTTCTCATTCAAAGAGTTTTCTTTATTGTGTTCTGTATTGTGTTCTTTAGCCCAAACGCGTCTCTTCTGCTTGTTGCCTGTCCTTAGCAGTGGTTTCCTAGCAGATATTCTAGCATGAAGGCCTGATTCACACAGTCTCCTCTTAACAGTTGTTCTAGAGATGTGTCTGCTGCTAGAACTCTGTGTGGCATTGACCTGCTCTCTGATCTGAGCTGCTGTTAACCTGCGATTTCTGAGGCTGGTGACTCGGATGAACTTATCCTCCGCAGCAGAGGCGACTCTCGGTCTTCCTTTCCTGGGCCGGTCCACATGTGAGCCGGTTTCTTTGTAGCGCTTGATGGTTTTTGTGACTGCACTCGGGGACACTTTCAAAGTTTTCCCAATTTTTCGGACTGACTGACCTTAATTTCTTAAAGTAATGATGGCCGCTCGTTTTTCTTCACTTAGCTGCTTTATTCTTGCCATAATACAAATTCAACCTCTTTGAATGAGAAGGCGTGTCCAAACTTTTGGTCTGTACTGTATATACACAAATTTATTAATGAATAAATAAAAAACATAAAACAACAGAAATTAATTTATTTTAAATATTTTTATACTTAATGAATAAAAAAAAATAAATAAGTGATCAACTATAAAAAATACTATAATATAAGAGAATACTAAATATTAATATCATATAATAGAAAGGAAATAACTTGTAATCGTAATGTAATAATCTTAAAAATGAAGACATTTATTTTTAATTTGAACTGGAAAAACTTAAAATTAAGAAAGTAAAAAATGCAAATTCAAATAAAAATAAAAAAGGCAGGAAACAGGAAATACACTTTTGAAAAGTAACGAGTGAAATGTAACTAAAATTAATAAGTAAAGAAATAATGAAAAAAAAAAAAGCAGTTATAAAATACAGTGGAATCTCGGATTGCGAGTAACGTGGTTTACAAGTGTTCCGCAAACCGAGCAAAGATTTTTAATCGGAAACCGAGCAAGTATTAGTTTACGAGCGCCGAGTATCATGTATCACGCATGCAACGCTTATTTTGACACCGAGCGGCCATCGATCACAACTGAGCCAATGATTTTTCTCTCTCTTGCGCTGTGAGAATTATGGGTAATCGTCTCCCCTGCTGCATCCCGTATCAAAATAAGAGTCCCCTGCTGCGTCTTATAATCAACATCTCCCTCTCTCTTCTATGCGCCCCACACACACCGACACACACACTTACTTTGTGTGTGCGCGTAATTTGACACCGACACATACACACACAAACACAGACACACAGATCTCGCCGGCTGCAAACACGCTTTATTTACACAGAAAACTTTGCTCTGTCGCGATTCTTTTCAAAGGTAAGGTGCTGGTTCATTTTTTATTTTTTACTTTACAGCAGTGATTCCGTAGTATGCTTACGTGAGTATCATTAGAGAGATTTCTTTATTTCCCGTTAAAACAGTGTTTGCATTGTGTATGTTAGTTGTGAAACTTAAAAAGTGAGGTGTGGGAGGGACGAGGAGTTTTACTGTTTAAGACGAGGCGAGGGGCTAATTCCACACACACACACACACACACACACACACACAAATACACAGCGCCTGCGCGCACAAACTGTCTGGATTTATTTTTACTTTTTTTTTTTATGTTAAGTGCAGGATAATTTGTTTTATTTTTACTTTATATGTTGTATTAATTATTTTTATGTATTTATTGTTTTGGGCTGTAAAACGAATAATTAGAGTTTTCATTATTTCTTATGGGAAAAGTCTATTTGGCTTACTAGTGTTTTTGGAATACGAGCCTGCTTCAGGAACGAATTATGCTCGTAATCCAAGGTTCCACTGTAGATTATAAACATTAAAATTAAAATTATTTCTAATAAATAATCATGTATTAATAAAAGAAAGAACGACTGACCTGTATATGATGAGGTCTGAAGAGAAACTGCCGGTTGAGGTTGGACTTCTCTATAAGATCTGGATCGGTGATGCAAACCTGAGACAGACCACAAACCGTAACAACTCATTACCGACACAAACTTCACAAGCAGCTACTACATGCTTTAACCTTCGACCCTACCTCGCCTGAGCATCTGGTCAAGCCCACCCCGAGCAGCGCAAAATTCTTCAGCATCTCACAGCCTATAGCGCCGCAGCCGACCTGCAGGGAATAAGAACGGCAATCGATGCTGTCCCACATGACCTGATGTAATCATCTGAACAAGCCTTGGGAGCAGATTACACAATGACTCGCTCACCATAAAGACCCGAAGCTTGTGCAACTCCAGACAGAAGGACTGGCCGATGCAGGCCCTCAGTGCATCGTATCGATCTCCCCTGCGCGGAAACAAACACGTCTGTAAGCATTTCATAATAATAAAGGAATTCATAACAATAAGGTAAGAATGTGCAGGATCTCATGAACTCCAAGTTGGGTTTCTAACTATTTGAGAAAACTGACTTGGCTAGATCATCTGAGCAGGGAGGCCATATCACTCTACAATGAAATACATCACTCAACACACAAACGTCCTTCTACTTTATTGTCTAAACCAGGGGTCTGGAATTAAAATGTAATAAAGGTGGGTCAAACTTTGAGCCGTTTATGTTAGGATTCAAGTAGAAAATAAATAAACCTTGAATATTTACTTGCATTTGTATGGAATTTTGTATGTTTGTATGGTGTAAATGAACGTGAAAGGACTCTGGTTGCTCGGTCATACCGCGCTCTCTGTTCCAGTATTTTGCTCACTCTCACATCAGATAGATCTTTACTCTATATCTCATACTGGCACTTCGCATTACTGCTTTTTATTATTGCCACGGTTTATTAATCACAACTTCCTGCAGGAAACAAATATTATATTGATCTGTCCATTCATCTCAGAAGCGTAGGTTTTCGGAGTCTACTTTCCTTTTTTCTTTTTTAAGTCGTGCTTTCTTCATTTATACACACACAGGCAAATTCATACATTTAGTGTGTGGGTTAGTTTGTGCTTCCTTAAAGCTTTTAGAATCTACATGAAAAGAAAGAAGGAAAAGCCTAGAGTTCTCTCTTGAGCGAATCTCACATTGTGATGACGGAGTGTGTGATTAGTATAATACCCATGTTAATGTATTGTACATATATATTTTTTTTTAAAACCTCACCTTGGTGCGAATTCCTCTACTGGAAGAGACTGAAGAGGCTGGACCACTTCTAAAGCATCCAGGTAAAACTACACAGAAACAAACAAAAAGAAAACCGTCTTGCATAACATGACTTGAATAGATCCCTGGTACTAGTGTGTGTATCTCATAAGCTTGTTAAAAAAAAAAAAAAATGCACAGCTGAGACAAACGTCTGTTTACAAAGTGTCTCTCAAAAGTGATTTTTAAACTCTTTTGCTGAAAACAGGAACATGTACACAACAGCAGTACAGCTTGGTAGCGAGTTTGACCTTTGACCTACCCACTGCTGAAGCGGCGTGAACTTTCCGGTAAGAGCCTTGAGCACTTCTTGACTGGCGATGCCTCCTACGGCGGCTGCCAGGGGAGAGAGGCAGCCTCTCGCACAACGTGACACACACCTCACTAATGACGTTTTCACGTTCACCTAAACGCAAACAGGACTGTTAATATTGTCGGGAAAAAAAAACTAAATATGAACAAACAAACAAACAAATGTGCGCTTACTTTGTCTTTAAGCGTCGCGCCGACGTCCTCGGTGATCTTCAGCAACAGATCCGAATCCTGCGAACAGCTACA
Source organism: Clarias magur (assembly GCA_013621035.1). Taxonomy (NCBI): domain Eukaryota; kingdom Metazoa; phylum Chordata; class Actinopteri; order Siluriformes; family Clariidae; genus Clarias; species Clarias magur. Next base: position 374,156 of record QNUK01000557.1, read on the forward strand.
GAGAGAAATAGAGACGATATAAGATAGATGGAAAGAAAGACGAGCGGTATGAAAAGAAAAAGACAGTGTGTGGTTACCCTGTATTTGGCAGTCTGTTGTGTTGCTCTTGGAAGACGTCCAGAGCTATCATAGTGGTGTGGATCTGAAGCGGTGCCTGATGGGAAACATAATCAACACAACATATGTTGTGGACAAAATTGTTGGTACCCTTCGGTCAAAGAAAAACTCACAATGGTCACAGAAATAACTTTAATCTGACAAAAGTAATAATAAATAAGAATTCTATGAATGTTAACCAATGAAAGTCAGACATTGCTTTTCAACCACGCTTCAACGGAATAATAAAAAAATGAACTCATGGAACAAGCCTGGACAAAAAATGATGGGACCCCTAACTTAATAGTTTGTTGCACAACCTTTTGAGGCAATCACTGCAATCAAACGATTCCTGTAACTGTCAATGAGACTTCTCTGCAGGTATTTTGGCCCACTCCTCATGAGCAAGCTGCTCCATGTTTCATCTCCTTCCAAAGATGCTCAATAGGATTGAGGTCAGGGCTCATAGAAGGCCACTTTAGAATAGTCCAATGTTTTCCTCTTAGCCATTCTTGGGTGTTTTTAGCTGTGTGTTTTGGGTCATTGTCCTGTTGAAAGACCCATGACCTGACTGAGACCCAGCTTTCTGACACTGGCCAGCACATTTCTCTCTAGAATCCCTTGATAGTCTTGGATTTCATTGTACCCTGCACAGATTGAAGACACCCTGTGCCAGATGCAGCAAAGCAGCCCCAGAACATAACAGAGCCTCCTCCATGTTTCACAGTAGGGACAGTGTTCTTTTCTTGATATGCTTCATTTTTCCGTCTGTGAACATAGAGCAGATGTGCCTTGGCAAAAAGTTCCATTTTTGTCTCATCTGTCCATAGGACATTCTCCCAGAAGCTTTGTGGCTTGTCAACATGTAGTTTGGCATATTCCAGTCTGGCTTTTTTATGATTTGGTTTCAACAATGGTGTCCTCCTTGGTTGTCTCCCATGTAGTCCACTTTGGCTCAAACAACGACGGATGGTGCGATCTGACACTGATGTTCCTTGAGCATGAAGTTCACCTTGGATCTCTTTAGAAGTCTTTCTGGGCTCTTTTGTTACCATTGGGATTATCCGTCTCTTTGATTTGTCATGAATTTTCCTCGTGCGGCCACGTCCAGGGAGGTTGGCTACAGTCCCATGGATCTTAAATTTCTGAAGAATATGTGCAACTGTAGTCACAGGAACATCTAGCTGCTTGGAAATGGTCTTATAGCCTTTACCTTTAAAATGCTTGTCTATAATTTTCTTTCGAATCTCAAAAAGACAACTCTTTCCTTCGCTTCCTCTGGTCCATGTTGAGTGTGGTACATACCATGTCACCAAACAACACAGTGACTACCTGGAGCCCTATATATAGGTCCACTGACTGATTACAAGATTGTAGACACCTGTGATGCTAATTAGTGGACACACCTTGAATTAACATGTCCCTTTGGTCACATTATTTTCAGTATTTTCTAGGGGTACCATCATTTTTGTCCAGGCCTGTTCCATGAGTTTATTTTTTTAAATAATTCTGTTGAAGCATGGTTGAAAAGCAATGTCTGACTTTCATTGGTTAACATTCATAGAATTTTTTAAAATTATTACTTTTGTCAGATTAAAGTTATTTATGTGACCATTGAGGGTTTTTCTTTCATTGACCGAAGGGTACCAACAATTTTGTCCACGTGTGTGTATATATATACACACACACACACACACACACACACACACACACACACACACACATATAAACACACGCACATATAAACACACGCACATATAAACACACGCGCACACACACATACACACACACATACACACACATATACACACACATATACACACACATATACACACACATACACACACATACACACACATATACACACATATACACACATATACACACATATACACACATATACACACATATACACACACACACACCTCAGGTCTGCTGAAATCTGGAATAAGTAGCCGTGGGTCGTGTAACTGTTGCTCCATTGTCTCCTACACACACACACACACACACACACACACACACACACACACACAAAACAAATAAAAACACACAAAACTGAGATGTAAGATTTTTTCTAGTGGTTCATTTGGCAGAATCATTCTGGTAAATCGACCATGTTGACATACAAAGCTGTAGGTTTTGGGTGTCTTGACTGTTCGAAAGATTCCTCCATGGAGATACGGCTGGAAGGACGAGGTATCGCCGATTGTGAAACTGTGCGGAGAGATAACTACACACACAGACACACAATGAAATCCATTCACAGTTTGTGATATCGCACATTATACAACGGTTAGTTCCGGCCGAGTAATCTGTATGGACGAACGAGGTGTTCCATGAGTGGTGATAAAGGATGGTAACAGCACTGGGACGTGTCACATGCGTCCTACTATCTTTAATTACACTGACTGTGGGTCGCAGCATGGGTGAAAGTAGATCATTACAGTCCCCAGTACTGAGGAGGGAGAAGCTGCCTGCCTAAATCCACCTTCACAACCAGTCATAGAGGAACTTTCATGTAACTGTTTAACCCTTGATCAAGGGCACTACTTGGTGTGTGTAAGATAAGTGAATGTACACATAGCTGGTAGTGTTTACAGGACTGTCCACCACCTTCATGATTTATTCTCCTCACCTTATGTCCATATCGTATCGGGAAGAATTGAAAACTACTTTCTTCCCTGGTAATTACACTATCAGTCGTGGTTATTTACTTCTGCTTGTTAAATAAACAAATAAACTGTTATCTGTGGATAATAAATGTGTTGTGAAATTGTTGTAAAAAAGCAATATCACATTCGAGGTCGTGCTGTTGTGATGAATATCGGCACTCGGGTCAATATTTATCACAACAGAGCTCCCTCTCGTGTGATATTCCCTGGATTATAAGATGTAAGCACGTGTGCAAATGCCATGACATCATGTGACATTATTGTCATTGTCACTTTTAATCATTAGTCGAACTGTCCATTTACATAATTTATTACCGCACACATTTATATAAAGAGAATTTTAATGTTTCAGTGTTAAAATTTGGGGTGATATTGTAATAATGGAAGTAACATTTGCGCTTAAGGGAGACTATAAGCAAATACTTCAGCTTAAGAAAGTATACAGAAACAACGTATTTTACATGTAGACCATGTAGACATTTTGGAAATTGAATTTACGATAAAGCGAATTGTACTACACGTTTATAACTCATGAACAGTCTTCTTCACATTTTACTATGTGTTCATAACTGAAGTTCATTTCTGAGTCTGTTTGTGTGTGTGAGTGTGTGTGTGTGTGTGTGTACCTGTAATTTGGTGTGTGTTGCCGTTGAGCTCGTTCATGCCGTTGATTTCTCTGAAACACACGCTCTGTCCGGTCTGAAGGCCGTGCGTGTGGTTGTCCATGCACGTCACAACGCCGGGGTTCTCCTGGACGCGAATCACAAAATGTAAACGATGCGGATTATTGCTGACACAAATACTCACTAAGCTCTTATTTAACCATCTGCTTTTAAATTTATCTTGAGATTTCTTTAGCGCATGTGGTCACTAACAATTTACATAATAAATATGAATATTTGCATAAAATTTTATCTTTTCTGAGAAAATAAAATCTAAAGGAAAAGCAAAATAGATGCAATAAAATCTATTATTAATTTGACTAATTTTAAGTTGCTATTGTTGATTAATTGTTGCACCCATTACAGATTGCTCTGCACAACGTGTCTAGCAGTGTGTAAAGGTGTTTAGGGAGTGTTAAGCGTGTATGTGTGTAACGTACCTGGCTGATATTCTGAATGAAAATCTCTTTTGGCTCCTCCCCCGTCAGGTCGGACACCTCAAAGCTCTCGCCGAAGTCGCAGAACACTCGCGAACAGATCCCCAACACGTCACAGCTGATGAACTGAGCAGAAGGAAACGCGATGGTGTCTCAGAAAGGTCGGCATGGCAACACAATAAAAGAAACATCGACGAATGTGCACTGAACGTTTCTGTACCTTAATCGGAGGCTGCTGAGAGTGGCAAAAACGGTTGATCTTCTTCTGCAAGCTTAGTCTCGTCTCTGTTAGCACGACACACTGTGGAAGACAAAACAAACAAACAAAAAAGAAAAACGCACAAATGAAGGTCACGTAGGACGATTGTCAAGGTTTAATTCTAAAACAAATCAATTTTATTTAGCATTTATGAGTATTAGTGTGCAAGGGGAGACAAACCTGGTACTTTAGCAGGAAGCTGAGATCAGTGGTGTCGTTTAGGACCTCGCTCGATACACTGACCTGAACGTACGGGTTTAACTCGGCCACCCGCGAGTGCACGGCTTCCACCCTGAGACACACGGAGAGACAGAAACTAAACGTTTACAAACTCGGATTTCTCAAATTATTTTGTGTGTGAAATACATCTACCTTTTCTTCCGGCTCTGGACGTCCTGCTCTCGGATAAAGAAGTTGGTGCCCAGATCCCAGACATTACAGTGCTTACTGTCATGCAACGTGACTGTCTGTACACACACACACACACACATTTCATTAAAACACTGCTCACTCAACAGCCAAATATCCAGCACTGAAGTTTCATCAACTGAGAAATCTGTTCTCACCTTCACTCCTGCAAGGACGATGTTCTTTGCTGTAAGGGGGGAATATTTTTGTTAGTCTCCACGACAGTGTTAGAAGCGATAGTGGAAGAGATGATCTATATAATGATTGTGTGATTACTCGCCTACTTCTACACCTAGAGCTCCCATTCCACTCAAGAAGACAGAGGACTGGGCCATCTGCTGCATGGCACTGTCTCCCAGGACATACCGCTGCCGACTACACAGAGAGAAACAGAGAGAGAGAGAGAGAGAGAGAGAGAAAGAGAGATTCATAGGTCAGACAAAGATTTCATTACAGATTTCCGATTAGAACGAGAACGGAGTTCACAAACCTCTCACATGATTTTCAACCGAAACATTTATTACTCTCAAGTAACAAAACATGTTCAGTCTACACAGACTTTCCTCTTGTAACCAGAAAAAAGTTGTATTTTCCCATTTTAGAGTAACATAAAAGCTGTTGAATGTAAATATGATGTTAACAGTAGAACTGCAACAAACGATTAACGTTCACAGTTCACACGAGAATCAAGCATAATGATGTCACAAGCAAACCGACAATACAATTTGTTGGAGGCTCATTTGATTATCGATTTAACTCGACAATGTTGATTAATCATTGCACCCCTATTTAATAGTGAAATAGAGGTGCCATGAAAATAACATTAATAAATAGCACCTTTCTTTTTGGACACTCTGCCAAATACATTATTCATTATCACTTGCTATTTATACCTAAACATCAATGCACGAATATAATTAAGATCTTAGAAAGTATCGCAAATTTACAACTTTTATTTATTGGAAGGCACCGTAGTCCATTCTCTTATTATTTTATGCAAACTACAAAAGACTGAAACCAATAGAATAGATTATGCTCGACTGAAAAGCTAAATTTTCCAATCCTTAACAAAGCATTAAGCGCTCACACACACTCAGATATGCTCATCTAAAATGTGAATGTCCTGCTATACTCACTCGTCATAAAGTGCAGCACATAGAACACGGCTGCGTCAATGAATTACAAAACCGAAACTCTGCGCCAAACGTTTTTCAAACAAACACACACATCAGTCACTTTGTACTTGCAAAGTCAATCATGGCTACTTATTAATAAGCAGCGAGGGTAGGCATGTTTTCATAAATATAAGAATTGACCGAAAACTGAAAGGGCCAATCAGAACCAGGTTGTCAGAATGTACTCCCCTCCTCCAGCAGCTTCTGACTGGCTTGTAATGAGTAGACACAGGTTAGAGAATGGAAATACACTTTGAGCAAGTTTTTTTTTGTGCTCAGGTTTTTGCCATGTAAAAACAGAGGAGGCCGACAGTGTGGTGATGTTTCTTTTAAACAGGTACAGATACAATTGGCTTCCATATGTGATTCGATCCGTGCTCAAGTACGCTGTATAGTACTTGGGTGTGGTTCACAAAGTGGAATGATTGTGATCTCACTGATCAAAATGAACCAGACTTTGGGGTGAAGTGTTCTCGGAAACGATCCCGGGGGCCTTATGTGAAAAAGTCTAACGTGAACACGTGAATGCAGCATTATCTAAACTCAGGGAAATATGTGTCAGTCAATCGCTTTCATGTACGTACAAATTGATTGTTTTGTTTTTTTTTTCCTTTGGGGTTAATCGCTGACCACTACTGGCCATGCTCTCAGAAGCCAAATAGTGCACAATATGAATGTCATAGCTTTTACAGCTTTTTATTTAGGACCTTGATTTCGATTCTTACCTGTACAACGAGTCGTCTATCTCCATAGGGTCAGCCATGTTGGACAGGGGGGAAGGGGACGCTTTGCTCTGGCTGAGAACTCGAGACAGCCTGGACAGTAGGAACAAATATAAGCATGATTAGTTTATAGTTATGTATACAGTTATGGAGGTGGAGGGTTCGATGAAGCAAACATTCACACTTGAAAAAGGAAGCGGATTCAGTCTTTTTGTTTTCCTTTGGAGTGTGTTTTCCCTGGGATTGTCCCACCTTTACACACATACAGTGTTTATTATAATAACTCTTGCATATCACAACACACACTTTTACTGCCAGGCGAAATTAATAAGCTCTCACACAATAACTACACAGCAGATGAACTAAATCAAACCTGAACAGTGACTGGCACTGACTGTTATCAGCTACAGCTAGCAAAGTGACTCATAGTATTTAATTTCCCAACCGTTTAGCGCGTCTCGCGTTGTGATTGGCGCGCTCTCTGCGCTCCCACGCTGCTGATTAGTCAGCTCAGCGCGCTCGTGTTGCGAATAATCCAGCAACCAATCACGGCTCAGGGGGCGGGAGTTGACACAATGCAGGTGGGATGAAAAGCCGCTTACTCAGAGTACTGCCGTTAGCTAGCTCACCGGCTAGCTTTTACTCATTACCGGTCCGGGTGTTTATTACACATAAAAAGCCTCGGGCTGGAGCTGTTTTCGGAAACAGTGTTGAGTCGAAAGTTTTTTATTAACGACAGAAAAAAGCAAAACGACGAAATACAACGAACAGACGAGTTTAGAGTGAGTTGACGTTACCTGTCAGTGTGCGCGAGGGACCGAGAAGCGTTGACTTCTTCCACGGTTTGTTCATTCAATGGCTCGCGAGGTGAAAGTGCGTTAGTGCGCCATCTGCCGATTTGGAGGTTTGAAAGAACGGTCGTACACAAAGTAAAAAATTCTGACCTCAATACAAGTCAAAAAAGAAGTAATGATGGAGGGATAGGAAGAGAAAAGAATAGAAGGAAAAAAAAGAGATAAAAAGAGGAGAGAGGAAAATACTGAACCAAGCAGAAAATAAATAGAAGTAGTGATGGAGGCAAAGATATAGAAAAGAGGAAAGTAGATTAAAACTAGAGAGGTATATTTCCTGAAGAAAATGTGAGTGGTGCTTGCCATGTCATAGATATAGCTGATGTCATAGCTGATGTTGGTCTCTATGGGGCTTTTTGTGCCGATTAAATGCCCACACCCACCCCTTAAAAAGTCATAGCACCCCATTCCAGAATTAGCCGCACGATTTGACACCTCATTCATGGGTACGCAGCAGATGAACTAAATCAAACGGTGGGGGACTAGTTATGCGCCAAACATTTGTACAGAAGAAAGAATTAAAAGGGAATAATAAGCCTGTGAGATAACAAGTAGTCGCAAGCACCACTAAAAAAAAGTGAAAACAAAAGAGAAAAGAAGATAAGAGGAAAGAAAAAAGTCAAGAAAAGAAGATAAAAGAAGGGAAGTAATAAAAAAAGAGAAAGGAGAGAAAAGAAAAGAAATCAAAAGGAAAAAGTAAGCAAGAAGTGAAAATTATAGGAGAGAAAAGAAGAGGAAAGAAAAAATAAGAGACGAGAAACAAGAGAAGAGAAAAGAAGAAAGAATATTAGGAGAGTAATTAGAAAAAAGAAGCAAGAGACAATTTAAAAAATAAGGAAGAGAAAATGATTATCTGATATTTTTTGTCCTTTTTTTTTTTTAAATAAAAGACACAGAATTTGATTGCTGAGATTAGGGTTTGATTCAAGTGTAGAGACAGACAGCCCTGGCTGTATTAATAATCATGTCAAGGTCTTTATAAGGATATGTCAAATGTCTGCGTGTGTGTGTGTGTGTGTGTGTGTGGTGTGCAATCACTAGCCCTTGTTTGTCAGAGCGGTCAAACATTACCTCTGATAACGCAGAAACAAAAGATCTCAAGTCTACCATCTTTCTTTTATTTTTTGTTTTGCTTTTAACAAGTCATATTATTAACGCGACTTGCGATTTCAGGACATTAAATAATCAAAAGCGCCTCTGGCTTGTGATCACGAGTGCCCCGTACGCGACCTCACATAGTGCACTGATCCTGAGCATTGTGTCATCTCCCCTCAGCTCATATTGGCCCAGAGTACTGAGCGTCCGTGCGTCCGTCACCTCCCCTCCGCCAACTCCTGTCCAAAACTAACACACACTCCCCCCTGGATTTCGGTCGGGTTCCAAAGTCCGATGAGTGAAGTGTAAAGGGGACCTGAGCAGCGGGGGGTTGTGTGTGTTTCTGTGTATTTTGATGTGCTCAGGATGTGGAGCAGAGCAGCAGTTCGGCATCTCGCACCCGGGCTCAGAGCAACACAGCGTGCCATGGCCACGTTACCGCGCGTATACGTCTCGCGTAAAGTGCCACCGCAGGGACTGGACATCCTGCGCAAATCTGCACAGTGAGTTAAAAATGGACCAGACTCATGCTCGGATTCCACCTAGAAACTTTAACTGTTCCTACAGGGAATTATTAAAAGATTGTGTAACCCGTGTCTCATCCCAGAGTGCAGATCGAGCTTTGGGACTCAGACGACCCCGTCCCGCGGCAGGAGCTGCTGAGAAAGGTGAAAGGTTGCGACGGACTGCTCTGCGTCCTGACAGAGAAGATCGATGCTGAAGTGCTGGACGCTGCAGGTCTGACCTCAAATCTGTCAAGCGTTCATGAGACAAGCAAAACATGTTTAAAAAAAAGCTAAAATGTGTTTCGTCATATGAACGCAGGTCCGAACTTAAAGGTGGTCAGCACCATGTCGGTTGGGTTTGATCACCTGTCATTGGACGAGCTGAAGAAAAGGTCAGTTTGTTTGTTTGTTGCATTCTTTGGCTAATTTTGTGTTTTTGATTTTCCAAGGCTTAGCGTGGACCGAAGTGGGTGGATATCATCCAAAATGAGATGTTTTAAGACCTGCCATTTTTGTCTTTTATGTGTGTGTGTGTGTGTTTAGAGGAATCCGTGTAGGATACACACCAGAAGTGTTGACTGACGCGGTGGCTGAGCTGACCATTGCGCTGCTCCTCACTACCTCGAGGAGACTTATCGAGGCTGCACATGAAGCCAAAACGTACTCTCTCTTATACACACACACACACACACACACACACAAAGTTTAATCATTTAAATGTCTAAATGTGTGTGTGTGTGTGTGTGTGTGTGTGTGTGTGTGTGTAGTGGTGGCTGGGGAACATGGAGAACACTGTGGCTGTGTGGATACGAGCTGGCCGACAGTACAGTTGGCATCCTCGGACTCGGACGGATCGGTGAGCCATCTCTCATTCAGGACCCAGATGAATGGCCACTTTAATAGGAACACCTGCTCATTCCTTTTAAACCATGCAGATATACAGAAGTGAGCCAGCTACAGGTATTACTAAACACTCTGTAATGTTTGTGTGTGTGTCTATTTCAGGTGTGGCCATCGCTGAGCGACTCAAACCTTTCAAGGTGAACAAGTTTATTTACACAGACGTGACGCCGAGACCGGAGCTGGCAGAGGCCATCCAGGCGGAATACGGTGAGATCTGTGTGAATTTTTAAAAAAATGTTTAGGAAACAATTTGTATTTAGTCACAGACATCTGATAGTCAAAAAGGTCTAGTTCAAACATTAGGCCAGATCGTTAGTTAGATGTTTGTGTGTGTGTGTGTAGTGTCGATGGACGAGTTGGCCAGACGGTCTGATTTCCTGGCAGTGTGCTGCGCTCTGACTCCCGATACTCAGGGCATCTGCAACAGGAACCTTTTCTCCAAGATGAAGAACACGTCCATTTTCATCAACACCAGCAGGTACGCACTTGGCTACTCTGGCGCGAGTGACATCGTCGATCCGATTGTGACCTAGCCAAGCGCTTACAAATACAAGACAGCTGGCGATGTCACCATTTTCACCTTGCTGTGTGGTATTATAATATGATGATGAGGTACCTACGCCCATAAAACACCTCCCTCCTTATATGGAAACACTTCCTGTCACACATAACCTTATGGATACACATCCAGACAGGTTGTGTCCCCTGAACAAGCTAATGCGTTTCCTATCATTTGTCTCTCTTTGACTTTTTTTTAAATGAACGTATCCCCCATGTGTTACAAACATCTGTAAAACTGACCGACAATTTGGTCTGGATCAAACATTCACAGAACACAAGCTTATAAAATGATTTACACAGTAGACTGTGTGTGTGTGTGTTGTACAGAGGAGGTGTGGTGAATCAGGAGGACCTGTATGCAGCGTTATCTTCCGGTCAGATCGCTGGAGCCGGACTGGACGTCACAACACCGGAGCCCTTACCAACCAATCACCCACTATTCACACTCAGCAACTGTGGTGAGCTACAGTATGTGTGTGTGTGTGTGTGTGTTTGAAATTATAATACTCCTGATAATTGCTATAAGTCAGACATAACAGAACTAAACCTTTTGAAATGTTTGGAAAGAAAGCAAGAAAGAATTTAGTATTTGATGGGTGTTTCTTACCTATGGAATTTAAACTGAAAGGAAGATAATCAAGATCATGACCAGCAGGTGGCGGTATTGCAACGCAATGGAAGACTAATAATTTCCTATACACCTATTTCCTATAGTCTATGTGGAGATCATTAATGCGGCTAGACGTATCAGTTCCCCTCTTTGACACCGTTGTCATGGCAACGTTAACATCCGTCGAGCTTACTGTAGATAAGTTAATAAATGCGCCGTGAAAAAATAAAAAAAACTCACTGTCTCCCTCTAGCGGCACCACCGTTTTATGTCGCAAGGTTCAGGCAATCAGACGGCGACGCGCTGTGCTTTTTCACTGTCTTCGCGCGCGGGGCACCTTCAGCGCGCTCAGTTTGGTCATTTTAAACAAACTCTTCAGAATGCAGCGAGTCATGTGACAAGAAACAATTAGCTTCAATTTTTCTTTCTCGTCTTCCTGGATCAGCTTGTTTTCCCTACAGGGTGACACGTGACCTGCTCCTCAGAGCATCATGCAACTTTTACCAATAAATCATTCTGGTATTAGTGTCCTCCTGTTGTGTTTATTCAGGCATCAATTAAAAAATGCATTTTGTTTATTTAGTTTGTTTTGTCAATTAAGATTTCAAAAGTTCTCTTTATTAAGTAAGCTTTTGTTACTTAAGTAATTTTTTCCCTCCCCTAAAACACCAGTAAACTTTGTCACGTTAAAAATTGGAGCTGTTTATATTCACAAGCAACAATTTGCAGGCAAACAGTGCCATTACTTTCGGTATGTATTATGTAAATTGCTTTAAAGTAACAGTTGCTTTGGTTTAAGCATCTGATTGGAGTCAAACTGGCATTTTTCCAACTGGTTTTGAATATATTTTGTCTCAGACTGCATTAAACATGAGTTATATAAACAAAAATAACCTTTTACCTTAAAAAGAAACCAGATCCAACCACTGTGATCCACCGCGCTGGTCTATAATAAATGAAGAATAATCCTGTTGTTTATAAGTGATGTCTCATTTCCCACATGCAGCACCACACTTTATGAAATGCCGCTCGAAGTGGTTTATTTGCAGTGTATGATGATAGATCGTGTTTGTGTTTAGTGATCCTGCCACACATCGCCAGCGCTTCCTACACCACACGGAACGCCATGTCCGCTCTCGCCGCCAACAACCTGCTGGCCGGACTCAGAGGGGAAGCCATGCCCAAGGAGCTGCAGCTGTAGAGCCTGACGCAGAGCCCACGCGTTACAACTGCTGAGGAATAAATAAAGTGCCATTCTGAACACACACACACATTGTTCACTGTGAAACCTGAACATGTTCGACACTGAACGCTGGGTTTAATGAGTGATTCAATGACGCCACTTGTACATTAACTACCAGCAGGAAGAGTCAAAACTCCTATCGTCCTCCATGTTGAAGTTTCAGTAACCAGAGTTACAGACTCACAGGCAAATGGCACGGTGGAGGAAAAAATAAATAAATGACTGAACAGTGTGAACTGTGTGACATGTGTAAGAGCTTTAAATTAATATAAAAACAAAAAGCAGTACAGAAAGAAATAAAGGAAAAGAAAATAGACAAAAACAAATGAAAAAAAGTTAAAACAAAGACCGGAACCATAAATAAACAGAATAAGTAAATAAATTCAGAAATATAAAATAAAAGGATAGATAAGCTAGATAAGCTAGATAAGATAAGATAGATATGGAAAAATAACCAGAACAAAATAAAATAATTAAAAACCTAAGAATAAAAAAAAGACAAGAAAAGGCTGGATAAACTGCAGGTGTATAAAAGCTGGTTTAATTCAGAGCTACATGTTGCGCAAGTTTCTGAACTGAAACATACACGTGATTAACGTGACAGTAAGCGCACCAAAACTGAACAGATCTGTCTCTCTGAGTTTCCTGTCGTCCGCAGCAGGTGATTCGTCCTCATCGGTCGGTCCTGCGCTCCGCTCCGGATTCTTCACGAACCTGCCACAATCATAGACGCCTCGAACAATGAAATGCCAGGACAAAACTCTGTCTGTACATCTTCTCTCTTCATTAGCTTATTAATGACATCATATAAGACATGAACACTTCATTACACACCGTCAACACACAACAACTGTACCGTCTTTAACAAGAAAAACGAAACACAAACATTCAAAGACATCTGTTCAGCTTTTCAGGAGGAAATGACGTTAAAGTTTCCTCCACGAGGAGGAAAAAAGTGGAGTTGGAGACATTGTCCATATATATATATTTTTTTTTGAAGGTTTTTTTTTTTTTTAGCCCTTTACGATGAACATAGACTCACGTATACTGCACGGACACATACACACCTACAGTACAGTACACGCTTCTCCAGACGCCCTGAAACTGATGTTCACAAACATCACAAGACAGCTCACGACCTCGAGCGAACAAAATCTCGCATCAGTCTGACTGAGGAAGAGAAATGAGCGTGACTGTCCGGCTTGTGGAAGTCTACAGCGCATTTCTTTTTCTTTTTTATGCCAAAGACGTGACTAACTTCTGAGGTCTTTTTCATTGATCAAGAATTGCTCGCTGCTTTTAATGTTTCCATCCAAATGCATCATAATGGAATGTCTGCTGTACCAGCTGTTAGTAGCTTGATACTGTGTTAGAAGTGTGTGAATATAAACGTGTGACAGTCTGCAGCTGAAACTACTGTCAGGAAATTAATAAACACTGAGGGAGAACAGATGCAGGGAGGAAGGTGGGAGAGAAAATAGGAAAGGAAAAGAAGAGAAGGTGAGGAAAGAAGGAAGAAAAGTAAGGGGGAGAACAAAGCAAGGCTAAAAGATGGAGAAGAAAAGGAGTGAGGGAAGTAAAAAGGGAAAAAAATAAATAAGGAAAAGCAGACATGACAAGAGGGAGGATGGAAGGAGGAGGATACGAGACCTAAATAGATGGAGAACATGGGAGGAAGAAAAGGAGCAAGTGAAGAAAGGGGGGGAAAAAAAAGAAGAGATCATGAGAGGAACAAAATGAGTGAGAGGTAAGGCAGGATTGAAAGAAGGAATAGCAGATGTGAAGCAAGGGAGGGAGGACAAAAGGAAAACATAGAGGACGCAGAAGAAAGAAAATGAGGATGATAAGGATGAAATAAGAAAAAAGTAAGTGAGGGAGAAAGGGAAGGAAAGACATAAGGACAATGAAAAGGAAAGGTGGGAGGAAGAAAGGGGAAAAAAGAAGGAAAGATATGAGGAAAGAAAGACTTCATGAGATGAGAAAGGAATGAGAAAGCAAATGATTGAGAAAGCAAGAAAGGATGTCTGTCGCAGCGCTGCCGGATTCTCCGCTCTGGTTGGTCAGTGCTGATTCTCTACAGCAGCTTGTGCAAGTGGCTCCAGCTGTGAATCAAATCACAGACAGACATCAACACGCTCGCTCCAATACGTCACGGTTCCTATAGCACTGGACTGCGGGTTTGTCCAAGCAACGAAAGGGAAGAGAGACAGAGAAGCTTGTCTGTTAGACCGGGACTGTCCACAATGCCGACTCCAACTATAAACGGCAGCATGGTGTTGTGCAACAAACATATTAATTCTCATGAGTCGTGAGATATAACACAGGATTCTGGGTAATAATAATAATAAATAATAATAATCAAATCTCACTCAATGACCATCGTTTCATTTTAAAAGAACTGGGAATTGCACTATTCGGTAAAGATGATGCTCTTTACTAGTTATGCAATTTTATTTCTAATAAATAACGATTGTGGTGAATGTTCTAAATAAAACCAAACTCTTCCTCTTATTTATCCACCCCCCCGAGACCCATGATCAGTTGGATGGAAACTCTTAGCATGAATCACACTCATGCACTGCTTGTTTTTAGCAGAAATTAAAATCAGTGCAGGTAAAAAAAATAAAAAATAAAAAAAGGTTTTGTCGTGCAGTCACATTCTTTTACAACTCCGACTGCAAAGTGAAAAGAAGGGAAGTCCATCTAATTCTGCCGCTTCACGTCCATTTCTCCGTCCCCGACGAAGTTGATCGCACGTCTATCCAGTGAACAAACTCGGAGCACGAGGTGGCTTTGTCAGTTCATGTAAATATAGTAATCACGTGGCGTTAAGTGTAACCTCCAGCGCCATCAGTTGAGCAAAACGTTATTATTAATAGTGATGCGTTGTCTAATCTGACGCAAGAAGTGATCTCTTCCCTGCTTAGCGTCTTGAGGAGCGGACGTTTTTAAAGCAATCCCGTCGCCATGGTGCTGTTCTGCCAGCGTAGGCAGGTAGTTTTCGAGTGTTTGTACAGGTGACTGGATTGACTGAAGCGTTTGCCGCACTTCAGGCAGGCGTAAGGCTTCTCGCCGGTGTGAACCCGGATGTGCTTCTTGCAATCCGTTAAGGTCAGGAAGGTCTTACAGCAGATCTTACAGGCGTATTTGCGCGCTCCCTCGACCACCAGGACGTTGTGCTCCGAGAGCGCCTTCTTACACTTGGAGAGAACGTCCGCGGACGCGCGGGTCAGCTGGGGCAAAGGGTTCAAGCTCGAGTTGCCTCCTCGTTGGCCGGGACCGTCAAAATTAGCGCCGTTGACGAGCACCGATGACGAAGAAGCGGCGTCGTGCATCAACGCGCTTCCTGGCGCAGCTTTCGGCGCGATGCGTCGATAAGGAGGAAATCGGTACGCGCCGTTCCGGCACACGTTCCTCTGGAACTCCAGCGCCAGCTGCTCAGAGGACGACGCTATCCCATCGAGCATAGGCTGAAGGAGGAGCGAGTCGGCCCGCATGGTGGAGAACTCCTGCATCTCCGACGGAAGGAGGCTCTGAGAGGCGGGGAGGTGCATGGAAGGAGGGGACAAGTCAGAGCCAAACAGGAAACGAGGGGGCTCGTGGTCTAGCGCGCACTCCCCCGTGGTGGTGTTCCGGACAGGGACGCGATCGAAGCTCATCGTGCTCAGAAGACCCGCTCCTCGTTCTCTTCTCTCTGCGCCGCCTCCTCCTGGATCGCTGGCTCGTTCTTCTTCTAAGACCGGACCCTTGATTTCAGAGATCAGGATGTCGGAGCTGGGCTGAGGGTCGCTGAAGCTGTGCTCGCTGCCTTCGGGACTCAGTTCCAGCTTCTCTCCCACGGCCTCCACCTGTTCGGGGGGAGAACAACGATCATGTACGAGACACTCAAGCAAGGGGAACAACAGTGTGATTTAGTGATTTTCAGGAAGCACGCCCAGGAACAATGACTAAAAAAAAAAAAAAAACGCAAAACGGAACTAGGGTTAGAAAGGTTTTTAGAATCATTTGATCTAGATTTGTCTCAACGACTTGCATGTGCACAACGCACACACTGCGTGGGAGCAGCTTAGACTTAAGAGTGCTGATATCAGGTATCTATTACATTGTGCGAACCCATAAAAGCAAACACACACACTTCTGAAAATTTTACAGAAGATATTACAGGAATCTAATATGCAAAAGTATTACATGATGAGATTACAAGCTGCGAAATCCCAGACAAACTTTTGACCTGTAACCAGAAACCAGCGTATGTCACGTCTTCAGACAGCACGTACTTCCTCTGCCGCTCTTCAGAGATACCATACGTCTGTACTCTCGCTGTCGTGGAGAGCGCGAGTGAGGTTTGGTAGAGGTCTTGGAGATCAGAGAGCGTTCTTGTTCCAGCATGACTTCAAACAAAGTCGAGCTTTGAGGCTTCGTTCTGGGGAGTTGAACACAACATCTACTTGTGGAACAAGACCTCGTTGTATCTGATACACACACACGAGGGGCTGTCCCTGAAGACGGGTGCGGCGGACGGACAGGGAAACCCATCGTTTTTTTTTTTTTTTAATCATGGCTGAAACTGTGTCCCAGAATAAACATATATAAAAACTAAAACTTACTCAGACTTCTACTGACTGAATCAATTACGTATTTTTAACAACATTTAAAAATACATGACTTTTTTTTCCTGTGATCGTAAGCCAGTTAAACGAAGAAAAAAAAAGTGAATATGACTAGGTGTGATTTCCTCACACACTGAATGTCACATGTATATGAAACTGAAAAAATGCTGACTATTAACAAAAGAAACCACTCCCTTAGCGCACACACACACGCACACACACACACACACACACACACACACACACACACACACACACATATATATACACTGCATAACTGTAAAGATAACTTTATACAGTATAAAAACAAAAATTTATTCTCATATACAGTATATGATTCAGTGATGAGATGCGCAGACATTGAGTATGTTACACTTAACCGTTACCTGGTCACTGCCTTCAGCCTGCGATGTGACATCACTCGTCTCGTCTGCAGGTTCAGGTGAGCTGATGGGCTCGCTCTTCACCACTACCGGCATGCGCTGTGCTTCTTGCTCGCCTCCGCCTTTCACTTGTCCGCCATCGCCGTTTGCATACTCCTCCTTGTGTGGCAGCAGCAGAGACTCTGTCCTGCTCCCTCTGCCGCCGTCGGATTGGCTGGGCAGCTGGATGTCCTCGTGCTCTGCCGTCCGTCTGTACTCATCTCTGTCATCTACGGCGATCACCACCACGTCCAGTTTGGAATCATCGTCTAAGGTTTTGCTATGCGAGTCTGGGGACAGAAGCTCCTCCCCTCGAGCCCCTCCCTCCTCCCCGCAATCTTCCACAAGCGCCCGGGCTTGCGAAGGGCCGCGCGGTCTCTGCCGCGGCCTGTCTGCATCCGCGTGAATCAGAGAAAACGTCTGTTTGCGCTTCTGCAAGCGGCGTTGTGGGTAGAAAGTGTCGTGCTGCTCTGACTGTCCACTTCCTGAAACTGAACCTCGGCCGGCTGCGCTCCCTTCCTCCTCGGGTTCTTCATTCAGTGCCGAGCTCACGACGCTCAAACCAAGCTGCTGCAACAGGAACGAGCGCTGAAGCCGAGGGTTAGCACCGTTGTTCAGCTGCTGCTGCTGCTCGATGCGCTGACTCCCGCACTCGTTATGAGGCGACTTGGGCAACGTCCGAGTGTTCAGATAATGCTTACAGGCCTTCACTACTGTATTCAAGTGCAAATGAGATGCGGCCAGTAAGACGTCCATGACGTTGCTCTCTCCTAGCGTCAGCGTGGACGTGTACATCATGTCCATTAGCACGGAGAATGCCTCGGACGTCACCACATCCAAATCCAGGCGGATCACGCTCACGTCGCCCTCAGAGGCGCTAAAGAGCGCGCGGAAATGCGTGCTGCAAGCGGCCAGGACGGCACGATGAGCTTTAAAATGCCGACTGCCCACCACGATCACGCAGTCGCACAGCTGCCCGTGGGCGCGCTGGTAGTTTAGCTGCTGGAAGATCTGCTCGAAGTGTCCCGGGAAGTCCATGATCTGAGAAAGAGTGAAGAGAAGAGTGTGTCCGGTTACAATTTTATCAAAATATAAGCATAATGTGTAGTGATCCTTTTTCATGTGCTTCATGCACATTTCATGCATAAATCTGGAAAAAATTTAACAAAACGGATGGATTTCCACAAGAACTCAAGCAAACTAAATGTAACAGCTCTCTCGTCTTCCGAGGTCATTGTGTTGACTTAAGTGCTTTTAGGCTGAGTTTTAGACAAAATTATGAAAATAATAAAAAAAAACCTTTTGAATGCCTCCTGGAATTATGCACAATTTAGCTGCCATTCAGTTTGTTCCTATGCCAATGCAAATTTCGTGAGCATTCCCCCCTCCCAAAAAAATCAAGGTGATTTCCCTAAAAGAAATTCAGTTCCCAATTCAAATTTCTCAGATTCTCCCAATTATTTCCCAACTTCTCAACCAAGCGGAAAAAAAACATACGGCGCTACCATCAGACCTGTGTCATGCCATCAGTAAAGCAACCCGAGACCATTCTTGTGTGGGGTTGATTCTTAGCCAAGGGTGTGGGCTCATTCACAATTTTGCCCAGCAACACAGCCATGAATAAAGAACAGTACAAAAACATCCTCCTTGAGTGACTTCTCCCAACCATCAAAGAACAGTTTGGTGACGAACAATGCCTTTTCCAGCATGATGGAGCACCTTGCTATAAGGAAAAAGTGTTAACCAGGGGGCCCGAGGAACAAAACATGGAAATTTTGGTTTTCAGACCTTAATCCCATTGGGAATGTGCGTCAATCCTCAAGCGGTGAGTGGACAAACAAATTGTGCTAAACTCAAAGCATTCATTACGCAAGCATGGGCAGCCACCAGTCACGTTGTGGAACAGGAATTGACTGACAGCATGTCAGGGCGAATTTCAGAGATCTTCAAAAAGACGGGTCAACATTGCAAATATCTACTCTTCGCATAATTTTTAATAAAAGCCTTTGACACTCATGAAATGCTTGAAATTATAATTAAGTACACCATAGTAACATCTGACAAAAAGATCTAAAGACACTGAAGTATCAGACTAAACAAACAAAATTAAGATGGGTTTCATTCCCAAAACTGGCTACGGCTATGTATGAATAATAAATGCTATCACATGAACTACTGTACATCACTTAATGTCACGCTGTTGACTGACCACGAAGTGACGTCATGCAGCCACTAGCTTCCTCTTTATGTCTAAATAAACCCAGGAGTCATAACACGACATTATACAGGATAACTACAAATTATCAATAAAATTTATATTAATTAATTTATTATTGACTCCAATGTAAAAACACATATACCACTTATATTTGGTCTCAGCGCCACGTTATATTTGACACATATTTATTTTCCTGAGGTAACTAGCACCCTGACAGTCGTTAGGTTACCTAGCAACCTATACTACTCCATGGGCTAGTTAGTTAGCTAGCTAGCTAGCTAGCAAGCTAACATCACTTCCCTGGATAACTAACCTAAATAAAACCCCATTATTTTTATACAAAATAAGAGCTGTATGATGTTTACCTTTTGCGTGTACAGAATAACCACCAGGCTGGTCCTCGGTGTTCCTAGCTAGTTAGCCGACATCAGATTAGTTAGCCTGCTAGCTAATGAAGTAGCCGTATCTTGAGTTACCTCAGAAACCGCAAACCTGTCAGTAAACGGACAAATAAATACCCAAAACGCGGATACAATTCGCTTTTCATGTTATAGCGTTTATCATGGTTTAGCTAAATTTAGAATCGACAGATAATATCCCGTCGTGCACTAACAGTTAGTTAGCCAGGTAGCTACCAGCCATTTATCATTAGCGAACGAGTCGAGTCTTTGAGCCGAATCTTTTTCAGTGAACCGACCCAAATATCTAAAGAACTGTAATAATGTTGTGTTTACTAGAAATTAACCATAATGACTTTGTATTCATGTTTTTCCAGAAACTACTTTCACACAATAATTTTATAAAGGTGTTTAAACAAGTAAAATTTGTTAGTTTATTGTGCATATAATTACAATTAAATATATTCATACAAAGTGCAAAGTGTATTGCTATTGTGTTAATCGAAAGAGAGAGTAATGTTTTACTGAATACTTCAGCAAGAGAGAGACAAACACCTAGAAATTAGGAGAGCCTGAGGACTTTACTGTTTTTGGTGTGACTCACTCTGAGTCATTCCCATACTTGCTAGGTATTATCAAATTGCTCCATCCACAATGTCTAAAAGGATGATGAGCATGCACTCGGGCGAGCTGCAGACCTGCCTCACCTTTTTCCGTCATGAAGATGATGGGCTCTTCCACTGTGAGGACTGTTATTTTGTCTCAGGGTTGTACAAATACACCAAGTTTCGGCATTGGGAATGATCCTCGAAATGAAGGACTGGTCATCCACGGCACGCTAAGGGAGTTCTTGGCAGACATCAACACGATGTTCATTCTGCTGCTGGGTCAGCAGCCTGGGGACAATTTGGTAGCAACCTGCATCAAATTTTCCCTGTAGCCCAATTATCGGTACCTTCCCTTGTTCCTACTTATTTTACATTCAAATTTAATCCACTCACCTACCTGCTTTGGATAAACTGTCAAGCATTAAGCCTACTTGATTTGGCTAACCAGTAGACAAGTTATCTGTAGATAGTTAAATTGCATGAAGCTTCTCAAACAGCATGTTAAGATCAGTAGAAAGAGTTTGGAAAGATGATATAAAATCTGAGATGGTTGCATTTCCAAAAATTCGGGAAAAAAAAGCCAAAGGGAAAAAACAAAGCCGAGTGCCATCAAGGGAGCTGGTATCTTGGGATTCTGAAAAAATATGTCTGTGCCCACTGTAGCCACAGATTTCTGATTTTGGCTTCAATGGCCCAAGCAAGTTGAAATTGCTCAGGACTGTACGAGGGATGCAGCAGAATCTTCCTGTAACATGCAAGTGGTGCGATGGGCAGTATGAGGTCATGTATTGTCCTGCAAAAAACAACAACAAAAAAACAGAATGCCTTTGGCGATCAAACCAAGTCACTTTCCATCAAAGTGAATGGCAATTAAATGAGTCCCTGGGAGGCCAGCAGCCAGCACTTATATTTGATTCCTGGATTTAGCTGACTTTTTATTCTACATGCTGCACCACAGTGACAATTGCCTTTGTGAAGCTGTCTGCGCCTTTTTAGACTTTGATTGCATCTAATTGTGTCTTTTGCTGCAGGCAACACACTGAGGATTACCCTTGGCTCCTTCCTTCATAAAATCTACCAGGTTCAGCCTTGTCGAGCGGAGTTTGTCGCTCCACCCATTGGTTTTAATTTTCTGTAGCCACAGAGTCAATAGTTAATTACATAATAATTGAAGCACCTATATAAAGGATTAGGGAAAGAATTGAAGGATTTTAAAGGATTTTCTAATATATCTAATACATTTGTATTTAATTACCCTTTCAAAGGCATGTGGTGGTAATTCTTGATCTTCATCGAGCCTCTAACCATACAGTTACCCAGTATAGTGCTGATAAAACACTGCTAACAAAAAATGTATATTAAATTCAACAAAGTATAAAAGCTTTAATGTCTCAGTTGTTTACGCATACTGACTCTGGTTGGGATGAAATAATTGAGCTTTTTTTTTTTTTTTTTACATCAAGTACAAGTATTCAAGGCAACACATTTGCATGAGTAAAAACCTGGTAACACAATGGGTGTGGAAGTATTGGTCATTTCCTTGACTGACAGCTTGAGCACTTTTTACCCCACTAACATCCTCATTAAGAAAAGAAAAACAAAAAGCAATGGAACATTATTTTTTCTTAGCCTTTTGCAATTGTAACAACAACTGATGTAAATTAACAGACCCCACAGTGTTTTAGTATAGGCATCTACCAAACGGTTGAGACATTATTTCATGGTAAAAGTATCAATACATTCACTAATACAAAAAAGAATCCATAAAAGTCAAACTTTTACTAAATTAGAAATCTGTCTGTGTGGTGGTGCAACAGTACAAATGTTTTTGGATAATAATTTGATCCACTTTATTTCTCATGGTATGCTACGAAACATTGCTGGTTTGCATTCAAACACAGGAAAACATTGCATTTCCGACATTTCCATCTTGACACACCTTTTGGACAGAGGTTGCACCGCCCCCGCTTGTCACAGTGAAGTGGCAAATGTCCACAGTTGTCATACCGCACATCAGGTTGTGGTCGTGAGGATCGTGGGGTGTGATACTTCTTCTGAAACAACAACTGTGGTGGAGAGGGGAACGATGACAAGCCAACGCTGGATGCTGGTTTGTTGACTTGTTTCAAACTGTGAGCAACTGCCAGACGAAACATTTTGAGAGACATTGGTTTCTCGTTCAGTAGGCCACAGTCCCTCTTGTAGACCAGCCAGGAGTTTGTGATGGACAGGTCAAGGATGTAGCCAAACAGGGGAAAGTACCATCGCCTTGACTTGGCAGGGGTCTTGTACATGTGTACCAGCATTTCAGAAAGATCAATGCCTCGCATGTGCTGATCGTAGGCAGTAATAAGTGATGGGCATGGGATGGCAATCTTTGCGTGGGCCTCCCTGCTCCACCGCTGAACAACTGAAAGAGGCATGATCCCACAGGCGTTGCTCAGAAGGTTGATGCATTTGTTGTCGTACCATTTCACCGCGATCACCCCATCAGCCGACCTGTAATCAAAAGCTCCACGTCCTTTCTTCATCAACTCTCGGTCCGTCATCAAAGGAGCTCCACTGATGGAGTTTGATCGCACGGTGCCGATGCACTTGACTCCCAGGTTCGTGTGCAGGATCTGGATCAAGTTAAAACTGGTGAAGTAATTGTCGCAGAATACGACCGAAAGCCATGGTTGGGGTATAGTTTTGCATAACGTTGTCACTAGTTTTGCCCCTAGGGGAAGCACATGCTCCTGCTCGCTTAGCCCAACATTGAAAAACGTGGATGCGCCTTGATAGAGCAGTAGATCATGGATGATGCCGGATGAACTGGCCCGACAGAACAATTTAAAGCCCCACTTGTCTGGCTTGTTGGCAATGTATTGGCGCAGAGTTCCAGCCCTTGTGCCTTTATAAGCCACCATGACCTCATCCACACTGTACCTGTATGTGGACTGGATCAGGAGACACTGTTCTCGAAACATCTCGAAAAGCGGGCGGATTTTGTAAAATCGGTCTGGACTGTAACTGCAATGCTGATTATCGTTAAAATGAATGAACCGGCGTAGGAGTTGGAATCTTTTCTTTGGCATGATATCGGCTATCATGTTGAAACGTGATGAGTGGTGCCAGTAATCCTCCAACGATGGAAGGTTGAAAACACCCATGAAGAGCAGTATTGCGAGGAAGTCTTCAATCTCTTCAGGCCTAGTCTTGACCGGATCCCCCAACTTCTGGGCAGAGTACAGATTCGTATGCTGAGCAATATGTTCAATCATCTTGTCAGTGAAGAGCATTTTGAAGTACTGGAAGGGCGTCTTGAGAGCAGCAGGGGGTTCAAAACTTGCTTCAGGTACCTGGAATGTCTCGATGTCTTTATATTTCCAGATTCTCCTAGTGGCTTTGCTTGGGCCTGAGGATGGACTAGTCTCAGGGGAGTCCTCTGGCTCTGCCAAGGAAACGGTTTTTAGGGTGTTTTTCCCTTTTCTCTGCTTCTTACAAGGCGGAGGTTTAGAAGAAGAGCTTGTTGAAGCAACCGCCCTGTCTTCCATGGATACAAAAGAGCCGTCCCATGGCTCTTCTGCTTTTGTGGGCTGATAATCAGGATCCTCTATTTTGTCATCATTATCATCCTCCTCCTCATCGTCATCCTCATCATCATCATCGCCACTCATTTCAGCATCAGATTCTTGAGGATTTTCTGGTATGAGGGCGAGAAAGGCACGTGGCCTTGCTCCGTAAAATGTTTTAGTGTACATCTGTTGTTGGAAGAAACACAAAAAAAGAAAAAAAAAAATCAACATTAAAAACCATATACCAATATTTGTTTGTATATTTGTTACCATAGAAATATTGTATTAACAGTACTAAAAGTATTGCCATGGACTTATACTAGATATTTACCATATTTACGTCACTTCAGAAATATTTCAGAATAAAAAATGGAATCACAATAAAAGCCTTGTGTTTTTATCTTACAAAATACGCCTGCTTCAAAAGCTGTTACGTGATATCTAACATCAAAAACTGAAATGTTACAGGTTTTTTAAATGATGCGGTTTATTAGGCAGAACTGCCCAAGATAAATAATAAGGACTGAAATACACATAGATAGGTGATGTGTATCAAAGTAACATCTACATGACTAGCAAGATGCAAGGTTTTCCAGCTGAACATTGCCCAAAGCATCATTCTGCCTCTTCAAACTTGCCTTTTTTTCATACTACAATCCTGGTGACATCATTTTGCGAGGTAAGCGACTCGCACCTAGCCATCCATAAGACAGAAAATAAACCACAATTCATTAGACCTTCTTACATTGCTCCATGGTCCAGGTTTTAACGCTCAGATGCCCATTGTAGCCAATTTCTGTGGTGTACACAGTTCGACATGGGCACTCTGACTGGTCTGTGGCTCCACAGGCTCGTATGCAATAAGGTTTTCTGATGCCCATCTACCATAGCCAGTTTTAACTGCCATAACAGTTGGTGTTACAGTAGCTCTTCTGTGGGATTGGACTAGAGAGACTAGCCTTTATTCCCCATGAGCATCTGACCTTGTCGCGGGTTCACTGGTTGTCCTTCCTTGGACCACTTTTGGTAGTTTCTGACATACCAAGAACACCAAGCAGGCTATTTTTGGACGTTTGCTCAACAGAATTATTAAAGTACCTATTTAATGAAAAATATAAACCGGTTATTTGTGACTGAGGACAGGGTTTTACCAACGTTGAATCAAATATCTAGTCATGGACTTTCACAAAGTTTATTGACCTTAATCATAGTGAGGTAAAAAAAAAGTTGTATTTCTGCTGTTTTCTGCGTGCCAGCGGACACAGCAATAAAAAGAGGAATTGTATAAGAATGGGTGAAAGTAGGCCAGTATGACTAAAATACGACGTAGGATGTACAACTAAAAGATTCAGTGATAGTATACAGGACTGGAAAGATAGAACAGCACATTCAAAACTAGTCACTGTACCACTTTCAGGAATAAACGTTGGTATTAAAAAAAAAAAAAAAAAAAAAAAAACTTTTGTCTCCTTAATTGTTCCTGTCATGTTTTGATCTTTTGCTCCTGTGAGTACTGAAGTGCTGGCTTCTGCAAACGCGCTGCAGCTGACTGATATCCACTGATGTGGGGTTTTGGCAGGCAGTCGTTTGTTAAACAAAAATCTCCCAAGTAAAATGTGTAGCGGAAGAAGTAGTGACGGTTCCTGATGCTCAGTTTAATTCCAGCAGCTCAGACAAACTGTGTGCAAGGTGATAAATGGTACTGTTTTGCATGCCATTCCATCTTTACTTTCTAGACAGAACCTGACAGACAGACTCACCTGTCAGGGAAAAAAGAAATCCAAAAGTCCAACATGTTTTGATTACAGCATCATCATAATGCCAGGTTATAATATTGACATTGGTTATCTCTAACGCTATAGTTGTCTAACAGTCATACTGAATGAGTAGCATCCAGGAATGTCTACTGAGCCCACTCTGAAGCATTGATGTACATATCAGATCTAAACGCATTCAATTATACTACTGCTGGCATTTTTATACTTATATGTTCTGATACAGTGGAACCTTGGATTACGAATATAATTTGCTCGGGAAGCTGGCTCGTATTTCAAAACACTCGTAAACCAATAAAACAAATTAACCTGCACTTTACCTTTGAAAAGAATTGCGACAGAGCAGTGTTTTTGTGTAGAGCAGAGAGAGAGAGTGTGTGTCTGTGTATGTGTGTGTGTGTGAAGGCGAAAGTACGAAGGGTCTGTGTGTGTGTGTGTGTGTGTGTGTGTGTCTGTGAAGAGGCATGGTGTCCAATGATGCATGCGCACACAGATACAAAGAGCAGGCTGATACAGAGAGAGAAAACTTTTGCTTTACACGCGCGCACACAAGTGTGTTATAATAGACGTGCGCTGTACACACACATACAGACACAAAATAAAATATGTTATACACTCACACCTACGTGGTCACAGTGTAAACAGTAAACAGTACACGCACGGATGTTGATTATACCAGTGAGAGGTGCCCACTAAGACCGAGCATGGGAGACGATTACCCACAATTCCGCAGGGCAAGAGAGAGAAAAATTGTTGGCTCAGTTGTGATCACGTCAAAACAAGAAGCGCATACGTGATATATGATACTCGGCACTCGTAAACCAAGAATTGTTCATTTTCCAAGTCAAAATTGATTAAGAACTTGCAACGCTCGCACACTCACGGACTCGCAATCCGCGTTACTCACAATCTGAGGTTCACCTGAAAATGTATACCTCAGAATTTACTACAGTCAAATCTTAGATTGCGAGCATAATTCGTTCCAGAAACATGCTTTTATATCAAAACACATATCAAAACAACTCAGATGATTCATTTTACAACCCCCCCCCCAAAAAAATATAAACAATAATGAATACAAAACAAAATAAAGTAAAAACAAAACAAAGTAACCTCACTTTACCTTTGAAAAGAACCGCGACAGAGCAGTGTCTTTCCGTTAGAGGGTGTGTGTGTGTGTGTGTACTTGTGCCTTCTCCCGCCTTCACACACACACAAACACTCACGTGACACTCACGTGCGCGCACACACACTAACGGAATCAGTGCTTTCTGACAGAGAGAAACAGGATCTTTAACAGGGAACCTCTCTAGTGACACTTGCTTTTGCTTTATGTGCACATGGTCACAGTGTTATAGTAAACAGTACACGAGCACATGGATGTTGATACGAGATATCACACTATATAACATTGAGACCAAGCATGGGAGACGATTACCCACAATTCCGCAGCGTGCATGCCTGCCACATGAAATCTTCTCGTCTTGCGGAACGCTCGCAAACCAGGTCGGTTTACTCGCAATCCGAGGGTCCACTGTATTTCTTTTTCTATAGTCTGTAAAACCTGTATAACTTATACCCTTCTATTTAAATTTATTTTGTAACTTTCGTAAATATTGTACATTTCTAGCCTAAATTTTTAAATAATTTTTACATTTTGTATTTTTATTTATTAAATTTTTTTGTTTAAAATTTTACACTCTAGTGCAATTTATTTCATATTTCTTTTTTGGTCACATAAAGTGTAAGCATTTCACTGCATGTCAATGTGTTTTGTATGTGACAAAAAAATTTGGAGTGCATACGCAAAAAAATAAAAAATAAATAAAAAATTGCTCTGTATTTTCCTGAATTTCTCCGTACAGGTACGAGATTTGTATGTACATTATGTATGGCTTGTGAGCACCTGGGTTGGAAACAAGTACAGTGGAACCTTGGATTATGAGCATAATTTGTTCCGGAAGTGGGCTCATGTTCCAAAACACTTGTAAACCAAATCATCATTTCCCATAAGAAATAATGAAAACTCAAATTATTTGTTCCACAGCCCCAAAAAATAAATACATAAAAATAATTAATACAATCTATAAAATGAAAATAAAACAAATTAATCTGCACTTTACCTTTAAAAAAAAAGTACAAATAAATCTTTGCTTGGTTTGCGGAACACTCGTAAACCATGTTACTCGCAATCCAAGGTTCCACTGTAATGGAAATATTTATACTTAATAAACTGTTTTAGTGATCTTATTCAAATAGAATAAAGTGGAAATGTCCATTAGATGACCCCTTTAACATCCTCCGCCAAAAATCTAAATACTCCTTCTCTACATTATTAGAAATCTAATTCAATGTCTAACGCTCGAATTGAGCTACATGCCATTTAAAACCATAATGCCATATACTAACTCTTCCGCCGTCCTTCATCTCTTCATCTTCAGCTCCACCCGTCACTTGTACGCCGTCTCCGTCAGGATATTCCTCCTTCACTACCAGCAGTAGGGGCTCCGCGCTGCTCGCCCGGTCGCTGTCCGATTGGCTGGGCAGCTGCACGTCCTCTTGTGCTGCCGTCGTTCTGTATCCTTTTCTTTCGTAGTCTATGGGTAGACGCTCCTCCCCTCCAGAGCATCCTTCCTCGGAATCATCCTCAAACCCCTGGACTTGAGAGGGGTCGCGTGAGCTCTCCGCCTCTGAGCAGATCAGAGAGAATGTCTGCTTTTCGCCGACACTGCACCATTCGTCCTCTGGTCCGCTTCCCGAAACTGACCCCGCCTCCTGACCGGCAGGGCTCCCGTCGTCTTCCGATTTTATATTAAGCGCAGAGCTGATTATACTTAAGCCGAGGTGCTGCGAGGGGAACGAGTTAGAGTTATTGCTCAGCTGCTGCTCGGCCGACTGACTCGGGCACTCGCTGCGAGGCGATCTGGGCAAAGTCTGAGTGTTTAAATAATGCTTACAAGCCTTCACTACGGTATTTACGTGCAAATGAGTCGCGGCCATTAACACGTCCGTGATGTCGCTGTCTCCCAGCGTCAGCGTGGACGTGTACATCATGTCCATCAGGACCGAGAATGCCTCGGCCGTCACCACGTCCGAGTCCAGCTGAATCACGCTCACGCTCCCATCGCCCTCGGACGAGCTGAACAGGGCGCGGAAATGCGTGCTGCACGCGGCCAGGACGGCGCGGTGAGCCTTGAAGTGCCGGCTGCCCACCACGATCACGCAGTCGCACAGCTGCCTGTGGACGCGCTGGGAGTTCAGCTGCTTGAAGATCTGCTCGAAGTGTTCTGGGAAGTCCATGATCTGAGAAAGATTAAAAAGAAAAAGAGCATTCTGTTAATATCCAAGAATACTGAACAATACATTCTATACATATGTATGTGGGAGAGACTATGTCAAATTAGATATTAAGTCACATTTTGTATGATTTGAGTTATAAATAATCAGATTTCTGGTTCAATAAGCTCCATTTTGTTACCAAGTTTTTATTACCTTGATGAAACCAGGATTTCCCTGCTACCCCATAAAAATAATGCTTTTATCAACGATCAGGATGATAAGGTGTTAATCAGTTGCAGAATTTGAATATTTCATTAATTTTACCCATTGCACACTATATTGGTCATAGCACAAAAAAACTAACTTGTGTGACTTAATATCTTAATTGTATGCCAGGTCACATGTATGTGTGTGTGTCTGAGAGTGTGTGTATGTTATATACAAGTCCAAAAAGTTATCCGCACTCCAATTAAATTAAAACCCATGTTGGCCGCACTTCTTATATCAGCGCTTTCTGTTCAAGCCTCCTGTCTCCTCAAGTCACTGCTGTGAAACAACTCATGCAAAAACATGAACGTCTGTGAGCTCACGCAAGCGGAGGGAGCAGATAGCGCTGTCCTCCGAGTTTGTTACTCCGCCCCCAATGGTGCCTGAGCGAGCAGTTCGAAAAGATGCGGTCGGCTGGCACCACGTGGTTCAGAGGAAACACGCGATAGTCTTCGGCCCTTCTGACTGAGTGGTAGTAGTAGCGTTAATGTGGAGACTTTTTGAATAGCTGAAGACTAAACGCAGACAACTGGTACACAAAGGTGTTGTGATCTTTGATGATGATGATGTACCCACACTGTCGACGCTCTGCAAAAACTTGGTTTTGAGGTATTAAAGCTCCCTCCTTATAGTCCTGATCTCGCTCCATCGGATTTTCACCTGTTTGTTCTACTGAAAGCAGCCCTATGCGGTGCATTCGTGGTTCGCAGCTCAGCCTAAAACATGTTTAATGAAAGCGTGTGGACAAAGTGTATTAAAAAGCAAGGAGATGCATTTGTCTTTTCTAAAAGATTTCATGAAAATAAATTCTACAGAAAGAGTGCAGATAATTTTTCACCCTTGTCTGTGTGTTTATCACATGTGTTGTACTGAATATCTGTGATGTGTGACTGTGATGCGGTTGTAATCAGAACTCTGCATGCTACTTTGATTCATGTACGTTTGTCCGTGTGTTCCTGTTTATCGTAGGACCAGAGGCGAAAGCGTCCGCTGGAAGTCGTCTGTCTGCTGAGAGTCGCTCTGGTTGGGTGTGCGATTCCAGCGAGTTTACGGCTTGTTCCGACGGTAGGCCGATCCATCGTCTCCCGCTCTCGGTGTTGGGTGTCCAGTAACTTTTGAGCGAACTTTCAGATCTGC
The DNA here is from genome assembly GCA_013621035.1 of Clarias magur. NCBI lineage: Eukaryota > Metazoa > Chordata > Actinopteri > Siluriformes > Clariidae > Clarias > Clarias magur. The sequence continues at coordinate 404,627 of QNUK01000557.1, forward strand.
AAGGCAAATACGTTTGATGTTTTGGCTATAATGTTTTAAGTCACCACCCTCTGTGTGAGTTTATATAAAAGTATCTCACCTGTGCCCGCTCCCTGCCGCAATCTCCCTCGCCTCGAGTCCCGCCTCAGACAGTTTCTGCATGGCCGTGGCTCTCAGGCTGTGATTGGTGTAGGTCGTGTGTGTCCCTGCCTCTTTGCAGATCTTGGGTAACATTTGGGACAGCTGGTTTACTCCCAGAGGTGTGGTGGTGTACCAGAAGGTGTCCGTCGCAATCACTTCCCGTCTGGGCTGCAGGTAGAAGGCTTTTGCCCCTGGTGGAATTTTCATCAGGTATTTTTTGAGAGACGCTACCGGGCACAGGGGATTTCCTCGCTCTTCCAACATTGCTCCCCTCTGGCTGTCTCTTTCCAGCGACTCTTTGTGATTCTTTGTTTCCTCGCTGAACGCCATGGTGAAATAATGTGCTCCATTCTTGTCGCATTTCAGGATGAACGAGTCAGGCTTGAGAACCCGGTTCCCCTCTTTACCCCTGCGTCCGAAGTGCAACTGAATGTCATACCAGACTTTGTTCAGCAAACCCTTTGGATTGTCTGGATTCAGCGAGGCGGAGTATTTTAAGATGCGCTGGTCTTCGGGTGAGATCGGGGGGTAGTGCGTTCCTACTTTCCCTGCCCTTCTGATCTCTTTAAGAACACCTTTGAATACGTTATTTGCTGGTGTGAATTCCGGGTCCTGCATTAAGTTCCACGAACGGCTGACCGGAGGCTCGTTGAGGTAACGGTTTAAACCGGCCCGGAGTCCAAGGTAGCTGCTGATGCTGTAGAGCTCCCCTTTGGTTGTCCGGATGGAGCCGTAAAACTGCCTCAAGACGGTATTCAGCTCGGTCTTTTTAATGGACTTGAAGTCAACGTTGATGTCTTTCAGACTCAGCCACGTCTGAAAGCAGTTTAAAGCCCATGCCGTCTGCCTGATTGTGTTAGCTTCGTTTTTGCTCTGCTCCAGTTTGTCGAGGTCGGCTGATGTCATATAAGCACACCGAGAGGTTTGCACAGAAGTATCGTGGCTTTTTTCCTTTTCCTCGTCCTCTCCTGACGACCATTCATAATTTGAATCGAATGTGATTTCTGTGAAAATGTCCATCTTTTCGGTGGAATTCATTACAATGTAGTGTAATTAACTATTACAAGACCTGTGAAATGAAGTGGAGTGAAACAACGTTAAAAATCCTAGTGCTGTTTCTTAATGTCTCTTGTCCACATCATATATACACACACACAGTACATACATACAGTATACACAAAGTTAACACAAACATGCTGAATTTGATACAAAACACTTACCATTTTGACAAAAAGTATGGCTTCATATTACAGGAATTACAGCCATTTTAGAGGCTCATAAATAACGGAACAAATGGCTGAGCAGCAGTTACATGGCCAGGTGTGGCCTGTTCCCTCATTACTCCATGACTAATCAAGCTGATAAAATGCTTGAAGGGGGTTCTGAGAGTTACATTTGCATTTGGTAGCTGTTTACTCAAACTCTCAATATGAGGTCCAAAGAGGTGTCGATGCAAGTGATGGTGACCACCATTCAACAGTTTGGACCATTCTTAAAGAGTAGACATTAACTGGCAAGCTCAGCAACTGCAAAAGGCAACTAAAGTGAAATACAGTGGGATGGTCCATGGCGAAGAAAAACCACTCACTTTCACTCACAGCCAAACGAAGAACACTCAGGAGGATTTAAGCGCATCATAGTTGATATTCAGCCAGACTGAGCGTTTGCAGTCCAAAAACAGCTTTATGAAGTGAACACGGACCCTTCACAATGTGGTGCAAACGACTGATAATAAAATAAGAACAGAAAGGTTTAGAATAAGTCTTTGCCAGAGTCTAATGATTGGACTGATGAACTTGCACCAGAATGATGAGAAGTGAACTGTACAGAGAAAGATCCAAAGCAAACCACAGCATCTGTCAAACATAGTGGAGGCAGTGTTATGGCGTGAGTTTGTATGGCTGTCAATGGAACTGGGTCACTGGTGTTTATGACCTGATTACTGATAAAAGTAACAGAATAAATTCAAAAGTGTATAGCACTGTACTTTCAGCTCAGATTCGGCCAAATTGTGCAAAATTGGTACTATGCCGCTTCATACTGCAGACCCAAAACACAGTTAAATCTACCCATGGCAAAGAAATTAGAGATTCTTCACTGTCCAAGTCGACCACCTGCTCTCAACCCAACAGAGCATGCTTTTCACTTACTGATGACAGGACTAAGGACAGAAAGATCCGAAACAAAGTAGTAGCTGAAATAACTGCTGTAAAGACCTGGAAAAGCTAATTAAAGGGGGTTGCTCATGTCTGTGGGTTCCTGACTTCAAGCAGTCATTGCAACCTGCAAAGGATTTGTGTCCAGGAATTAAAGGCGATCCTTATATTTATGTTCCATTATTTATGAGCCACCAAACATTGGGGGTTCTCTAAAAATGACAAAGCCCATTTTAGATTTAATTGAATAGGGTTTGTTATATATATATATACACACACACACACAATTTTTTATTGTATTTCATTACAGTATTGTCTTCAGGTGATTTCACTCAGGTTAACGACATGTCAGGTTACCTAGCAACCTACACCACAATATGGGCTAACTCGCGCGCTAACCTTACTGTCCTAGCTAACCAAGCCATTTTAAATGACGTACATACACATTATTTCTAAACATTATTTCCTTACTAAAGAACTTACTAAATAAAACCAGATGTACCGTTGCGTGCAGACACAAACCTGCAGCCTGGAGCTCAGTGTAGCTCGCTAGCCGACATTAGTTAGCCTGCTAGCTAGTGAAGCTGTCGAGTCTTTAGGCGCCGCGGAGTAACCACAGCGGCTGATAAAAATCTCCAGTAGACAATTCAGGTTTCTGTAATTTATGAGTGTTTATCATGTTATAGCTTATATAGACCTGTATTTAGTAACGGGAAGATAATATTAAAGCTCCGAAGCTGGAGACATTTCTTTTTTTTTATTTATTTATATTTTTGGCAGCTGATCGATTATAGGTGCGTTACCGCCATCTGCTGGACTGGAGTGTGGAACAGGGTAAATGAAGCATTAGAATGACAGGAATGATAGTTGCAAGCAACGATGACGGGCCCAAGCACCCTGTGTCGTTCCCACCCTGGGCGCTCTGCACAACATGTGTTATTTGAGTGTGTTAAGACCTCGAAAAAGCAATCGGTTGCACCTCACAACCTGCACACATCACACACTATACAGGGCTAATGTCAGTTTGGGCCCTAAATATTTGTTGAGTGCATTAGTGTGTGTGCATCGTGAGAGAGGGGTGTTCGTGAGTGTAAACATTTGTAATATGGGTGTATGTATGTGTGCGTGCATGCAGCATGCGTAAGGGTTAGTGTGTGTGAGAGTGAGGGAGAGAGGTGTGTGACGAGTAAATGTGCTTGTGTGTATTAACATTAGTGATGTGTGTGTTAACATTTGTGATGTGTATGTGTGTACAATAGGCACATATCAGATGCTGGAAGAAAAGCCTCACACTATGATGTTCACTGAACAAGATGTCACAGAAAGTGTCACTGAAGATAATGTCACTCAATATAATGCCACACAGAAAGTTATTAATCATTTTTCGCCGTACGTTTAAGACATTAGCAGCTGACCCGTTTGAGATATCGAAAATCCCTCCGCAATTTTGCATCCTCAATGTCTTTAGATCTCTTTGGCCCAGTTTGGTATCGATTGTATAATTTCCATAGGAGGAGTATATCAAAATCCATCAGGTGCGTTTTTGCGAACGACCCAAAACACCAGCCTCCTGTTCAGTTTAGCCCAGGATATGCAGTGTGAAAGTTGTTCGGCTCGATGAGCTCTAAATGTGTACCGAGTTTCGTGTGCCTATGTGAAAGTGTATATGAGCTAGGCAGCAAAATCTCGCATGGGGGCCCTGTGCCATGAGACTCTCAGGCTGATGGCAGCAGATTCCAACCTGTCTGCCAAGTCCAAAAGGGTGGAACAAAAAAATCCTTAGGAAAACAAGAGGGTCCTACGCACCTTATAGTGCTTGGGCCCTTAATAAGTGGATATACGGTGTATTAAATTAGTTTACATATTTTCTTAGCTTATTTATCTTTTCATTTATGCATTTTCCTATTCATCCATCCGCCTACAGTTTGCAATCAGAATTATAACCCCCATTGTAATTTAGGTTTATTGGCCAATATTACAAACTTTTATCTATCGTTTGAAATGAACGAATCAAACAAGAACGATTCAAATATCTCAAAACTACTAACATTACAAGTGGATCCCCCGAATTCACCCAAAATGCATCTTTTATTAACTACCGCAATCCTAAAATTATTCAATAATTTCATGGTAAGCAATTCAAACCACCCAACACTTCCTACCCTGAGTCTTCATCATCGTCTCATGATGACCGTAAAGTGGTTCGAGTGCATTTAATCAGGGTGGAAAAAAAATACACCTTTAAAAAAAAATCCATGGCATGACATTGAGAGACATTGGCGGTGAGGGAGACCATGTCTAGACACAAGGTCGTGAAGAGTGTGTTTTTTTTTTTTTTATATTTGCCTTTACTGTCAGAGTAACATCAGTGCAGAAGGAACTTGCAAAATGAAGCATACATGACTTTTTTTTGGGGAAAAAAAAAAGACCAATTAAAAAGACCATTTATAAAATCAGTAAAAAGTCATCGACATTCAATCTAAACAAACGAAATCTTACAGCAGGGATTTAGATCTGAACAAAGTCCTTATTTCACTATTTAAAACCTAAGATGTGCACATATAAAATTCATTAGCAGTGTCAGATTTCCTGTACGAGTTGGATCCAAATCATGAAGAAAAAGAAGAAGAAAAAAAAAAAAAGGCGGAAATGTGTGTCAGCAATTATTTGCTGGTTCGTTAAAAAAATAAATCAACTCTGAGTTAAAAACAAAAATTATCGTGGAGGAAACCCACGGTGAGGAGCACCACGCCCTCTAAACCCGCCCCGCTCTCCGCGAAAGTTGGGTCGGTTCCTGTCACGCCCACGTTCGCCACGCCCGCCCGCCACTCCGCCTCGGCCTCCTCGTGGAGCCCCTCTGCACCCCTCGGGTTTAGGGGGCGGAGATTTGGGGCGGAGCCTTTCAATGTCCTCTGTGCAGCCGGAGAGGTGGGAGGTGGAGAAATGAGAGGCGTACGCTTCCACGTTGAAGTTACTGTTGGTCAGCGTTGGTCCGACGGTTAACCAGCCTGGCAAGAAATCACACATATCCTGATTAATAACATCGACAATTTGGGGGTGAAACTGTGTGTGAATGTGTATAAGACAGTATGAGACCTGGCCTGATGGTGCTGTCTCGTCCAAACAGATGGAGACGTCTAAGGCCGAGACAGAAGTGCTCAATAATGTGGAAAATCTCCACAGGCTTCTCGATGTTGCCCATCTCGGGCTCCTCGGTGATGATCAGGTCGATGTCCACGTTGGCGTGGATGAAGTCGCCGTCCGTGCTGCGGCGCACCGTGCCCTTGATACCCATCAGGCAGTGCTCCTGTAACATACACCGCCATTTATTCGTCAATAGTATAAACCTTCTCTTTATTCTAACCGTGATATAACTTTTCCACATTCTTACCTTCGTTCTCTGAAACACTGCTTTGGGATCCAGCGTTTTGGTCTTTCCAGGGTTGTTCTTGTTAGTCTTGATCCAGCAGATGTCCTCGCATCTCCTGAACCCCCACTTCCTCAAACACTGTCAAGCAAACACGCCGATTAGACACACACTTTTAAACCATGACACCACAAAACTCAAAAGTGGTGCGCATGATCATCAAGGATTACCATCCTGCCGAGGTCGAGCCCCTCTCCGGACCCGCACCAGAGAAAGACGAAAGAACGCAGCGCTGAGATCTCATCGATCTCCAGCTTCATGATCTAAAACCATAAAGATAGATGCATAGTGTTTGATTCTTGAATCTGATTCATCCAGGATTAGGGGAAAAAACAAACAAACAAAAAAACACTCACATCATCCCAGGTCCAGAAGCGTTCGCTGGCAATGATGCCCGACTCTCTGTAATACTCTTCTAGTGGTGGCTCAAGCAGGATCACGTCAAATTTACATTTCAGATCCCTCAAATCAAAGTTCTCCAGATCGGCCTGCAGGTACCTGAGCACGCAATACACGATATACCGTCACACGACTCAACTTTATATCAGATTCATGTTATTTTATAGACAGCGTCCCATGCTTACATGGGTGGTGTATTCGTGGTGGAGATGAGCTCGTCTTTGAGCCGGATGAGCTCCCGGAGTTTGGGGTACTCCTCGAATCGGTCGGCCAGACCTGTCGCACAGATTATACAGTATATTAGAGCTAATCTTCCAGTCAACCTGCGTACAGTCAACCATCATCTTTCTCGTGTTCTCTTTCTTTCTTGACTTATGACAAGACACTCACCAACGTCTCTGATGAAGTTCTGCGGTCGATGTCCCGTGTCCACGAAATGCTGGCAGTAATCGTTATGAGGGTTCAGACTCTGCGTCCCCTAATCAGTGTGAGAGAAGACAAGAATTAGAAGGTTTAAACAAAAAGAACAGTTACTTGACATGGAACCTACTGTATCTGAAACGGGTTAGTAAGAAATAAGGTGTTAGTGAGTGCACTGTCACACGACACTGATCTTTAGTAACCTAGTAACACAGGGTAAGGAACTATCCAATGATGGAAACTTCAAAGCACTTTTGTAAATCGCTTTGGATAACAGAATCTGCCAAATGCATAAATGTAAATGTAAACCTGTATGTATTAGTTAAATAAACCTGACAAATTAAAGTTTATTCTAGCATCAAATTATCTAGCAAATGTTGACCGTAATCCTCTGCTCATAAAAATAATAATGATATAAACTAACGCATATGATGATGAGCGGAGTTGAGTGTCCAAAAGGCACAGACATTATTTATCAGTTGTTTTATTTATTATTGTTAATATCCTATGTACAATATGTTCAACAGCTTTTAAGTTATTCATTTTAAGGCCTCTTTAAATAAGGTCAGGTGACTGTTTGAAAATATGTCTTCACTGGAGCTGAAATTTCAGCGACATAATCACGACATGGTGATGTAACCGATTCTCTACACAGCAGTGAAGCTTCTGACATTTTTAAAGCATTACATTATAAAAAAAAATTATGAAGGTTGTGTTCCACGTCCATGGTTAAAAAAATTAATAAAATAATGACTCTGAGTCAGTATAAATCTAACTGCACCTTCAAAAATGTGCTGGAGTCCTTGTAGACCTCTTCGAACGGACCGCCGTCCTCAACCAGCTGAGGCTCTGCATCCTCCTGGAACAAATCCGCCATCTGTTACCACGGTAATATAAATTACAAGCGCTTTTATCCACCTTGAGCTGCTTAATCCAACTCACTCTTTGGTCCTCGACGTCCTCGTCTGCGTCCTCACCCTCGTTCTGACATTTCCGCTTTGAGCCGGTCGCCGCCGTGTCAAAGGACGATCTATAGATACAGATAGAGAGCCAGGAGTAATGAATGAACCATACACCAGGAGTTCTGTTGTAATGCATTATAGTTTGCACTGTGATAATGCTCAATAAGCGCAAATTGTAAAAATTACTAAAAAGACGTCTAATTGCCACATAATTTAAATAACGTCTGACAGAATACTGTATAAATATGACGTAATGTTTGAACACCTGCACGTCTCTCTCGTCTCCTCGATCTCTTTTTGCTCCTGTTTGCTGTTGAGGACAGCGCCGATGGTGTCTGCACTTTCAGCTCCCAGCTGCAAAAACAAACAATGTATTTTATATTTCATAACAGCCTCATTGTTGAGGTTTATTTCTTTCCTTTGTGTACATATGATTACTCTTTTCCTGCCTCATTCATCCTAAATGTCCGCCTGAGCAATTTAACACATTTCCTGCCGCTCTTCATGATTCCAATAGAAAACCACTAAAGATACTCAAACTCAAAACAATCCAAGTCTCACCTTTGCTTCAGTGGATTATATCACCTGTATAGTGTAAGTTTACTGTAATTATAAAGATTCTTATTTACAATCAGTTTCTACTGAACATCAACTCTTTTTCAACTCTCTCTCATATATAAACTTTATTTTTTATCTGCTAATTAAAACTTGCTCCTTCAAGTAAAATAATTATTTGCATGATACACCTTATTATACATGAAAAAAATGCATCTGGATCATAGACGTGAATTGATTTTCAGCAGACGTTTTTGCTTTCGATGGACAACAAACCCCATAAGAATTTCACACATGTAAGATAAACAGTTGAGAAGTAATGACTTGTGAAACTTTGTAACTTTTTATGCAGTACTTGTTTTTACAGTAAAATTAGGCCTATGTCCTCATTAAAGCTTTCATATCTCAAAAACTAATGCATATACAATCCTGAAATTTAGCTTTTTTTTTGTTTGTTTGGAGAGATGACAATATTTCAGAGTCTGAAGCAAATCCAAGATAGTTAATACTGAAGTACCATGCAGCCTTATTTATGCATCAATACGCAAAAAAATCCCCCTTTTTTGAAACTTTGAAAATTAGAAAGTTGAAATTATTGCAGCTGTACAGTTAATTTCAAATGAAGAACTACAAAATGAGTATTATCTCATCTCATTGTACATTATCTTTATCCGGGGTAGACACATTCTCTCTCTCTCTCTCTCTCTCACACACACACACACACACACACTGCTGGCAATTTGGAAACTTTGGAGGTCTTTTGGCCTGTGGGTGGAAACTAGAGGAGAATGAGTATTAAATAGGAAACAAATCATAGTTCTGATGTGCTTCCGTGTGGAGTTACAGAGTCAAATTCACTTTAAACCACACTTTTTATACAACATTCAACATGCAAAAAATGTGAGTGTTCAACAGCAGACATTTTTGCTTTATAACCTGTACACATCTTATAACAGACAACAATCCCTAAGAAATTCACTTGTGTAGGTTGAACGGTTGAGAAGCAATGACTTATTAAACTTGGTAACTTTTCATGTAGCACTTGTTTTTACTGTAAAAGTACATCCTCATTAAAGCGTCCATATCTCAAAAACAAATGCAGATACGAGCATGAAATTTTGCAGACTAATTATTTGGAGAGATGACATAATTTTCAAAGAGTTTGAAGCAAATCCGAGATACTTAGTAAGTAACTTTTTTTTTTTTTAATCTTGTGAGTACTGAAGTAACATACATTCTTATTGCTCTATAA